>CM031240.1:983476938-984066938 GCA_018340775.1 Taxus wallichiana var. yunnanensis
TTATTCTCACAAAGCTTGAGAGTGTGAAAAAGTTGGTCAAATGAGGAAGATGTCTCAAAGAGAACACTCTCTTGAAGTGGTGGTAACAGACTATGAATAAATATGTCTTGAAGCTCAGAATCCACAAGGACATTAGTCATCTTAGCTAAGTTATGTTTATAACACAAGACATAATCAGAGAAGTGTTCATTGGGTCCTTGCTTGAGCTGTGCCAATTGAGAATAAGAAATCTTAGAGCCAATATTGATAGAAAAATGTGTAAGAAAGGCGTCAGCCAAATGAGTGAAAGAGACTATCGAATGGACGGGTAGGTCATAAAACCAACGCATTGCATAGTCTTGTAAATTGTGAGGAAAAATCTTAGCGAGAATGGTATGATCATCCACATAATCGAGACATGCTACATGAAAAGTGTGGAGATTCTCTTAGGGGTCACCATAGCCTTTAAAAATGGGAAATTTGGGAGAGATGAAGTTGGGTGGAAATGCATAAGCGGAAATAGCTACCCACGAAGGGGGTATGTAGCAATGATGTGGAATCTAGAGAGGGTGATCCGCGAGAAATAGTAAATTGGAGCTGACGAACTTGATTTTGCAAATCCCGATATAAATATGTTAAATTAGGAGTGTTTAAAGAAGATTCGAGTTACGAGTACCAAGGTGAGTTATGGGAGCGGTAGTAGTAATAGGAGTGGAAACATAAATGGGTGGAGTGGAGACCATATGAGCCAAAGAAGACACAACAAAAGTGGAAGCATCACGAACTCACTTAGAGTAAATTAAAGCGTGTAAGACATGTGGAAGATGGGTGGGGTTTTCATGCAAAGCTTGGTAGAAGTCAGTAATAACATTAAGTTGTTCTTGGTCAACATTGGTGTCCTCATCATAGGATTTTTCACTATCAGAGGCTTCGATTTCATGGAGAGGAACATGGTTGGAATTATCTAAAGGGTTTTCAGCCATAGAAGTGATTATATCGTCCATTCACCTAGAAGTAAGATGGGTAAATCAAGGTAAATCTTAATATTGAAGAGATCCAAACGATTGCTATGGGTAACATACATAAATTAAAAAAGGAAGAAAAATTTACAAGACGGGTTCACCAAAATGATTAACTAAAATTATAATAAACTAGGAGAATGCTAAGATAGTTAATCTAATCTAGGAGGACATAAACATGTAAATAAATGTGCTAAAACAGAGATAAAAAAACTATGTAATGTAACTAATGAAAATAAACCCTAATGTGCAAGAATAAAGTGAGAAAATCATATAGTTAATTGTAGATGATTTTAAAAGAGTGTCGCAGTCGACAGAGATTCAAGAAGCAGAACGGCTGTGACAGAGGTCCTAAAAAGGGTGGATCTAGAAGATCTCGAGCAAACTAGATTTCCTAAGAGGGTAATGGGGTGCCCAGGCACCCTTATATGGAAAAACAGCACCCTGGTCTCTCGAAAAATCTTGAAATCTAATTCTTTCAAGGTTGGAAGATGACTTGTGACCTTCGCTTTCTGTCACCGATTTTTCTGAACTAAACCGAATGTATTGAATAATGTAATGACAACTTGCAAGAGACAAAGGAGTATCAAACCCTAAAAATAGAAAAATGCAAATGAATGGGTCAGACTGACCTCAACTACTACAATAGTGGGCTTACTACTCTAAGCGTTGCACTACATTTCAGACCCAAATGTATTTCGGTGTGTGTGTGTGTGTCGTGCCCTAGGTACTCTTGTGTCAGTCACACTATGTGAAATAGCAATCAATAACTAAATGTAGAAAATGTAATAGCATGTGTGCATGGAATAGAATAGATTCCATCCCCCATGAAGTGTATGTTCATGCAAATTTCCTAGCCTTGATGCATGGAACTATGTGGAAGTAATTGATTAAATGGATGCAAATCTAGATGGAGTGATAGTAGTAGATGATGCTAGGAGCCTCATTATGGTCTCATAATTTTATATTTATTGGGTTCTCTTGATCTAATTTTGTAATTAACCTTGAAATGGCTGACTAGGAAAAAGATAAAGATGAAAAATGGTTAGAAGAGGCCCAAAAATGGTGGGAAGATTTAAAAAGGATCGGGCCACCCCAAATGTATTAGGGCACCCTAGGGTGCCCTAGTACGAGGCATGGGCACCTCGGTTCGAGCTAAAATGACAAGAAAGTGTCGAAACAGACTGGGCATGCATGTAAAAATGTGCGGGAATGAGGAAATAAAATTCCAATAAGATGGCCAAAAATATGGGATTAATTAGTACTTTCTTCACTCAAGAACCTTCTAAAAAGTAGTATGAGACCAGGCTTAATAATGTCTAAAGTGCATGATTTTGTGACTACATCTAACATGGTTTCCAATCTCCTTCTGTTTATTGTTAGAAGCAAATAGGTGGTTTCATCAAACATAGGTACATCTTAGATAAAAAAAAATTGAAGGAATAGAACGGGCTTGTCTCTCAACCGAAGGATTTATTTATCAAAATTGGTTATGTCAAAGCCTATGATCTAATTGAATGGTTTTTCATTATGGCTATACATCAATATCTTGGTCTTGGGCCGTAAGTATTTCATAATGTGTAGATGTTTTTAACAATGTTGGAGCTTTTATTACCATCAATGGGGCTCAATCCTCTAGGTTTGGTTTCTTTATATCCATTCGATAAGGGTGTACATCATCCCCCTAGGTGTATGTGTTGGAAGCGAGAAGATTTTAGCTACCTACTAGCCCATGGTTCTTCTCAAGGTTTGGTTAAAGGGATATCTCTTGCCCACCTTGGATCAACATCTCATCAATGGCCACTTTGCATATGAATCTTTTCTCACACTCCTTGAGGAGGAATAATTTGTTCAAACTGTTTTGGATTGTCTTGACACTTTCGCTTGGCTTTTGGATCTTCCATTCAATGGGAAAAAACTAGTGCTATCGATAATCCCAGTATCTTATTCCTCCCTGGTTGGAAGGCTTACAAGTGGAGATGGATTCAAGCCTGAGTACTCAATTCAAACTCCTTGGCATCCCATTTTCCCTTGAAGAAACTTATGTGCAAATTTGGAACTATGTAGTCCAACGGGTTGAGCGCAAGATTTCCTTTTGGATCACCAATCCTCTTTCTTTAGTAGGAAAGTTTTAGATTTGCTCCAATGTTTTATATGTTACTTATGTATATTATTCCTCTTTTTAGGATCCATCTAACTCTACTTATTGCAAACTTGAGAAATTTCTAAGGGATTTTCTATGGGCTAATTCGAGAGGGCCACAAAGGGTTCCACAGGTTTTATCGAGATATTTTTTGTATGCATAAAGAATTTGAGGGCCTTGGTATGCTTGAAATTAAACTCCAAGGTCCTGCTCTCTGTGTTAAGTGGTAATTCGTATCCTAGAGGGTAAAGAGTCCTGGAATATTTTTCTCCAACATTGTATTTTTTAAGGTTTTCCTTTGGGTATACATGCTTGGAAAGTTCTCAAATTCCAATCCCTTCTACTCTTCCATGTTTCAGTCAAAATTTGGGGCACCTTCATTTCCTAAAGGATTTAAAAATCTTGAGATATGATTAAACCACGCTTAATATGGAAGGAATATGGATTTAAATATGATTTATCTTTTAACTCTCACTCTTTTAAGTGGTCTTCCATTCTCACTTTTCATGATGCCCCTCTTGCTTTGGCTCGTGGGCTAAAGCCATTCGGATTTTCAGAAAAGGAATCAAAGTGGTGGGTGATTTATTTTTAGACACTCCATTCGGCATTTTTGGGGTGCCTACGCTATTAAATTCAATCTTTAACATCAAGATGTTAAACCAATCAAAAAAATCATTTCTTACTTACCTAATGAATATGTACACAAAATTGGCATCACTTCTAGTGTCTTGTGTGGTGTGGACTGAAATTGGCCCACTAATGCATCTTCATCATTACAAACCCCTCTTGGGATATTCAATGCCTTCCCCTCATTCAATGCCCACCGACACACTTAACCACCACTAGAATTTTGCCTCCCAGGATCCTATTTAGAAATACCAGTTGTAGAAAGTTTGGAATGTTATTGTTAAGCCCAAAAACATCAATTTTTTTGGTGTATTTTACACTAGGGGCTCCCAACTAAGGATTTGTACTCAAGAATATGGGTTTTGACCCCACTTTCATGGTCTGCCATCAACTAGATTCTATCAAACATATTTTTCAGTTTTTTCCCTCATGCTCAGTTGGATTGGAAATGGATTCATTCACTTTATCAACCCTTATCTCTAGAGTTATTTACCTGGAATATGGTTGTTTTGGGAGACTCGACCTTATTGCCTATAATTTACAAAAAAAAATGGCGCATCTTCAAAACTGATACTCTTTTTCATCTTTGGAAAGACAAAAATAATGCCATATTTAATAATGTTCCTATGGATAGATTTTTTTTTACTAATAAAGTGGCTATTCTCCCTAATGTGATGCTCCGGATCCTAAACTAGACCGAGAAAGTTTGGCTGGACATTGAGTACCTCACACATTTTCTCGACCACTAGGTCGCAGCCCCTATGTTGTCATTCAGGTGCCTTTGGATGTTCCTTCCCATCGCTACTCGGCCGCTTCGACTATGCCACTCCCCTTCTCCGCTCCGGGGCCAAGGGTTTCACATATGATTCTCATGGAGCTGGTATAACCCTTCTCCTCACCGATGGTGGTACCCTTACTCTCGGCCCCATCCCCTACTCATGATGGGGTCTTTGATCGGCTTGATCATTCTAGTGGCAGCCTCTGGTTAGAATGCCCCTCAACAACGAAAAATTACCACATTTGTCCCTTACCATTTCTCCCTCGTTCTATCTTTAGATAATCCCAAAGAATGACAACAAGATGAAAGTGGGTGGGAACCCATCCTGGACTCATGTTATCCTAGTTCGACATGGGTGACAAACCTAATATCCCTTTGCCTCCCCCCTGCCATGTTTTTCATTATGGCCTAGTTTTATGGATCTTTGTTTTGTTCACTCTTTTTAATTGATTCTCGTACTTTTATTATATTTTTATGTAATTTGATCTCTTTCTTGAGGCCTATATAGCTCGATGTGATTGGAATTCTTGGGTGTGACTTTCTCCAGCCATCTTTTATATGATTGACATTGTAAATATCTTGTTTATATCTATAAAAGTGTGTTTTTCAATCAAAAACAATGACAATTTTTATAGAAGCAATGTGTATCTCTAGATTAATGACACTACATAACTCTCAATAGCTTAGATATCCTTCATAGTTACTCATTACCAAGGTATATTTTTTTCCATTTGATTCAAAATTTAAAAGAGAATGGATGTCATGAATATTAAGAAATCTAACTAACAAGCATACAACCAAATATGACGTTTGACATTAATATACAACATTTGATTAGTGTGACAACTGTAAATATAAAATAAAGGAAGAGGGACATCAAATTACACATAATGAGGGTTCATACTTTTTGAATCCAATATTAATTTGATCAAGGTTTTAAGTGGACATATAATTAAATTTATGAGATAGTAAGACAAGTAAATCTAATTCTTAAGAGGTGGATATAAAAGGGGTATTAAAAATGAGAGAGATAAAATAGGTAGTTTAGATATGTGATAAAATAAGGGGTATTTAATAATTGAAAATTTATATTTGGAGGGGTATAAATAATAGAATATTATAGATTTGTAAATATGGGTATTATTTAATATCTTATAGATGCAAGTGATCAGGAATAAGTTTACATAGTGAATCCCATGTGATTTGTTGATGGTCTATAAATAACCAAAACTCCTTTTGCAACAAATAATGTCTCCATTTCTTCAACACTTGCACAATTGCATAAAATTACTTATCATACATGTTATAATTCCTCTTTGCATCATTCAAATTTTAACTAAAATAAGTTGTTATCTTTATTTCTTAACATAGGAATGTGCTAATGGCTAAACTACCAACATTAAAATCAACATGGAATACCCGAACACCAATTATGGAAATGAAAACTATTGTTGTTTAGTCATGTTGGTAAATCCGATAGACTTTTAAGAAGAGCAACAAATGGGACAAGAAGTCCCTCCTCTTTAATGGGAGAGGTTCCCTTATTCAGAAACTAACTTATTTACAAATGTACAAAACATGATTTGTTGGTTAAACTTGGATATCATGAAAGTGTTTTCTATGAAGATCATCAATTACAAAAGGACTGAGGAAATGAGAGTACGGAAAGAGCAGAAAGGCAACATGCAGAATTATAGATATCAGAGTAATTCTTTATGTATGCGAAAGTCACAGTGAATTGAAACAAGATCATTCGTATCGAATGAATAAGATGGAATTTAAAGACACAAAGTTTTGTAAATAAAATCTGCTTAGAACACAAAGTTTCTTAACATAACACAGATTCATTAATCAAGGAAACAAAGTTCCTTCTTGGTTATACAAGATCACCGTGCTTGCAAAGTTGAAGAGTATGCAATCGGTAAGACTAACGAATTTGAGACAAATGATCTTCACAAAGAAAATAAATGAAAGCTTAGGAATAACAGAGATCAGATAGACAAAGAATGGGAAAGTCCTTCTGTATTGATTTCTTTATAATCTATTTACACTTTTCAGAAAATAAGCCAAGTTCTTCCTTCTTTTTAGAATGGCGTGGAAAGGCCATTATATAGCTTACAAATCAGTTACTCTTCGTAACCGCTTCTTTAACCAAGAACAGTTAAGGACCGCCAATCGCAATACCTTAACTTCTTACAAAGAAAACGGAAAAAGAAAGGGAAGAAGAGAAAAGAACAAGGAGAAGAAGACAGGTGGCCAGTCACTGAGAGGGACCCACCGACTTCAGAATCCGCTGCCTGAATTTCTCTAACGCCTCAGCTATGTCTCTGCCACGAGGGACTGACGTGTTGGCCGTAGACTGCGTCCAAAATCCAAGACATTTCTCCATCTCTTTATCAAACTCGACATGAGTATGATAATCTTTGTTTGGCTTCTTCAATGGCAGACTCGAGCGGCGAAATTTGTTCCTGTTCCTGAAACTTGATCTTCATATTGATAGCAACAGAGCTGCAACCTAAATTCGGGGAGGAATTATAGAGAAAAGGGATACATGCGCAGGGAATTAGGTTGCAAGGGTTCGAGCAAGGGTAGCATGGAAACAATGTAAGAATTACAAAGGTGGCTTGCTCATTATATAGCCGTTGAGGAGAGGGAAGGGTGATCAATGCACATTACATTCATATCTATCAGTTTGAAAAACAGCATATTCAAGTAGAGCGGGAAAAACTAAGTATGAATGGCATTTGGTTCGCTTGGGACATGTGAGACGCGAATGCGCGAAACACGCGGCTCGGCCGATTCGGACGAAACAAGGAGAAGACGCACAAATGCATTTTGGGACATTTGGGACGAAAACGCGAAGTACGCGGTTTGGGTGTTTCGGCCGAAAATGGAACAAAAGGCCCGTTTGAACTTGGGACATTTGGGACGAAAAGTTCCGGAGTACGCGGTTCGGGCGAATCGGCCGAAAATGGAACAGTTTTCACAATTTGACTTGGGACATTTGGGACAAAAAAAGTTCTGAAGTACGCGACTCGGGTGGTTCGGGCGATCGGGAACAGAGCGCACTTTTGAACTTGGGACAGGTGGGACAAAAATGTCCGACAGGCCCGAAAATGGAACAACTTCGGGGATTTCGGCCGATCGGGGAACAGAGCGCACTTTTGAAATTGGGACAGTTGGGACATGAAAGAGCAAAGTACGCGGATTGGGTGCTTCGACCGAACATTGAACAACTCGCACGAAAAGTTTGGGACACTTGGGACGAAAAGTTCCGACGGGCCCGAAATCGGGACAATTTCGGGGAAATCGGCCGATCGGGGAACAGAACGCACTTCGGAACTTGGGACAGGCGGGACAAAAATGTCCGACAGGCCCGAAATACATACAAAATGACCCAAAACTGCAGACTTTTCTCAATTTCATGACTTGGTACATTAGAGAAAACACTTAAACTCAAAATTTTGAAATTTTTTTAACTTTCATCAGAGCAGGGAATTTTGAGTGGACAACAGCTGGCTCCTTCTGGGGATGACTTGGCATGAATTCAAGGAATGAGACAAGGCAAGAACTTAGACAAACTCAGGGGAAGCAGACCAGTACCTTATCCATTGGGCCACGGAGTCAAAAAGTAGATCAATACAGAGGACAACACACCAAAACAAAAAGGAAGACAAGCAAAAACGCTGTACAGAATATACAAGGGACTTCCTAATCACCTAGGACTTGAACAACTTGAGATACTGCCCACTGTAAGGAAGTGGTAGAGAAGAACCATCCATGTAATCAAGATAGAAAGAATTCTCACCAGCAAAGTGCCTGATCTTGAAGGGTCCGAGCCACAGGGAATCAAACTTTCCATGGCTGCCACGAGGTTCATGTCTTTTGTCCCATAACAGCACGGTGTCTCCAACTTGGAAATCTCTGAACCTGGCTTTCTTGTCAAACAGGACCTTTACCTTCTGCTGGTGAACAGATATCCGATCAGCAACCTCCAATCTGTCCTCATTCAGTTTGTGCAGGTACATAATTCTCTTGTCCAAAGCATCTCTGAAACTAGTATCCTCAATGGCCTTCATTAGGTGCAAGGCTGGCAGTTCCACTGTCACTGGCAATTGAGCTTCAACTCCATACACCACTTGAAAAGGAGACATTCCAATAGCTCTCTTTGGTGTAATCCTGTCTGCCCAAAGAGCATCATAGAGCTTCTTGTGCCAGTTTCGTTGAGACTCATTGACTAACTTCCTTATGATAGTCACCAGATTTTTGTTTGTGGATTCTGCTTGCCCATTTCCCTGAGGGTAGTAATCTGAAGAATGAGCCAGGGAGATGCCATATCCATAGCAGAAGTCCATTATCTCAGTTGAAGAGAAATTCGAGGCATTATCTGTTACAATCTTATTAGGTACACCATACCTTACCAAGATGTTCTCTTTAATGAAGCTGCACACCACTTCAGAAGTAGTACTCTTGACTGGAATAGCTTCCACCCATTTGGTGAAATAGTCAGTGGCAGTTAGCACATGAGTGTGACCAGCACTAGAAGCAGGATTAAGTGTACCAATGAAGTCCAAACCCCACTGTTGAAATGGTTCCTCAATCACAACTGGCTTGAGAGGCAAAGAAGCCAATTTAGGTCTTCCCACAAAGGTCTGACAAGCCTCACATTTATCCACCCACTTGGATGCATCTCTGAACAAGGAAGGCCAGTAGTATCCTCCACGGAGTATCTTATGAGCTGTAACCGTTGATGAATAGTGCCCTCCACATGCCTGATCATGAAAAGCTGAGAGCAACTTTCTCTGTTGTTCCTTGTCCACACACTTCAAAAATCTCCCATCTAAGCCACGCTTGAACAAAGCATTTTCCCATAATACATATTGCACTGACCTCAATTTAACAGTCCTCTTTTCTTTGGCAGTTAAATGAGAGGGGCATTCCCCATAGGTGAGAAAATGGGCGATGTCAGCATACCATTCATCAACTGAACTAAGGAACAGAACAGTAGGAAGGTCAACTTTCTCCTCCAGCAACTCATGTTTGGCTCCTTCAGCAATGAGCTCACAAAGACCTTTTCCACGAACCAGCTTGGTCGGCTTGATGTCAATGTCATACTCTTGGACCTTAGCAACCCAGTTCCCTCTCTTGGATCCAAATTCTTGTTGTGTGAGGATTGACTTAACAGTTGTATCGGGACCAATACCATGGAATGAGAGTTGAGGATGTAAAAGTGAAACTGCTTGACAGCTTTGACCACTGCAAAAGCATGCTTCTCCATCATGGTGTACTTCAACTCGTGATCTTTCAGAATATAGCTCATGAACGCGATTGGTAGCTCATGCTCATTAGAGTCTTCTTGAGTTAACACAACAGCCAAGGTATTATCTGTAGCATAGCAATAGATGATGAAATCTCTACTAAAATCAGGACAGGCTAAAACAGGAGTTTTAGCGATAGCTCTCTTGATACCTTCAAAGGATTCCTTTCCTTCAGAAGACCAACCAAATGTTTGCTTCCCTTTCATCATCTGAGAAATATTCAAAGTCAACTCTACAAAATTAGGGATGAATCTTCTCAAAAAATTGATCTTACCGAAGAAGGAGTGCACGCCCTTTTTACTGGTTGGGAGAGGAATTTGCTGGATGGCTTGAACTCATTCAGGATCAATCTTAATACCATCCTTGGAAATGATGTGCCCTAATAAATTTCCCTCAGTGACACAAAAGACAGATTTTTTAGGGTTCAGAGAGATCCCATGCTCTCTGCATCTCAGCAGAACTGTCTCTAGGTGATCAAAATGATCCGCTCTTGTCTTGGAAAACACTGTCAGGTCATCAAGATATATGACAATACACTTCCCTTTCAAGCTTCCAAAAGCCAGATCCATGGCTCTCTGAAAAGTGGCACCAGCGTTAATGAGCCCAAAAGGCATCCTCTTGTAAGCAAAGGTGCCCCAAGGAGTAGTGAAAGTCTGTCTTGTGTTGATCTGCAGTATCAACCTCTACCTGATTGTATCCCGAGAATCCATCGAGCATGGATAACATTTCAGACCCTGTAACTGCTTGCAAGACCTGATCCATCATAGGCAAAGGATAATTATCTTTCAAAGACGCCTGATTCAGGTTCCTGAAATCAACACAGATGCGGATCTCACCATTCTTCTTCCTAACAGGCACAATATTTGCAATCCATGTTGAATGGTGAATGGGAAAGATGATTTTAGCCTTCAACAACTTCTGAATTTCTTGAAAGATTGTGTCAGCTATTTTGGGATTGTATTGCCTCTGTTTCTGCTTGAAAGGCTTAATTCCGGGCTTAAGAGGAATAGAATGCTGCATATCTTTTGGCCTGAAGGCTTTTAGATCCTCATAAGAATAAGCAAGAACATCCTTATACCTCCTTAGAAGATCAATTGCTTTTCTCCTCTCATCCGCTGTGCAACATTTTCCAATATTCACTAGCTTAGGGTCATTAGGACTCCCAATATCAATCTTATCATGCTCAGCTGATTGTTGAGGTCCAGTAGAAGCCCTAGACTTCACATACCTGTCATGTTTGTCAAACAGTTCCTCTAAGCTTACCAATCCTTTAGGAATCTTATTCCCCTTGAGTCTAATGCACCCTTCCTGATCTGTTTCTTCCCCTTGGGTGACTGCCTTGTCAAATGGCACACTTTCACGAGGCAGGTTGTCACTTCCCTCAAAATACAGTTGTTCGAAATTACCCTTGAGTTCCAGGAAGGAAAGAAAATGTTGATCATCATTGAAAACCTGCCAGTTATTGGTGTTATCAGGTACACTGGGCCGATGGACCATCTCAATGGTGAACTTGTCCTGAGAGAAATCAGGATGAGGGATCAGCAGTGACCCTGAGACAGCTAGTGAATCAGCCCTGCTGTTCTTTTCCCTAGGTACTGCTTCGATAGAGAAAGCATCAAGGAATTCAATGGAATCCCAAACCTGATTCCGGTAATGTTTCAGCCTTCCATTTTTCACTTGAAAAAGGTTTCTGACCTGCTTTACTATCAACTCTGCATCACCACGAGCCAGAAGATTCTTTACACCTTGTTCTTTGGCCACTTGCAATCCGAGAATGAGAGCCTCATACTCTGCTGTGTTATTAGTATTCTCGAACTGCAACTTAAATGAAAAGGGGTGTAGGCCTCCTTCAGGTGACACCAGCAGGACACCAGCTCCAGAACCAGCTGAGGAACAACTTCCATCAAACTCTAAAATCCAAACCCCATTAGGACCTTTAGGAGACACTTTGGGGGGTCGGATTTCATCAGGGGACATAATCATGTAGTTACCATGCCCCATATCCTCATAAAGTATTTGTGCTCTAGGGTCATCCGTTTTCTGCACAATATACTCAGACTGCTTCTCAGGCAACAACTTCTTCATGTGTCCATTGACAGGTATGAGTGCATGTGACCAGTCCATTTGGATTTCCCCACCCACGTCTTTGCAGAAGTTCCTACTTAGCAACATCCCGTATGAAGGGGGAATATCTGCCACTAAGATGGTAGCCAACACTTTCTTCTCGGGCAAAGCAGCAAAAGCCACTTGTGCATCTTTAATTCTCCCGACCAGGGGCACTTCTTTACTTTCCATGGAGTAACAAGATCCATAAGTGCGCGTGAGAGTTAGGCCTAAAGCATGAGCCACTTTAGCAGGCATCACATTATCTGAAGCTCCGGAATCTATGACACAATTACTGAGCCTATGACCAGCTATAAGAAGTGTTACATAAAAAGGCTTGATTTTGTCAATAGGCGAAGTGACAGCGGCTACCAGACTAGGCTGTGGTGCAGAAGGAGGAGTGGGCAAAAGGCCTTTAGAGGTGGTCTTAGAGTGGGAATTGACAAAGTGGATCATTTTGGCAAAAGCTTTGGGATGGGTTTGATAATACTCAGCTTCTGAGATTTGGACCTTGGTCTTTTTCAGGTGATCAACAATGTCAAAGGATCCAGAAGTGGACGGGCCATCATCATTCAGTCCTCTAGGCTTATCAACTTTAGGAGAGAAAGAAGAAGCAACTTTAGTAGCAGGATTGATAGGACTTACCTTTGGTGTAGATGAAGTAGGGATAGGAGATCCTCTTTTTGCAATCACGGGAATAGTTGTCGACTGCTCCTTAGATTTCTTGATAGGCTGTGTCACTTTCTCCCTCCGACTTGTCTGTTCTCGAGTCATGACAGCGAATGATTCACTATTCATGTCTGCTACCACTTCATCATAATCATCTCCATCATCAATGCCCTCAGTGGTGAAGAAATTTACTCTAGATCCCTCAAGTTCTCTGCTTCATCATAAAATTCTTCCACAAACTCCTCGCAAGCTTCATTATCTTCATCATCATCTGGCTCTTCAACTTCACAGGTTGCATTCACAGGAACCTTAACAGGAGGTCCTTCAAGTGCTAGTCTTGTTTGAGAAGCAGGCAAATGATTCCTGGGCTGGAAATTTCTCCTTGGAACATCTGCATAAGGAGCATGCTGAGCTAATTGTTTCTTTATAGCAATGAGATCATTCGCAAGCTTCTGGACTAACGGATCAGTATTAGGTCCAGGGGTGGAAGAGGAAGAAGCAGCAGACTTAGATTTGGGAGGGTCTCTTCTCAACTTCCCTGACATGATCAAGTCATCCTCGATACTAACAGTGAGAGTTTGATCCTCGACCAATGTTGTGAGATTAGCCCTTCTTAGTGCATAACTAACTTTGGGCGATTGAGCATTTAGGAAGAAACATTTTTGAATTTGATCAACAGGTCGGGTAGGCTGTGGAATTTTATTGATCAATTTGTTGAACCGGGCCACAAATTCTCTCATGGGTTCTGATGAATCTTTCTTTATCTGAGAAATTTGGGCAAGCAAGGCATGCACATCTTCTGCTGGTTTGAAACGGTTTTCAAACTGAGTTCTCATTGTGCCCCAGTCGGTGATAGCGCCAGCCGGAAGGTGGTAGAACCAATCAGCAGCATTATCTTGTAACGTCTCAACGAACAGCCTCACGGAGACGTCTTCATGCTCAACTCCCAGGACTCCACATGCAACAATGAAGGCTGCGATGTGTTCATCAGGATGCACTTTGCCATCGCCTTTGAACTTAGGAAAGTTCTTCCGGTTACCTCTAGGTAACTCATGCAAAGGCTGAGGAAGAGCAAGGGGCCCGACACGATGACCCCATGGTAATGGCGCCGCCATTCTTGGAAAAATGGCTTGGAGAGGAACCGCAACACCAGCAAGAATCAAAGCTCACAGATTAGGGCTAGCTGGCTCTGAAGGAATTCTATCTTGAACAGGTGGAGTGCTTGTCGAATGAGTTCTTCTATTTCTTGTTGAAGGAAAAGGAAAACCCTGCTGCTCCAAAATCTGGAACTGAGAATCTTCAATACCAAGGGTCCTTCTCCCTCGAGTAAAACGCGGAGTCGCCAGATCAAAAGATGATCGAAAAATTACAGAACTGGAATGTGATTTTCCCCAGCGGAGTCGCCAAAAACTGTTGGTCGTCAGATAGGACTTTTAAGAAGAGCAACAGTCAGGGGACAAGAAGTCCCTCCTCTTTAATGGGAGAGGTTCCCTTATTCAGAAACGAACTTATTTACAAATGTACAAACATGATTTGTTGGTTAAACTTGGATATCACGAAAGTGTTTTCTATGAAGATCATCAATTACAAAAGGACTGAGGAAATGAGAGTACGGGAAAGAGCAGAAAGGCAACATGCAGAATTATAGATATCAGAGTAATTCTTTATGTATGCGAAAGTCACAGTGAATTGAAACAAGATCATTCGTATCGAATGAATAAGATGGAATTTAAAGACACAAAGTTCTGTAAATAACATCTGCTTAGAACACAAAGTTTCTTAACATAACACAGATTCATTAATCAAGGAAACAAAGTTCCTTCTTGGTTATACAAGATCACCGTGCTTGCAAAGTTGAGGAGTATGCAATCGGTAAGACTAACGAATTTGAGACAAATGATCTTCACAAAGAAAATAAATGAAAGCTTAGAAATAACAGAGATCAGATAGACAAAGAATGGAAAGTCCTTCTGTATTGATTTCTTTATAATCTATTTACACTTTCAGAAAATATGCCAAGTTCTTCCTTCTTTTTAGAATGGCGTGGAAAGGCCATTATATAGCTTACAAATCAGTTACTCTTCGTAACCGCTTCTTTAACCAAGAACAGTTAAGGACCGCCAATCGCAATACCTTAACTTCTTACAAAGAAAACGGAAAAAGAAAGGGAAGAAGAGAAAAGAACAAGGAGAAGAAGACAGGTGGCCAGTCACTGAGAGGGACCCACCGACTTTAGAATCCGCTGCCTGAATTTCTCTAACGCCTCAGCTATGTCTCTGCCACGAGGGACTGACGTGTTGGCCGTAGACTGCATCCAAAATCCAAGACACTTCTCCATCTCTTTATCAAACTCGACATGAGTATGATAATCTTTGTTTGGCTTCTTCAATGGCAGACTCGAGCGGCGAAATTTGTTCCTGTTCCTGAAACTTGATCTTCATATTGATAGCAACAGAGCTGCAACCTAAATTCGGGGAGGAATTACAGAGAAAAGGGATACATGCGCAGGGAATTAGGTTGCAAGGGTTCGAGCAAGGGTAGCATGGAAACAATGTAAGAATTGCAAAGGTGGCTTGCTCGTTATATAGCCGTTGAGGAGAGGGAAGGGTGATCAATGCGCATTACATTCATATCTATCAGTTTGAAAAATAGCATATTCGAGTAGAGCGGGAAAAACTAAGTATGAATGGCATTTGGTTCGCTTGGGACATGTGAGACGCGAATGCGCGAAACACGCGGCTCGGCCGATTCGGGCGAAACAAGGAGAAGACGCACAAATGCATTTTGGGACATTTGGGACGAAAACGCGCGAAGTACGCGGTTCGGGTGTTTCGGCCGAAAATGGAACAAAAGGCCCATTTGAACTTGGGACATTTGGGACGATAAAAGTACGCAGAAAGTTCGGTTAAAATGGAGTACGCGGTTCGGGCGAATCGGTAAAAATGGACGCGGTTTGCACAATTTGACTTGGGACATTTGGGACAAAAAGTTTGAAGTACGCGACTCGGGTGGTTCGGGCGATCGATCGGGAACAGAGCGCACTTTTGAACTTGGGACAGGCGGGACAAAAATGTCCGACAGGCCCGAAAATGGAACAACTTCGGGGATTTCGGCCGATCGGGAACAAAGCACACTTTTGAAATTGGGACAGTTGGGACATGAAAGAGCGAAGCACGCGGATTGGGTGCAGTACCGAACATGAACAACTCACACGAAAAGTTTGGGACACTTGGGACGAAAAGTTCCGACGGGTCCGAAATCGGGACAATTTCGGGGAAATCGGCCGATCGGGGAACAAAACGCACTTCGGAACTTGGGACAGACGGGACAAAAATGTCCGACAGGCCCGAAATACATACAAAATGACCCAAAACATAGATTTTTCTCAATTTCACGACTTGGTACATTAGAGAAAACACTTAAACTCAAAATTTTGAAATTTTTAACTTTCATCAGAGCAGGGAATTTTGAGTGGACAACAAGTCACCTTTCTCTTCAAGTATTCAAAAATATTATTTGTACATTTACTCTAGATAAAAAAATTCCTATTCCGTTAGATGGATTTTTGATGGGTAAACACACTCCACTAAAATTCTTAATGAAATTTTGATAAAAACTATCTAACACATGAAAAATATGTACTTCAAAAGAAATCCTGCAAACATCACTCCATTGTTACGTGAACCTTCTATTGATACATATTCAAAACTTCTTTAGAAATTAAAAACCCAGATAAATTAGCTCTTCTTGCATAAAATTACACTTATTCTAATTAATTAACTTCTCCTTACATAATATCTACAATAATTTCCTTATATGTAAAACATTATCTTCACATGTCCTATTGAAATTCAAAATATCATATAATATATGTTCATTAAATTTCCTACAAATTATCTTAGGACTTCATTCATCAACATCATTAAGGTACTCAAGTATGTTTCTCAATCCAAACAACATCACAATCCATTCATACAATCATTCTTTATTCTTAAACGATTTCTTCTATTCATCTCCCTCTCATACGTGAATATGATGATATACAACATTTAATTCAATCTTATTATAATACCTTTCTCCACTCAAAAATTCATTATATCATCCATGCATGGAAACAAAGAAAAATTGCTCGTTTTTATCTTAATGATGGATTTGGAATTATTACATGTATGTCATTCACCACCCTTTTTAAATTATAATATTTTTATCACTACACATAATTTCTCTCTCTCTCTTCATTTTATGAGTACTTTATCCAACAATACTTGCATTTTATTTTATATCCTGCATATTTTGTTATGGTATAATCTTATATTCTTCCTTTCTTAGTAATATTGACCTTGGAATTAAATACATTTAGTTAATTATGTCACTCATAGGTGGTAAAACTTTAGGAAACTCACTTGACACAATCTCTAAAATATTTCCAAACATATGTTTCACCTCTAATATTGTTTATTCATTATTAACTTTAGGAAACTTTGCATGATTGTTATGGTAAGTGAAGGTCTAATTAGATAGATCATTGCCTTTTTTTCTTTGACACTCTACTTCCTTCTGGTCATTTATTTCCAAATTTATTCCTATTGTTGATTTTCCTTCATTGCTATAGGAATGAGCCTTGATCACACCAGGCTTGTTATTTTCACACTAAGGTTTATGATCTCTAATGGGAATTTGACCTTCACTTTTCATCTGCTTCATGACCATTGTTTCCATGAGTTGATTCTTGGAAAATGTTTTAATACTTTGACACTATCAAAAGACTCTTTATGCTCCATGTTTCTTAATTACTCCAAGCAACTATCCTTCATAAAAAAGTTCTCATTTTTTATCCACTTATCTCTATGATGTGATGTGTACAATGCTTCATTATCTTGGAATGAAAATGAGCACAAGGTTGGATATGAAAAATGAAAAACATCACCTTCTCCATCTTGGTCATTTTGAGCCTCAAAATCCATCTTCATGATGGAAACATCCTTTTCTTGAGTGGAGTCAACATTGAAAGATTCAAGAATATTATTATTCATATATTCCTTATTGAGAAGGTTTTCATCTTGAACAGAATCATCCTTAGGGGACTCAAGCACCATCTCATAAATTTGTTCTTCATTGAGAAGGTCTTCATCTTCTTGAAAGGAGAATGAGCACAAGGTTGGGGCTGAAATATCAAGATCATCATTTTCCCAATCTTGACCATCATGAGCTTGGAAATTCATCTCCATGATGAATTCATCCTCTTCTTTAGTATATTCAACTTCAAGAGACCCAAGTATCTTTTCATTTATGTATTCCTTCTTTAAAGAGTCATCCTTTCCCAATGGGAAAGAGAAATATTTATATTCATAATCATACTCATTGAACAAATTTTCATGATGAGTCTTAAGAACATGATTAGAAATATGGGACTCACTTGTCATTAAGTTGTTTGATATCATTTTACTTTCATGACTTGCACCACTTGCCACCTCATGATTGCTTTGTTATAAGATAATATTTCCATGCCCATCATCACCACCAAGTAAAGAACTTATATCCATGCTTAATGAGAAGTACACACTGTAAAATTTTGGTTCCATCATATGATCATGATGCTTTTTGAATAGCTTTGTCATACCTAGGTATTCTTCCATCAATATGGGTAGCTCTACATCTTCCCCCGAAGCTATTGAAAATTTTCCATACCATGAATCTTAAAATATGATATCTTCCCTTGGGTCATCTAAATTTTGAACCATGTATTTAATTTTCCTTATAGGAAGGAGATTCTTCATTTTATCACTAAGCTGGAATGGCGACATGTGCCCAATCCATCGTATATCCCCGCTAACATCCCAATGAAGATTCGACTTAACAAAATACCATATGAGGCTGGTATGTCTGCTACAAATATTTTCATCATGATATTATTATCAAGAAAATATATAAATTCTACTTGAGCATCTTTGAATTGACCAACAAGAGGTACTTCTTTTGTTTCCATGGAGTAAAGCAATGGCCAGTAGTGGGAGTGGGAGTGAGATTGAGACCAAGAGCTTAAGAAAATTGTGGAGGCATGACATTTTCACAAGCACCGTAGTCAATAATGTAATTATTTGGTTTATATCTATTGACCAACAAGGATAAATAGAAAGGTTTGACTATCCTAGAGGTGGAAGGTATGGTAGCAAGAAGGTTTTGAGGAGTGGTATGAGGAGCGAGGGGTAGTTCTTTGGCAGTGGCATTTTTGGAACATGAACTTGAACTAATTCCTTTGATAAATTGTAAAAGCCTATCAAATTTCTTGGGATGAGTTTTCAAGTACTCATATTTAGAAATCTAAATTATAGCTTTCTTACAATGGTCAATGATGTCAAGAAGTGAAGAAGTGGTAAGCACATTAGGAACTATGACAGTCTTGAAAAGGGTAAGATTTGTATTCTTAGGATCAATAAAAGTTGAAATTTATTTTCAAGAGGAGATGAAAGAGACTTACTTGAAGAGGAAGACAAAGTCTTAACGAGAGGTATTCTTAGGTTTCTTCTTGGCTGATCCCATGGAAGTGAGCAATGATGATACTCCTTTCATTTTTGCTTTTTGTAGAGTTTCCATTTGAGGATTCAAATTCTTAGCTTGGGAAACAAAAGAATATGTTTCTTTCTCCATTTGTGATCGAGTGACAACTTCACAAGAGTAGTTATCCATGGATTCTTTAAAGTCCTCATTTGGTGAGTATTCAAAAATACCCAATCCTAGGACATCCATATTCTTATTCTTCTCCAATTTATGATACAATAAATTATCCTCCTTCATCTTCATATGTTCCACATATTACATTAACCAATGGAGCTTCCAAGGCGAGCCTTCGAGGTGCTCCTAAAATTTGATTCATGTTTTGATTCTGATATGACACATGTTGGGAAACTTCCTTCTTCAAAATTTTCAAATCATTGACTAATAGTTGTAAAAATGGATCAAATATTTCATCTTTGAAACTTTGGGCCTTATCCTTCATTGAATGGTTTTTTATCTTCCCTGACATGATAAGATCATCTTCTACTTCAATGGAAAGTTCTTAAGCATTGTCTAGAGTGTTTGGTTGAGCTCTCTACAACATGAAACCAACTCCAGGAAACTAAGCATTCACAAATAACCTCTTTTGATTGTCTGCAGTAGGATGAGCACCACTAGGAATCTTGTTGATCAAGTTATTAAATTTCTCTATGAAATCTCTAATGGGATCTTACGGTTCTTTCTTCATCTAAGATAATTGAGCAAGGAGGGCATGTGCATCTTCCGCAGTCTTGAATATTTCTTCAAACTTGGTTTTCATGTCATCCCAATCAGTAATTGAACGTGATGGTAAGTAGTAAAACCATTCCACAACACCACTTTGCAATGAATCTCTGAATTATCAAATGGCAACATCTTCATATCCCACTCCAAGAATGCCACAGGTTGTGATGAAAGTTGTAATGTGATCATATGGATGTTGTTTTCCATATCTATAGAATTTGGGAAAGTTATTTCTTGATCCTTTTGGTAATTCATGAAGTGGAGGAGCCAATGCTAGTGGCCCTGTGTTATGTCCCCACAAAACATGCGAAGCCATTTTTTCTTGTCGTTCCTCTACTTCTTCATCTTCATCATCATCATCTTCTTCTTCTTCTTCTTCTTCTTCTGGAGTAAGGATATCAAGTGGTTCTAAAAATACTTCTTCAATGGGATCTTCAAGTGAATTTTAGGACTTTTTCTTCAGGATATGTATGGGAGAAAGTATGAAACATTCTTGTCCTCATGGCTCAAACATAAGATTACGAAAGAGTTCAATTTCACGTGTTTGAAGTTCTTTAATGAATCTTATCTTTGTCAGTTTTTTCAAAGGATTAGAAAGTAATGAAACTATAAAAATGTAGATTTTTCAGTAGGATTACAATAAGGCTCTTGAACATTCGAGATAGCATTTTGGTATTTTCAGTTTTTTTGGATTTTCAAATATTTGCTTTTTTGTATTTTCAAAGATCTTTTAAGGGTGCATAAAGGGAAGATCTTCCCCAATGGAGTCCCAATAATTGTTTGTGAAATAATTTGTTTTAGTGTAGATTATTGTTTTTCACCAATCGTCATGGGGCTAAACCCCTCCTTCTTGGGTATTGGGATACTCCCATTATTGAATGTAAACTACCTAAAAATGTGGGGTGTTTGTTAGATCAAGGATCACATAAGAATACTCCACTAAACATGTGGCAAAGTGCTTGTATAGTCTACAAGGGAAAAAATTTCTATAAAGGGATGTAAAGGGGAATAGGATAAATAAGGAGAGAGGGTTAGTGTTGTGAGTAGGAACTATCATATTCTCACCAACATGATAACTTAGAGTAGTTCTCCGCATTCAATTAAAAGAACACAAAAATATAAGAAATAAAAAAGACTAACAAATTAGAGTGACAATTTTTGTAGATTCATTAATCAAGGACACAAAGGTCCTTCTTAGTTATATAATATCACCATGCTTGCAAAGTTGGGACGTAAAGAGAGAGTAGAGGAACGTAAGCAAGGAAATAAAGGAAATTTAACTTTTATTGCTTGACGTAGTAGTGATACAAAGGTCACAACAACATGCAACAATAAAAAATTGCCAACCCTTTGGAATGGAGAAGTCATTCCAATTTAAAACATTACAAATGGCTCTTCCTCTTCCCCCCATATGACTTTTCATCTTGCCACCATCTGTGACTTTTCACATTCTCTTATGAATGAAACTGTTATCCAAAATTCACCCCTCAAGGTAATTTTGATAACATGCATCAAATTATTTAGTCCCAAGCAAGTAGAATTGATTCAAGGCCCAAAATCATGTTTTTGGGGTCCCCTTGGCTTCTCTCTGACTTCCCCATTCGGGAAAAACCCAAGAAGTTAGAGAAAATTGGAAAAAATCGAAAAATGGGCTCATTTTGGTGTTTTGTAGAAAAATCAGACATTTTGTTCCAGGCATCCGTGGGACGGTTGGAGCGTAGGTACGTGCGGGACACACAAAGCTGAAATGGCCGAAGGTAGTAAAAAATAGAAAAGGTGGAAGTTTTCATCCCACATGGTCCGCGGGACATCGGAACACGGAGTTCGCACGAGACGTGAAAATTTGATTTTATCGTAAGTTAGTGCATTACAGGTGGCGTGTAGAAATGTGTCTGGATAGTCGAGACAAAAGTATGCGCGGGATGCACAAAGGTGAAAAATCCGTAAAAGGAACCATACATTGCGGTGAATGCGGAAGTCAACGACCCTCACGACCCGAGTCAATAACGGATGTGCGGGGATAAGGAAGTCCGAATCGGGTGATGCAAATATTTTTGTCTGAGACAGCCAAGACATGCAGACCCGATTTTGCTGAAATAGCCGCAATGAAGAGAAAAAGTCAATGTTTGACCTCCCGAACTTCAAATGGCCATAACTTTTGACTCGAGCTCGATTTTCATAAAATTGGACTTTCTGGAATGAGCACGATGTCCTCTGCATCACAAAATTGGATTTCTTAATTTTTATGAGGGTAGATATATTAAAATAAAAGAAACATATTCAGCTCCAGTCAATTAATGCTCATTCCCGTCAAATGACAGAAAATGCCTGGTAGACCTAAAATAGTTTCTCGCACTCAAAAGGCTATAACTTTTCATTTCTAAATGAAATTACACAAAATTGGTACCATTGGAATTGTGGCTCTGAGCCCAACACACAACAATCAAGAAATTCTAGATTTGATGAAGGATAGATAGAGATTTTGCAAAAAACGTGGCCAAGTTTATAATAGTGTTTTATTTGGTAGTTGGACGCATTCAATGAAGCATGGGCTAACATATTTCACTGTTACAAGTCATGGGACAGTATGGGGAGCCTTTTGCAAGCAACAGAACATCATTTCACTCCATTTAATACCTCTTACAAGTGGTTGAAGGACAGATTTTAGGATTTCCATTTTCCCTCTCTCTCTCTCTTCTTATTTTTCTATAAATTGGAGTGTTGGGTTCATTGTAAGGGGAGGTAGTTTTATTATAGCAAAGCTCTGTCAAAATTTATTTGTGAAGCCAATGTGCTGCAAGCCCTTGTAGTGGACTCCTTGCATGGTGATCAAGCCCTTATCTTGTAATAGATTGAACTGTGCATATCATGAAGCAATAAAATATGAGTTTGTGGATGCATCTTCCCCTGCTGTGTTTGTTTGCACTCTTCTTACCCTTTCAACCTTCATTACAAGAATATTGTGTCTATTTTTATGCTCTTACAAGGACTCATTATTATTGTGCATGTATGAAATATTGTTGTAAATGTATTTGCAGATTGTAGAGAACCACCCCTTCTAAGTATGCATTGTACTTCTATTTTTCACACATTGGAAGACTACTCACACCCCTCCTTTTTCGGTGTATTACCACTTTAGTGTAGGCTTTCGGTTTCATGAATTCTCTCTCCTTGGTCCCTTGGAAAATTAGATTAGGACAGATAGTTTTGCCTGCATTAGAGTAGATTGTGGCAGGTAGTTTAGGAGTAAGAACCAACTTTCTCTAGAGGTCTATCTTAAGTAGCAAGTCCCACAACTTGGAGATAGTACCCATGTTATCCAATCACATTGTAAGCTCAAGTATATGCACTTGTTTAAACAAAAGGGTGTTGTGATTTGGTGATAACAAAAACTAAGTCCTTTTCTTATTTTTGAAAATGGATTTTTACAATGCAACATTAAGTCACTTAAGTGAATAAGATGAGAGTGAAAAAATACTGCTTTATCGATGAAGGAAAAAAATACTAGAGAGAGTGTCGGTGAGGAGAGAGAAGAAGAGAGAGAAGTAGAAATCCGAGAGGCGGGAAAAGCTGTTGTTGATGAAGAACTTACTTTTGATGGATTTTCAATGAAGTTCCTTTCCCTTGACCACCTGTTGAATTAAAAAATTTATGGTACAATCTCCTTCTTATGTGAGATGCAAGCACACTCCAAAGTATTGTGTGAGTGTTTAGAAACACAACTATGAGACATTGTAATGTGAACTTGGGATGAATGTTATCATCATTCATGATGATCCTATCATGTCATGCTTCTCATGATCATTGCCTTGATGACTTGAATTTTGATGTTTCAACACCCTCATAGGCTTCATGACGTTCTTGATTTTACATGTTGCTTAGGTGACCTTCGTGTAATTGGAACACAATGGATGCGATTCCTCTCAATGAGATGCAAATACACTTCAAGGCACTTTAATGAGTGTTCAAAAACACTACTAAGTGACTTGCATTTGATGAACTCGAGATGATTGCCAATTCTTAGAAACATGATGATCCTATTTGAACATAAGATTGGAGTTAGGGTATGGAGATCATCACCGTGTTCCTCTCGATTCAAAATTCACCTCTTAGATACAAATGTCACATTTTAAATGGAATCGGTTTAAGGATTCACAAAATCCTTCTTTTCATCTGTCATTCTTGGAAAAGGTCTTCTCCTCAAAACAGAATAGATGCTCCTTCATTTAACTAAAATTATATAGTGTTGAATCGTGAATATTCTAAGTAGTTATGATGTTCGTAATACTTCGATCTTATCTACGTGATCTTTCTTCAAAATGAGAATCTCAACATCCTCATTTCTTGAACAATATCGCAACACTTACTATTTTTAGTAAGCATTATCTTGAGAAGTCCATTTTAGTTACTAGTTGCTTGATTTGACACTTTTGAGTTTCCACTGATGTGCGAGGGGAAATTGAAACTACGAGAATGAATTGTTTGTAACACTTATTATTAATAGACAACAAGGCTTATGAAGGCTTACTATTTTTAGAATTGAGTCTTCTCGGTGTCAGAATGGAACAAGAGTTGTCTTAATTTTTGTTATTTCACAAAGATGTTTTTCGTAATTTTTTAGAAATGAAAAAGGAATGAGAGTGGGGGTAAATTAGTCTTATAATAAAACCTTTCAATTTTATATTTCAAACATCAAATATACACCCTCATAAATCACATGCATTAATGTTGGATCACAATTAGATAAAGTTCATCAAGAAATGCATACATATCAAGAACATAAGATGTACTCAGAAACCTTCTTTATTGGTATTCAAATAAGATTACAACTCTTCAAATCAGATTACAAACAACAAAGAATTCACCATTTTCTTCACTCACATCATCCTCATGAAACTCCAACCAGCTACTGACCTAGAAGATACTTCTAGGGGTTTTGCTTTAAAACAAAGGTTTTCTTCAATAAAAGAGAAAGGGGGTTTTCAAAAATTAACACACATAAACATGGAACACCCTTTTAAATAAAAACCTTCATGAATATGACTCTTAAACTTCATTTTCCACTTGACTCTTCAACTTCCTAGCCTTGAATTGAATTGGGATTTGAATGAAATCAGATTTTGTCTTCTTCTCCAAATGAGCTCATCTTTTGTCTTCTAGCTCTCAAACTTGTCCACAAGGATTCCAAATTTTTATTCATGTGGTATATGGTCCCAAAAAACCAAATAATTCTCTTGTATGCTTAGAAACTTGCCACATTATCCAAGACATTCATTTAGGCTCCTAGGTGTGCTTAAATCAGCTTCTACAAACATAGTTTTGAAAAACCATCTAACTAGACCACTTCCACTCATCTTCATGACCAAAGTAATATATAAAAATGAATATTATGAGGTCTAATTTCATTAAAATTTACCAGAAAGATCCAA
The DNA here is from genome assembly GCA_018340775.1 of Taxus wallichiana var. yunnanensis. Lineage (NCBI taxonomy): Eukaryota > Viridiplantae > Streptophyta > Pinopsida > Cupressales > Taxaceae > Taxus > Taxus wallichiana. The sequence goes on from CM031240.1 coordinate 983,502,282, forward strand.
CTCAAGACTTAACACATCAAGAAACACTACTTTATAAAACTTGTCTAGCTGGTTTCAGCATCTTTGAATTTGGTCTTCAAGAATTGAGTTGATACATACATCAAATCTCTTCATCATGATTCAAGTAACCTATCAATGTAAATATCATGAATTATAATATCTCATTCAATTTTCATAATACTCCAATAGAAAGATCAGCCGATCGCGAAGAACTCCTTTTTGTCTTGGAAGGACTACTCGCAAATAAGAACACAAGACCACAAGATTTTGATTAGATAATAAATGAGGGAATCGCTTGGGCCTGTGAAGTATGAAACTTCCTTTCGAAGGTGGTGGCCTCGCTAATATGAATTAACACAAAATACCGTAGAGTACCAATTAAATTGTTTCGTGGAACCGGGTAGGGAAAAGGTCTGTTTTTCTTGGTTTTGATCAAAGGAACCGATGCCGTTACCTATAACCGATGGCGGTCACCGATAACCGATACCGCTGGTTCTAGGATCTTCTTCTCGGGCTGGTGGTGTCAGAATGGCTGGTTTTTGGATAGTATTGAGAAATGGGATGGTTAAGCTAAGGAATGATAGTTAGAGGCAATGGTACGTTAGATAATGGGTTCAGAACGGATTTGGGAAGATTACAATTCCAAAAGCACAAGAAATGTTATAATGGAGGACATGCAAGATATAACTTATGTTTTTTTTTTTGATGAAGGTGCAAGTTGATCTCCTCTCACGCCAACTCTTCGGTTTCTTTACTCGCTCTCGCTTGGTCAAGTGAAGTTCGACTCGCCGATCGCTGACTCTCCTTTGATTAAAAATCCTTCGACCGATCTCCAAAATGAAATTCCGATCCGTTGTTTTGGCTGGGAAGCCCATTTACAGGAACCGATGGCGGTTGCGAACCGACGGCGGCCGAGTAGAACTGCATCGGTTAGGAAAAAGTAGGCTATTTTTAGTAAAATAGCCCACCTTCCCCGCTTTTCTCCCGAGAGATCACCATGGCTTGGTCAAGTGGCTAGAAGGTCGGCTTGGGTGCGAGTAAGGAGGCATTAGTTATGGATGTGAGTCTAGACCAAGTCATGGGTCCTAATTAGGTTAGTTTAGGTTAGGGCTAGGTCATGGTGAGGTGGCCAAGTGAGGTGGTAGGTAAGGTGATGTGGATTTATCAATTACAAGGTAATTAATAAATAATTGTGTAAAGTTTAGGTAATGAGGTTAGGTTGCGAAATGGGACGCGGGTCACAAGGGGTCGTGGAGACACGAATTTGGTGTCTACATTAGCCCCTTATATTGTCGTGGTAGCTTGTTCGTAAAGTCGCATGACAATAATATGAAGTGGTTTCTCATGTTAAAGATATAGGTAATCCCCTCAAATCTATCACGATTGAGTGAACGGGAAATCGTGGATAGGGTCGATAAAGGGTATATGTGGTAGAGAGGATGGTAAGGTGATGGTGTAGGTCCAAGGAAGCAGCATTTATGTGAAATGCAATAAGACGACTAGGGTACATGATTCGACGAGCAAACCAAAGAATGTATAGGCAAAGGTCGATAGTTTATCCAAACAAGGGTGATATAATCCCCGGTATCCAAGGCATAGGAAGTAGCTCTGTGGTATATAATGTAAGGTACAGAACGTTTAGGCATGTTCGGCAAGCACTCAAATGGTTGGTTTGGTTGAGATAAACGTCACGGCCCAGGTCAGGCAAAGTTGGTCGACGATCAAGTCAAGGACCCTAATCATGCTAAAACACGAACAAGTGAGCTCGATGGAACACAAGGTACAGGATGGATGGATAAAATAAAACGTTGGTCGGGCCAAATAGGTAGGGCGAGGCCTTGGGTCGGGCCAACAGTAGGGCGAGGCCCTGGTCGGGCCAAATGGGTAGGGCGAGGCCTGGGTCGGGCCAAATGGGGGGGCGAGGCCTGGGTCGGGCCAAATAAGTGGGCGAGGCCTGGGTCGGGCCAAATAAGTAGGGCGAGGCCTTGGGTCGGGCCAAATAGGGCGAGGCCTGGGTCGGGCCAAACAGGTAGGCGAGGCCTTGGGTCGGGCGAGGCCTGGGCCGGGCCAAACAGGTAGGCGAGGCCTCTGGGTCGGGCCAACAGTAGGGCGAGGCCTGGGTCGGGCCAAATGGGTAGGCGAGGCCCTGGGTCGGGCCGAGGCCTCGGGCCTCGGGCCAACAGGTAGGCGAGGCCTCTGGGTCGGGCCAACAGTAGGCGAGGCCCGGGTCGGGCCAACAAGTAGGCGAGGTAGGGCGAGGCCTGGCCCGGGCCAATAGGTAGGCGAGGCCTGGCCGGGCCAAAACAGTAGGGCGAGGCCTGGGTCGGGCCAAATGGTAGGGCGAGGTGGTCGGGCCAACAGGTAGGGCGAGGCCTCGGGTCGGGCCAACAGGTAGGCGAGGCGAGGCCGGGCCCGGTCGGGCCAGGCCTCTGGGGTAGGGCGAGGCCTGGGTCGGGCCAACATAGGTAGGCGAGGCCTGGGTCGGGCCAACAGGTAGGCGAGGCCTCGGGTCGGGCCAAACAGTAGGCGAGGCCTTGGGTCGGGCCAAATAGGTAGGTCGAGGCCTTGGGTCGGGCCAATTGGTAGGGCGAGGCCTTGGGTCGGGCCGGACCAGGGAACAAATGTTGTGCAACAAAGGTGGACAGAGGCGATATTGGTGAAAAAGAGGCAAGGAGTAAGGAACGGCAAAGAATGGGGTAAAAGAGGTATCAAACCGACGTCGATTCATCATGACCGATATCGGTTAAGGGACCGATACCGGTTTCCTAGGGCAAAAGGAAACCGACATCGGTTTAAGTCGAAAAACCTATAAAAAGAAATATACGGCCTGTCATTGTCACTTTTGTTTTTTGTAATCCAAATTTTGACTTGTCTGACGTGGAGAGTTGATTTGGAGGGGTATTGAGTGAGGTGGAGCTATTTGATTGGCGGAGAGAGTTGATAGTGGGCCCGAATAGTTGAGGAGGCGGCAGTGATTGGGTCGGGACCCAAAGCAGATCGTGATTGGAGCCATGGCACAGGCAGGAGGAGCTGGAGGGGCTGGACCAGCTGGACCGCCACCACCCATCCCACCACGACGACGTGTTGTCGTACCGGTAGGTTCTAAACTCTTTATTTTGGTGGTTTGGTTGAGTTATGTTGTTTTTGGGATTTGGGTAGAATTGGTATTTCAGAGGAAATAATGGGTAAATGGAGGTAATTTGAGAAAGGGGAGGGCAGATAGGTTAGATATGCTAAGGCGGCTAGGTGTGTAAAATTTTAGGGTTTTGGATGGGTAGATGGGTAAATAGGTAAAAATGAGTTTTGGGGGCCGCGCGCGGTTCGGCTCTCGGCAAGAAACAGGACCGATGTCGGCACACTAGACGACCAGATCGGCCGCAAAAACAGAGGGTGAGGTTTAATAGGGGACCGCATCGGTCTCAGATCGGCTCAGACGGTGGGGGGAGGGGGTGAGAGTGTTTTTAGGTGTATGGGTTGGGGGTTGGGTGGGTTGGGAGTGGTTTGTAGGGTGTATGGTGTTGGGGTCAAGGTGGGTGGGGGAGTGGTTTTTAGGGTGTATGGTGTGGGGGTGAAGGTGGATAGGGTGACTGGGTGGGGTGGGTCAGGGGTGGGTCGGGTGGGGTAGAGAGTCGGGGTATGGGTGGGGTTTAGGGGTGTGGGTTGATAGGTTGGAAGGTGGATAGGGTGACTTGGTGGGGTGGGTGGGGGTGGGGTGGGTTGGGTGGGGGCAGAGAGCCTCGGGGGCATGGGTGGGGTTTAGGTGTTGGGTCGATAGGTGGAAGGTGGATAGGGTGACTTGGTGGGGTGGGGGGTGGGTGTGGGTGGGTTGGGTGGGTCAGAGCTGGGCGGGGTGGGTGCAGGGTTTGGGGGTAGGTGGGTCAGGTGGGGTTGGGTTAGGTGTTGGGTTTGGGTGGTAGGGGTTTAGGGTATGGGTGGGTGGGGTTGGTGGGGTGGGGGTGGGTGGGGGTTGGTTGGGTGGTAGAGAGTCGGGCATGGGGGTTGGGTGGGTTTATGGGTCATGGGGTTTAGAATGGGGTTTAGGTTTTTAGGGTGGGTTTCAAAGGTGGGTGGGTAGGGTGGGGTGGGGTTGAGTTGGGTAGGTAGAGAGTCGGGGTATGGGTTGGGTTTAGGATGGGGTTTAGGTTTTTAGGTTGGGTTTCGGGTGGGTAAGGTAGCGTGTTGGGGTGGGGTTAGATTTTGGGTGTTACAAAAAAAAGGGGGGTAGATGGTAAAGTAGATGTTATTATAACGAGTGGGTCTAAGAATGTGGGTTGATTTTGCAGGCACGTCAGCAGTTGACGATGCGTGATAGGATGCCTCCACTATTGAGTCGGATGAGGCCACACATATCTGCGGCGCATTGGGCCATCATGCGCGAGGTGGGGCTTGGCGGGGTCCAGAGGTACAGAGCGATCGACAGAGATCACAGCCTGATGGTCGCCCTCATCGAGAGATGGGATCCGGCGGCCAATGTGTTCCATCTGCCGACCGGGGAGATGACCGTCACATTAGAGGATGTGTATCGCATCCTGCGGCTACCGATCGAGGGAGAGGCCGTTTTCCAGGTGGATTCAGAGACTGCCATGGATAGCATACTGCAGGTTTTTGGGGATGCAGCCGCGCTTCTTACATATCATAGCGCGAGCATTGGATATGGGGACATGTACCGCGCACACAGACATGAGACACGGCTTGCCGTGTTGATGATGATAGGGGTCACCTGCTTCGCCCTCCCGGATTCAGAGGGAGGTCGCTTCCCACGGGCATTGATGGGGGTGCTACTGGAGATGGTGGAGGAGCACACCTGTTTTGCATGGGCACCAGTATATCTGGTGCAATTATACAGGGAGTTATGGGGCTATCGCCGGAGGAGGCGATTTGGTATTTGTTCGACCTTTTTGTTGCACTGTTGGGCATACGAGCACATCGTATGCATCAGGCCAGTAGGGCTACCCCAGCAGCCAGGGCCACAGATCGTATACCGATATGGCTTTCGAGGTGGTGGGGGTTGTGGGCCGCCCAGCAGCTTGTTTGCAGTCGGGATGTGGCCTACTATGACATATGCCAGAGGGCCTTACCGCAGAGACATTATATGGAGACCCTACAGAGGTCACCACCGGGCAGAGGAGCCCGCATACACCGCGCCCGATCCAAGATACATTCCGGATAAAGCAGGACTGAGGCCGGAGAGTACGAGCGATACCCAGAGAGGGCACGCAGCAGATGGGGCCGCCACAGACGAGCCACCTCCCTTCCCTCAAGACAGAGGGATGATGTAGAGGCCCCACCGCCAAAGACCACACCCTGGGATCCAGACCGGGCAGCGGAGAGACCAAAGCAGTGAGGGTGTGGATGATGCCGGTGCACGGCAAAGACATGTGGTCCGGTGGGTAATGGGAGAGAGCGGCGAGGGTAAAGAAACCGCCCGCACAAAGCCTGACTTGGCAATGGTGATCGCAGAGAGAGATCAGCTCCGGGCAAAAAGTGGGCAATATTACAGGGAAATGGCCGCACATGTGCACGATAGGGGTTTTACAGGGGCAGCTAGCCCTGTGCTCGTGTACAGCAAAGCAAAGACACCACCACCAAGAAGATGACAACACAGTGTGCAGTGTGTGTGCACAGCAAACTGCATCAAAGCAAAGAAGCACACCACAGCCAGATACCACCACGGCCACACAGTGCAGTACAGCACAGCAAAGACTCCACCAAATACACAAACCCACAAAAAAGCAGTGCTGTGCCTGGGGATAGTGGTGTTAGGTGCCAGGGGACCAGCCCCAGTTCCTTCAGTGGCGCGAGATCGCTATATGGAGGTTAGAGCAGAGGCCCGTTATTATCGTGGATATTCTGATAAGACCGGAGTCGAGTATCAGGCATATGCAGCGCATAGAGCAGCAGACCTCGCATGCCCAGAGATCTCAGGAGGGGCAGCCACACACCGGCGTGTCCGTGTGTGCAGGAGGCGAGAGGCGCCACAGGACCAATGGAGAGAGGTGCCGAGGGCGGTGGGGAGAGCCGATAGATCCCCGACGTGGTTTTCAGATAGGACACGGCACCGGTCCGCGAACCGGTCAGATTGACAGAGGCCTGCGTGCCTACATTTATTCATTGTTTTGATTTATTTATTTATTATATACCGGCCTGCGAGCCGAGTACGGGTTGTACATTTGATACCGGCCTGCGAGCCGAGTATATTTTTGATATGAGAGACCGGCCTGCGAGCCGAGTCGAGATTTGTGGTAGGTATTGCGGCCTGCGTGCCGGCTTTGGTATATTATGTGATCACAGAGGCCCCGATGTAGGGCACATTGTATTGTTGAAAATTTGTATATATATATATAGATGATGTTTTGATCCACATGCTGTGTTTAAAATGTGTTGAAATATTTTGTTAATGGTTTGGTAATATATAGAATGTGTGATGAGTTTAATTGACATGTTGATAGATAGATGATGCTGATGTTTTTGTGCGTATATATGAATGACAGGTTATGTGATAAATTGGTGGTTTTGTGACAGTGTGATATATGTAACTGATGAGTTGGATCCAAATGATGTATAGATTGATAGTTTTTTGATATTTGTAGTTGATGGTTGTGTATTGGTATAAATGATGTTTAATGAAATTATAATGCTATGTGTGGTGGATGAACAAATGTGGTAAATTTTGTTGTTTATGCAGGCAAAGAGGCGGGCGCGACAAAAATTTAGAGGAGAAATGAAGAAAAGAAACCTGTTTCAAAAAGGAAGGTGTGTAACCGATATCGGTTAGGGAACCGATATCGGTAGTCATAGACCGATATCGGTTAAATAACCGATACCGGTTATTTAGGTATGAGCTTTTCTAAAAATAGAAAAGCTAGGGTGGCAACTTAAGTTTTAATTTTAGAGCCATGCAAGAGGTTAAATACGCGAACGCGACGCTTTTTGACGACTGAGACAGGGATTTGCATGAGAGATTTGGGTGAGAAGAAGGAAAGAGACAAGGAAAGTGAATTGTGATCCGAGGTTCAGAAGGCAGAAAGACAAAGTTGAAAAGGGTGGTGATCATGGCCGAACGAGGAGAAGCATCCAGCAGGCAAGGACAGGAGGGCAGACAAGGGCCACCTCAAGCTGCTGCAACTCAAGAGGTATTGTTTTTGTTTGTGATTTGATTACTGTATGTTTCGTGAGTAAGATGGGGGAGAGTAGGTGGGTAGATATGAGAGAGAAAACATGATAACAAGGGTTGCAGGTGAGCTAAGTGGTACAGGGTAGGCAATCAGGGGTTCCAGGTATGTTTATATGTATAAAAACGAAGAAACGAGCAAATTATTGTCGTAGGTGGTTGTTTTTAAGGAAGGTGTATAAAATTGACAGTGACCGGTAGCGGTTAGGGAGAACCGGTATCGGTTACGCAACCGATATCGGTTACGTATAACCGTACCTAAGCATCGGAGAAATTTCCGTAATGTTTGAAAAAGACCCTAACGGTGAATGGTTGTTTGTTGTTTTGGTGTACGCAGCAGCAGACAGTGGTTGAGGATGAATGATAGTGTGCCGCCATTGTTGTCGCTAATCCGAGCGGATGTAACACCAGCCGAATGGACATTGATAAATCGCTTGGGGTTAAGTGGAACTGCTATTATTCACTTAATCGCACGTAACCATGGTATGTTACAAAGCGCTGATTGAGAGATGGAATCCCCGAGACAAATACCTTCTATCCGCCAACAGTGAGATGACAAGAATATCGAAGATGTGTTTCGGATTTTGAGACTCCCTATTACAGAGAGCCAAGATATCGTGCACTACCTAACATAGCGGCACTGGGAGCGATAACAAAAGCAGATTTGGTCCATACGCACGAGATTTGACACAATGAGGTTTATCGCTTACATATGGGGTAATGTATGCAAAGACACCCCGAGGAGACAAGGTTAAGAAAGTGATATTAATGATAGCAGAGGGTATTATGCATTACCGAGGGCTAAGGGGGAAAATTTCCAAAGGCATTGATGTGTGTTATCCGGGAGATGATAGAAAGGAACGTTACGTTTGCATGGGCACCGCATATTCGCGGAGCTATACAGGGTTTATGGGCTTCAGAGGCGAAGTCACAGACAACGTTGATTGCTCATACTTATTACACTCGCTGGGCCTATGAGCACATTGTTTGTGTGCGACCAATAGGCCGATCTATACAGCAGGAGAGACCGGAGTACGAGGTCGGGATTCCGACGATGGGTCCGCATGTAACAAGAGGCAAGATCTCAAAGCCGTGCCGGTGACATTGAGTATTTAGTGCAGGTATGGGAGAGAGTGACAATATGGATATCTCATTGAGGTCTCTACGGAACTATATGGTAACCGAAATCATAGCCGAGGAGTTGAGAGGTGTAGAGCGATTGAGGTGGATCGCGGCACTGTGCCAGTGAATATGAGAGGATTCCTATAGATCGCGTGCGCGACACAATTTGATTTGTGCAGACATACCACAGGCTTATAGACCATATATGAGGATCGATGCCGAGGCAGCATTCTCACCACCCCGGCCAACACCTCCAGAAGGGCCTGAGGAGATAGCAGCCGATCGCAGGGTAATGGATGTAGGAATGACAGAGGCCTATAGATTATGGTGGGTAGCAGAACTGCGAGGTGTACGTGAGCGCCCTGACACAGTGGTGATTACAGCAGAGAGGGATCGTCTGCAGCGTTTGGTTCAGCAGCTCCAAACGCAGGTGAATGAGACAAGAGGATTGTTAGTGGTTGCGGAGTCACGGGCGGCGAGACTAGAGGCTGGAGTTCTCCATGCGAGAGGGCGTATTCATATGTTACAGGAGAGATTGGCAGATCAGTGGGCGGTACCAATAGCCGCGGTACCTTTGAGGACAGAGAGGCCCGGCGAGAGGGGTCGACGATCACGATCATCACCTAGTTCGGGATGAGTTGTGATGGTCTGAGTATATGTTAGCGAGGTATAAGAATAAGGATGATGCCGACCGCGTGTGTCGATGATAGAGAAGATGTATTTGTTTAACATCTAAATAAAACTGAATATGTATGTTGATTTGAGTTATGATAATAATAAGATTGTCGGTGTTTTGATTTTCGGTGTTTCGAAAAAAGGATAAAGAGAAATGTGATTAAAATAAAAATACACAAAAATATTTATATTCACCACACAAGATAGGTTATGGTAGGGGATGGTCGAGCTAACCTTGGGAGACCCCATGTCTCCGAAGTGTCGCCTACATAGCCCATCGCACAAAGCAAGGAAGGGCCTCAGATCGATGTAGTTCTCCTTAGGATCAGGGAGGGGTGAATTTAGGCAATTTGGTATGGTTTAGGCAATTTGTCGTTTGGTAAAAAAATTTGATGTTGGTAGGGTAATGTTGTTGGTGTAGGTAGGATAATATTGTTGGTGTAGGTATAGGTAAAGCAAAGGTTAGCATACCCAAGTAGTAGGGAATAGTGTCCTGATTAAGATCAACACACAATTCTAGATGCGAGGCAAAGCGGAAAGAGTGCTCCGTAGGTGAAAAGAGCTAAACAAACCACACAACGTAGAACGAGCCTGAAGCCCTAAGTGCCGTGTATAGACGAGAAGTCCATAGTTGAAAAGAGTCAGATGATCACAATATATCGTGTGTACGTTACGTCCCTTGAGTTGAAACAAATGGTGAGGTGATGTGGATGATATAGCTGAGGTACAAAGAACTTGTTACAACGAAAGAGAACCTACCCTAAATAGACAAGTCCATGACCCAAAAAGTTCTTTTGAATGAGGCTTTTATTTTATTAAATGTAGACTGATCGATGCGGGAAGTCTATAAGGGATATTGATTGTATTATTCTTGAGGTCTTCACGAAGCTGATCAATGCGAGAAGCTTCGGATAAAGGCTGACTGTGTATAGCTGTCCTTCGGGGGAGCAGTCTATTTATAGTAGCAGAGATGATTTTAGTGCATAGCTGTCCTTCGTGGGGAGCAACATTATAGTAAGAAAAGAATAGTTTGGCATATAGCTGTCCTTCGAGGGAGCAGTCTATATTTAATTTTAGATAACTAGATGTTCTTTTGGCGTGAAGCATCTAGTTTAGTAGGAAGTTTGACTCAAGAAAATCCCATAAGAATACGGCTTATTTTAATACTTTAAAGTCATGGACTAGACTAAAAAAGGGGAAGGCATTATCAAGGGGAGGTGCGAAGTGATTTTGATTTTATTCGGAGATATAGAAAACAAAGTGTATGTAGCGGTAAATGAGCTCAAGGGACGAGCAGTAGGTAGATAAGGAGTGATATAACACTAGATTCAACAAGAGAATGGTCGAAGATGCAAGGCATTAAGGGGTTCAGCTCAGTTTACCATTGCTTAAGCTAAACGATAAGTGCCTCGATCCATAGGTGTGAGTGATTATATAAGGCCCAATCCAATCGGGAGCAAATTTTCCACGCTTGCTCTTTTCTAGTTTGGTTACATGTTGATTCTCTTTGAGGACAAGATCACCAACCTTAAAGGTACGCTCATGAAGTCGCTTATCATAAGCACGCTGATGCGTTTTTGATAGATTTGGAGGTGATCGAGAGCCGTAAGACGTCGTCCGTCAAGAAGCTCTAATTGGGCTAACCGCTCGCGGAAATCATCGTTGGTGAGAATATCTTCAAGAGATATTCTAAGGGAGGGTATTTGTATTTCGAGAGGCAAAACAGCTTTCTGTACCATATACCAATGAAAAAGGTGTGGCATTAGTGGAGGTACGAATGCTAGTACGATAAGCCCAAAGGGCAAAGGGAATGTGATCGCCAATTTCTTCCAGATTCATTGACGACTTTCATGAGGATTTTGGTTAGAGTTTTATTAGAAGATTCAGCCCCACCATTGGCCTCATGGATAGTAAGGCGATGAGAAGCTAAGTTTGATACCAAAGTTGTCACAAAGGTCTTCAGAACAACTTATTTTTGAAAGATTTACCATTATCTCGTTATTAGCGATGAGGAATACCAAAACGACAGATAATGTGATGGTTAATGAATTCGACAATTTTTTCTTTTTTGATTGAAATGAGTGGAACGGCCTCCACCCATTTTGTGTAATATTCGGTCGCTGTGATTATCCAACGGTGACGTTGTGAAGAGGTCGGGTGAATCTCACCAATAAGGTCTAAACCCCATTGTGAGAAAGGCCAAAGATCTCGTGCGACCTGTAGCGGGTGGCTAGGAGTATGTTGAAGATTGGCATGTTGTTGACACATGACACAACGCTTAACATATTCGTAGCAGTCGTTATTGAGAGTAGGCCAATAATAACCTAGGCGAAGGATTCGTTTAGCCACGGCAAGGCCACTAAAATGTCCACCACAAATCCCATCGGTACTGCTGGATGGTATAGTGACTCCATGCGCCAGTTAGACAAACAAGGAGGATGCCATCAAAGCCACGTTTATAGAGGAGTCCTCCCATGACAACATAACGCGAAACACTTTTAAGAAAAGCACGTTTTCCGTTACTAGTAAGATCGTGTGGGAGGACGAGATCGTAAGGTAGTCATGAAATTGGTGGTACTGTGTATCCCGTGAATTAGTAGACACAAGATTTATCATGCAAACTACCGGGGTTGAATAGATGGGGCAAAAAGTTGTTGGACCACAACGAATAATTCGAGTCAATATGGGCGCGGCGGAATTCATGAGGCTAAGCAAGCCATAGTATCCGCAAATTTGTTAGTGGAGCGGGAATGGTTTGTATAGAATAGTGGGTAAATAAAGCTAGAAGTGAATCCACATGGTGTTTGTACTTCTGAAGTTCCTCGTTTTTACATTGGTAGATGCCCGTAACTTGATTGACTACCAATTGAGAGTCGCCAAAAATGTTGATAGATTTGATACCTAAGTGTAACGCAACTTGGAGACCTAGAACAAGGGCCTCGTATTCCGCTGTATTATTAGTGCAAGGGAAATCAAGTCGGAATGAAAGAGGCATAGGTTCAGCGTCAAGAGGGATGAGAACAATGCCGGCTCCTCCGCCGCGCTGGCACTTAGATCCATCGAAGAAGAGGGTCATTTGATACGACACTTCTCCGAGCGAAAGAGTGGCGATGAGTTCGTCGGGGAAGGTAAAATTGGTAAATTGTTCCCCAGGTAGAGGGGCCTCCGCAAGTTGATCTGCAAGAGTTTGTCCTTTGATTGATTTCTGTTGTATAAACTCAAGGTCGAGGTCGGCGAGGAGCATGAGCCATCGAGCGATGCGTTGGTTTAGGTGTGGTTTGGCGCATATATAATGAATGGGGTCCGTGTGTTGGTGATGACGAAAGTTTTGTGATTCAGGAGGTAATGTCGGAGTTTGGTGGCGACGAATGATAGGGCCAGGCACAATTTTTCTACATGTGTATACCTAGTCTCGTAATCCACGAGGGTACGACTTATATAGTAAACGGCCTGCTCTCGGCGTGCCGGGTCTCGATGGGCGAGCATAGCTCCTATAAAGATGGTCAGAAAGGATGAAAGATAAAGGTAGAAAGGACGGTCGTCCCGGGGTGGGATAAGCACATGTGTGGTCTGCAAGAGATATGTTTTGAGAGCTTCAAGGCTTGGTGACACTCCTCACCCATCAAAGGCAACGCCCTTTTTTAGAAGGTGATGAAAAGGGTGACATCGATCCGAGAGTTGGGAAATGAAACGCCGGATGGATTGAAGTTTACCCTGCAAACTACGCAATTGTTTAAGGTTTTTGGGTGGGGGCATTTCTAGGATAGCTTTTACTTTAGATGGATCGACCTCAATGCCACGTAAAGAGACGATAAAGCCTTAAGTTTCTCAAAGGACACCAAAGACACATTTCTTTGGTCAAGACGGACGTAATATTGTAACAAAGCATCAAAAATAATGGTTAAAACATCGAGATGTTCACTGCGATGTTTAGACTTGCCAAGAAGATCATCGACGTAATCTTCGAGGATAGTGTGCATAATGTCATGGAAAATGTAGGTCATAGCCCGCTGATAGGTCGCACCAGCATTCTTAAGGCCAAACGGCATTACACGGTAAATGTAAAGTTCCCAAGGAGTTATGAAGGCGCTTTGTGTTGATCGGCAGGGCAACCAAAATTTGGTCAGAACTCAAAAGCCATCCATGAGAGAAAGCATTTCATGACTCGCAGTGAGATCAACAAGTTGATCAATACTGGGAGGGGGAAGTCATCCTTAGGGCAAGCGAGGTTAAGATCCCGAAACTGTGCATATCCGAAGTCCCCCCGCCGCTTTGTGCATGTACGATGTTAGAAATCCATTGAGGATAGTCAATAGCGTAATGAAGGAAACAGTAAAGGAGTCGTTGAGCTCCTCTTCGACCAAGAGAGCAATGCGTGGATGCATTTTTCTCAATTTCGCTTGACTGGTTTGGAATCGGGTTTAGAGTGATGTTATGGACGGCAATGGTAGGATCAATTCCCGGCATGTCGCCGTAAGACCATGCGAAAGCTTGGTCATGCATGAGCACGGAGAAGGTGGTAAAGGCGGCTTGTTCTCGATGTGTCAAGTGATTGTCCGATCTTCACTATGTGAGGATCTTCCTCCGTGTGGATGTTGATTTCTATAGTAGATTCGTTCAGATGGTTTGAGTTTCAGATGGTAAGGCACGTTGAATATAAGAATCATCCGCGCCTAGGTAAGTGAGGATGGAGTCGTCATCCTGGCATTCAACAACATTAATCAAAGGCGAATCCTCTTCGATCATGTCTGGATACAGAAGGGGAAGAGAAGATGGGTCCTCATTATCGCGTTGATAAGTGAGAGGACCTATGAAGATAGCATTTATGAAAAAAAAGTTAGGAGGGATAGATTCAGTGGTCCATCGATTCTGTGGGAGATGATGGCAAAGTGGGTGATGATGGTTCGGTAGGGGCGACGTCCTCTTCTTCCAGATACAAACTGACAGAGGTGTCTCCCGCGTAGGTGTTTCGGAAAACCAAGACCACCGCGATCATTATGTTTGCGTGTGGTGATGGGGATGAGAGTATGTCGGCCTTGTTCAGTAAAGGCCAAAACCAAAGCCCTTCCACACACAAATGAGTCAAGAAGGTGAGGGGATAAACGACGATTTGTCAAGTATTGAAAATCGGATCGAAGGGAACCACACCAAGAGGAGGTTGTGGGTAATGGAGGATGCGCCAACACCCCCATATGTTAGGTTAGTGCGACAATGGGGTGGTCCGTAAGAGATTATCTCCCCACGCGACGGCCGTAGGTGGGGGTGTGCATGTAATCGTGTCCGTACTCCGCGGGTAGGGAAAGAACTAACGTTATATAGCGATACTCCCCCAACGTAAGGCGATGAAAACGCCTACTAAGGGGTCTGAGGTTGGGATGTTAGCTGCATGGAAGAGAAGTGGTTTGTGCGACGGTGGTTTCATCACCAGAGGTGCAATTGAGGTGGATGGTTGAGGTATATTGAAGAGGATGGTTGGGTTGAATGTATGGGTGTCTTAATTGGTATAAGCACATCGCTTGGGCGGTATAACATATGCAAGTTTTCAAGGGGGAGGATCAGCTTTTACAAGTTGTAGGACTTCCCTCGTACTCAAATTTTATACATCGATGTAATGTTGAGGGAACGCATCCCATGGCCCGGATCCAAGGACGACCTAGCAATATATTATATCGAACTCTCCTTCAAGGACATAGAAGAGTTCGGGCAAAGTACGTGGTCCTACGCGAATGTTGAGGATCACGGTGCCCAATGTAGAAGTAATAAGATCATGAATGACCGCAACATGATGGGGTGGCACACATGCAACTAGAAGGGATGTTCATTTGTTGGAAGGCTTTTCAAGAGATGATGTTTAAGCTAGCGCCCGCCAATCATAACCCGACGTACTCGAATGTCCTGACGTAAGCGGAAATGAAAAGGGCGGTGGTCGTGGTCTTCTATACCAAAGTCGATAATTTCATCTTCCGAGAAACTAACCGCAGCGGCTTGTTGTTTTGAGACGTATGGTGGGGAGATGGATTGTTTGGTGAGAGAGGAAACGTGATCGGGTGTTAGAATGGAGGCCACGGGGTGGTTTCATTGGGAAAACCTCTATCCTCAAGGATCTCAACGAGAGCTTGTCGATGAGATTCAAGTCCGAATGAGATCATATAGTGTCATTTTTACTGCGATTGATGAAGCCGTTTGATCATGGTTCGGTGGGCAACTCCATTAGAGACGGATAGGCGGGTCCGCGAATAACCACTTTAGGTGGTGGTGTAATCGGGATGGTCAAGGAGAAAGAGATGTCGTAGGTGTGTTTTCTTTCGCTTTCCCATTGTTTTTTCGTCTCGAGTAAATGACACTAATCATATTAATCTCGTAGACCCGAGATGAAGAAGATGGTTGGGATAATTCATGGTCTTCAAGAGGTGGGGTCAGTAATAATGATCGATCTTGGTGAGGCGGGGAGATGGTATAGAGAGGGAATCGACGCTAGAGGTCTCTCTCCTTCGTAAGTTGTCTTTCTTAATCTTTCGATCGGAAGAGGTGATCGCGAAGGATGGTTTTTAGAGCTTTGCATCCTTCTACATCATGTCCAGTGTGTGTGATAGGCGCAGATTTTAGACTCATCATAATCCACAGTGCTCGGGGCTTAGACGGGTCATAAGGTCTAAGTGGGGGTAGGGAGATGGTCGCATTCTCCACCAACATAGCAAGGATTTTGGCGTAGGATCCTTTGAGTGGGTCAAAATCAAGAAGATGAGGGTATTGATTGTGGGTTGTGGTAATGTTTGGGCGTGTTTAGTTCAGATGGGTGGTGGTTTAGTCGAGGGGTGCCGACACATGTTTTTCACTAAACGTGGTTTCTGGACAATGGTTACGCTCAAACCTGGTTGGTTAGATGATGAGGCTACTGTGATGGCATGGTAGGGAAACAACCACTGAGAAAGGGGAGTGACAGTAAAATAAATCCTTTGATGATGGGATTGGTTTAGGGTTGATAGTGGACCGGATACGCGGGTAACGATGTTGTGATACCCTTGATCTCTCAGATAGGTGTAAAAGGCGAGGTCGCTTTTGCGTAAAAACAAAGGAGGTATGATATATTGATGTAAGGTGGAGGGATGAGGTCCCAATATGGAAGGTGGGTGTGAAGATGAGGGTTTTGATAGAGGCCCGGATTGCGTTTGTCTCCTAGGTGTATGGGCGGGTTTATTTTGGGATAAATCGAGTCGCTTAGCGGGTGTGTTAGACTCGGGCATGGTGAGGTCCCAAGCGTAGGGGAAGATCTCGGTTAAGTTGATAGAAGTGGACGGGGAATTTGGTAGAGGTGAGGGGGTGAAGGCGAGAACAGGGGCATTTTAAGCTTCGTAAGCACTTCGGGTAGATGGTGGAGACATCGGGATCGGCCATTTGCATTTGAGTAGAAACAGAGTACTCAAACGCTCCCATAGGGCCCGTCTATCTCTCGTGGAATGACAACCTGTGTGTAATTTGTAATTTTGGTACAGAGGAAAAGTGAGTTGTAATTCCAATCCATCAGGGTGTGACACAGAGGCGGATGAGGCATCGTATCGAGATGCTAAGAGGTCGACGGGTTGTTGAAAAGATTTAGGTGATGAGGGACTAACAGGCGTATGGGCATGTCTGAGGGGGTCCGTCATGGCTAAAGAATTTAATGATGTCTGCGAGAGATTTCTCATCTAAGGATGTCAAAAGGAGTGGATGACCCTCCTCTTGGCGGCAAGAGTGGTAGAAGGAGACGTCTGGGAAATGGATAGATTAGACAACATCCGCCGCACTCAGAGGGATGTGGTGTAAGAAGACTCATTAATGGGAAGGGAAGCCCGGGCAGCTAACTCTTCTATGGGTAAAGGAATGATTTCGCTTTGGCTTGATGGTGGTAAAGGAGGTTCGGGCCCGTGTTAGTGAAGAGGCTTGATTCAAAATTTTCTCGATAGAGGCTTTTTGGCCGGGTATCGAATACCGCATGGATCTCATGAACACTCTCCTCGCCTAAGATATCTTGGTTTACGTTGTGGACGGACGAGTGATTCGGGAATGGCTTGTTGAAAATTTTCAGATTTCAAGTTACAGGGGCGTTAGGATTATCGAGTGTTATATCCCCGATCAACCATTTCCCGCACTATGTTTTTCAACATCTTGCAGCTTTCATGACTATGTCCTTTTACGCGTGAAAGTTACAAAAGTCATTTTCTTTGTACCAGGAAGGTATTGCGCGGGTGGAGTCAAACCCAGAGTGAGGTTTTACAGGGGGCAAGGTGATAGCCCCAGCTTTGAGCAATTTCTCTAGGATGACGCTATAAGTTTCTCCCAAGGAGTGTAATTGGTGGGCTCACTTTGATTTATAGGTGGTTTTTGGTGGAGTATCGACGGTGGTGGGATTTGACCATCACCGCGTGGACAGCTCTTTTGATTTAGAAGAGGTCGACGCGTGAGGAGTGGTGGTATTTGGTTTATGGTAGAATGTGGAGTTCGGAAAGTGGAGTTCTTGTTGCAAGCAACCGCAATTTCTCTTCCTCTAAGGCTCGAATTTCTAATTTTCGAGCCATAGTAAAGGCCTCGCCGAATGTACGGAAAGTTTGAATTTGGAGGGTAGGGGAGATGAAGCTTAGCAGCAGCCCGCGTAAAGAGTTCGATAAGTTCGGCTGAGGCAAGGCATACGTAAGTTGGTCGATAAGGCCCCGCCATCGTCCAACGAAATCGCGATAGATTCGCCTTCGAATTGTTTGATGGCATAGAGGTCATGATAGATACTTTCTTGGCAATGTTAATGGAGAAATGATCCAAGAAAGATTGGGCTAGTTGGTTAAAAGAGAAGATTGAGTGCTGGGTTAAAGCACTGTACCACTCCAAGGCAGGCCCTGATAAGGACATGGGAAAGGTGCGGAGTAACAAGGCATCATCATGGGCAATCAAATAACAAGCATGTCTAAATGATCGCAAGTGTTGTTGAGGATCCTCTTTACTGTTAAAACGAGTAAACTTTGGCAACTCCCATTGAGGAGGATAGAATGAAGGGGGACAGAGGGTGAATGGGCTCCCGACAAACTTGCTCGTATGTCAAGGCGCTACGACTTCCCAAACGGAAGCCTGTGTTTTGCATTTTGTCCATCATTTGCTTGATGAAATCTGTGGTGGATGAGATGATGGTGCCACGAATCAGGGGTGTCCCATATAAGGTGTCGAGGTCACCGGATACGTATATGGGAATGAAAAGGTAGGCGGAGCTTGAGAAGGAAAGCTCGTTTCAATAGGTGGCAGAGAGTAAGTCATGAATGGAGTGGTCTCAAAGAGAGATGAGATAGGGGTTGGTGGTAGCGATACGTGGGGTCCAAGATTAACAAAAGGAAAGCTAATCGGGTCGATGAACCTCTCGCCGCCGCCGGATTGGGAGACGGGCTAGTGATGCAGAAGTAAGGTATTGTTATCGGGAGGAGTAGGAGCTAAATGAGCAGCTATACTAATAGGCATGCCCATAAGGAGCCGACCATCGTGCGCACGGTCGTGTGGGTATGAGACAAATAGTATCAGACAAATACTGGGATTAGCATCCGTAAATTTGGCAAAGTCCTTGTCTCCTACAGAATTTGGGGATCTCACCGGTGTCCGTAGGGTTTCCTATGAATGTGAAGGGGGTGATTCAGCAAAGAAACAGAGCAAGCGTGTGAAACCATGGCGGCGGCTTGCTTCCGAGTGATGACAACCATAGACTGTAACACACAGAAAGTTTCAATCTATCAAGGACAAAAACAACCTCGTAATGGTGAATTTGGCAAGTGTTGGTTTGTCGTGGGCCGAGAGAGACAAGAATCGATATCGTTTTAAGTAACCGTGTCGGTCACATGTGGCAAACGACGCCGGTCCCTTAACCGATGCCGTGTCAAAAATCTAGAATAAGAAGATACAAAGGGGCTGCTAATTTGATTTTTAGCAACGTTGAGTAGTTTAGCAACTTATGATCACGTAAGACAAAGTATGACAGAGAAAACAGATTTGAAAACAAGCAAGAGGCACACGCAAATGCAGAGATTAACCTTAGGGTTAATTTTAATTATGGGCTTATGCCTTTAGACGTAGAATGATGTCGTAATCCTAAACAAGAGACTTAGGGAAATGTCAAGTTGTTTTGGCTTATAAGGTTACCTCAATCCAAGCGGAGGAATACCGCATGGAAAAAAAAAGGGGGATGTTTGAGATGTTGTGTTAATTGTGAAGTGATTCAAGATGTGTTGTGCAAAGTTGAAACTAAGGTTAATTTCCGTCAATACCGTGGATATCACCCCCACGTGTACGAATTGCTACTTAATCTATGTTCACTAGAATTGAAAACAACAGCAGAATGCAATGCATGTGTTTTAAAACCCAAATCGAAAGTGATATTCGATGAAGCAAAAGAGATGACTTTTACTAATGCAAGATGCAAAAACAAAGCAAGTTCTTTTACCGTAATAATAAAATACCCCGTGAATATCTCTAGAAGAAGAAAACAAAGCAAGTATGCTCCCTATAATAAAAGCAAGCAAGAAATAAAGAAAACCCAAAATGGGTCCCACCGGCGTGCCAAAATGTTTCACTGAAATGCTTCGCTCCTTATAGAAACAGATAAGGTTAGGGGTTAGGAGGAATACCCGTAGAATGTCGAGATGATGTGCGCATCGTAGAGAAAGATCAGCCGATCGCAAGAACTCCTCCTTTTGTCTGGAAGGACTACCCAAATAAGAACACAAGACCACAAGATTTTGATTAGATAATAAATGAGGGAACTGCCTTGGGCCTAGGAAGTATGAAACTTCCTTTCGAAGGTGGTCAGTTCCCCTGCTAATATGAATTAACACAAAATACTGTAGAGTACCAATTAAATTGTTTCGTGGAACTGGGTAGGGAAAAGGCTGTTTTTCTTGGTTTTGATCAAAGGAACCGATGCCGGTTACCTATAACCGATGGCGGTCACTGATAACCGATACCGGTTGGTTCTAGGATCTTCTGGGCTGGTTGTGGTGTTTGTAATGGCTGGTTTTTGGATAGTATTGAGAAATGGGATGGTTAGAAGCTAAGGAATGATAGTTAGAGGCAATGGTACGTTAGATAATGGGTTCAGGAACGGATTTGGGAAGATTACAATTCCAAAAGCACAAGAAATGTTATAATGGAGGACATGCAAGATATAACTTACTGTTTTTTTTTGATGAAGGTGCAAGTTGATCTCCTCACGCCAACTCTTCTCGGTTTCTTTACTCGCCTCTCGCTTGGTCAAGTGAAGTTCGACTCGCCGATCGCTTTGACTCTCCTTTGATTAAAAATCCTTCGACCGATCTCCAAAATGAAATTCCGATCCGTTGTTTTGGTTTGGGAAGCCCATTTACAGTGGAACCGATGGCGGTTGCGTAAACCGACGGCGGCCGAGTAGAACCAGCATCGGTTAGGAAAAAGTAGGCTATTTTTAGTAAAATAGCCCACCTTCCCCGCTTTTCTCCCGAGAGATCGGGCCATGGGCTTGGTCAAGTGGCTAGAAGGTCGGCTTTGGGTGCGAGTAAGGAGGCATTAGTTATGGATGTGAGTCTAGACCAAGTCATGGGTCCTAATTAGGTTAGTTTAGGTTAGGGGGCTAGGTCATGGTGAGGTGGCCAAGTGAGGTGGTAGGTGCGAAATGGGAGGTGATGTGGATTTATCAATTACAAGGTAATTAATAAATAACCTTGTCAAGTAAAGTTTATGGGAAATAACCATGCTCAGATTATTAAATTTTTATCAAACGTCAAGGATACATCCCTATAACTCCTCCAAGTGATATTTTTATTTGGTTCATCCTGCACCTTTCCATCCCATCTCATCTAGGTTCCTTTTGGTCTCTGATTC
Organism: Taxus wallichiana var. yunnanensis; assembly: GCA_018340775.1. Classification (NCBI taxonomy): domain Eukaryota; kingdom Viridiplantae; phylum Streptophyta; class Pinopsida; order Cupressales; family Taxaceae; genus Taxus; species Taxus wallichiana. The sequence continues at coordinate 983,523,112 of CM031240.1, forward strand.
TCAACAATTAAACTATGATGACTTGTAGAAGTACTTAAAACACTTCAATAACTACATGTGAAGACTTTTACACACCATATATCATCATCACATTCTCACACCATGTTTGGCTTTCATCATCGCACCTTGGGTCAATATTTCACACCTTGCTTGTTTGTGGATTGACTTAAGAAAGCTCTATCTTGACTTGTTTGATCTCATGCACTGGTTTTTCCTTATAGATATTTATACACCTCTTGTGTCACCTCATAGTTCTCAATATTATTTTAATTTCTTTTATTTAAGTGAATTCTCATGTTTTCTTGATTTACACCATATATTTGCACTAGGCTAAGGCCCAGAATGACTTGACTTGACCCATACATTTCATGGTTGGACTATGTGTACATTTTATTGACTCATTAACACATATCAATCACCTCATGGACCATTTTTACCTTCATACCATCTTTGAGAGACTCAAGCCACACATATGCACCTTTGGAGACCCCTAGATCACCTCGAAAACATACATAGGTCACCTAGCCAACATACCTAGATCACCTAGCCAACATGCCTAGATCACCTAGCCAACATGCCTAGATCACCTAGCCAACATACCTAGATCACCTATCAATATGCATATATCACCTAGCCAACATACCTAGATCATCTAGCCCACTTTGTGAACATCAATGGATTTGAAATCAATGAAAACACAAGTGACACACACTTCCAAAAAACTCCCCCTTTTTCATTGATGGCAACCATCCTAGAAACATTGATGGCAAGAATGTGAATACACACACACTTAGATGACCTCATTTGCATGTTTCTTGACACTTCTCCCCCTTTGACATCTATGAAAAAGGTATGCATGGACTTGACATGGAAACCAATGAATCATAATGATAACCAAGCTCATCAAAATAAGAGAAAGGTAACTTACATGAACTTAGCTCCCCTTGAGACCATACAACCAATATCTCATTGATCAAGTAAATTTTTTTACTCGTACCTGTTTTCTTGCATTGATAAGGACTAAATATTTTTTCCACATACCTACAAATTTATTTCAGTCTTCTCAACCCCCTTTCATTCTTTTGTGGCCCTCAATTCATTAGAGAATACATTCCCTTGTGCGAGACCTTACGAACTCAAGAGATGCAGAGACTTATAGCTTTCATTTCTTCATATGCCAATATCATCTTGCCTTTACAGATCTCCTAGACACATGATTTGGAGTTAACTTCAACTCCCCATTCCTTTCTAACTATCAACACAAACTTGATATACCACCTTGTTAGGATACCGGTTGTTAGAATTTGAGTAGCCATATAGTTGCCTTACTTGCTTGTTAGACCACTACAATCCTTGGATAACTTCCCTAATGAGATTTCACATATCTTTGATAGTGATCTTCAAACCTCAAGCCTTTACACCTTAGCTTTACTTTATTCTATCAATCAACCACATTGTATACACCTCTACAGGTTTCTTAGGCTAGTCTCATACCATTTCTAGATCACCTTCCAAACTAACCCAGGCTTTTAGCTCACTTGACCATAGACACAAGCTACCTAATGCTTGATGCCCCTACTTGACCATTATTGAATGATTTTGTCATAATTTTGTAGCCTACTAAAAGAGAGATGTTAAGATCATGAGACTACACAGTTAAGACATGCATAATGCCATTTGTACTACTTATAGCACTTGATTACATATATTCAGTGCTTCTTCAATCATACTTGACAACCTACTTTGTCCTTGTGCTTACAAACAACCTCAAATTTTGTCTTACAATCTTACTTACCTCTGTGATACTCACAACTCATTTTTATCAAACTGTGGTCCCCTGCTGAAGCCTCAAAGGCCTAAAACTGAAACTTTTGATCTATTTCACCTGTAGATGAATGAAAGCATATATCCTGACAAGTCCTTTTCTTTTGGTTTCTATACATCATTATGTGTTAGTACCCTTTTCCACCTCACTTTTCCATCGATGCCACCATAAATCAAATCCTAAAACCTCAATTCATTTAACTGTGACTACCATGCTCATAAAGCTGTCATCTTTTGGAGAACAACTCTCACTATACATCTTTAACTTGTTGTAGCAATGCCCCATATAGCTCATTTTTACTTCTTGCTTCTCACTTATTTCTCATACAGTAAAGTATTTTTAATTATGATTACAATAGTATAGACCTTTTGTGCATCCTTCATCAACTTTGAACTTGATGTAAGTATGAAATCAAACATGAAGCATGAACTTGCAGACTTATGTACCTTCTAAGCACTTATGATGGAGTCAAACTTGTAATATCATGATCTTGATTGTAACTTTCACTTTAAGTTATATCTAGTCATCACATACATTCACTCTTTTCACTAGTTCCACTGAATTTTTATCCTCTCTTTATGCTTTCAATCTTGGTAACGCATTCACATTCTTCCCAAGAGATATTTTTGAATAAATTCCATTCACCATAATTTATTCTAGACAATATAGATGATCAATTGATCTTATCACAGTCTTCCCTCAAGGATTGTACATGCACACTTCCACAATCTTTAAGAACAAGGACTTATTTAATTGATGATAATGGATTATGATTTTACCGTACATAACTTCAAGTTAATATAAACTTTCCATTTTCCTCTAAATTTACTCACAATTTTCACTATTTTCTCTCCTAATCGCTATATTTCTTGAGATCACCTCATTTGTACTAGGGATATGTCATGCTCAGTTCCTTTTACTCACTAATTCACTTCAAGATATTACATATTGAAACAAAAAACCACATTTTTGCCTTATCTAGATTCAACCTAGCTTTGTAATCTCAACTCATGTCTTTTTTATTGAGCTTTCTATATCAACTTCAGTTTTCACAAGAGTCGTCTCCATCTTCGATTTACAATAATTATATACCTCTTTATTTGGTTCTTTACAACCACATATTGTACTCTATTCTCTATTCATAATCCTTCTCTTCTACCTCATTCTCATCTCAATTGTACCATCCAATAGGAACAAACATCTTCTTTGTTTTTAAATAATTTGTATTATCGGTCAACATATTTCCATATTACGCATTATACATGTCACACACACTTGTTTACAAGTTTTTGAGTCACTCAATGTTTGTCTCTTAACTATAATCAATTCATATTCATTTTGTAATTATTGTCTTTTCTAGCATCGATTACATACAACTCTAACTTTTGAACTCACAACATTTTAAATAAATTTTTCACCTCATATTTTTTCAACTCATTTCTACATGTTTTCTAATCAAGGAACACCACCAACAACTTCCAATAAACAATCTACACTTTACTTCATCCCAACTCTCTTTAACTTCTCTTCATACCAACACATGCCTTTTGAACTCCCCTTGATGTCATCAAAGAAGAGACTTTTAACTTCTTCATTTTATTTATATTAGGAAAAATAAAATGATTTATAATTGCCTAAGACATTTGGTCTTCTTCATGGATATAGAAAAAGGAGTAGTGTCCCTTCAACTTCACAAGAAGTTCCATCAATAACTTATTATCCTTGTCAAAATTTCATTGACTTATTGTGGCAAGAAAGGTTTGAGCACTTCACCAACTTTTGTTGATATTAAATTGTGCACAATTCACCATTTAAGTTATGTCTTAAAGGATAAATGCTCTTTTGCGATTTGCTGAGTCGGGGAACTCTACAAGTTTTTAACCTCATCATTGTTACATGTTCCTTCAGTCCTCTTCAAGCACATTCAAAATTAGACAGAGGATTTTCGAGCCTCCCTTGAATGCAATCAATCTTAACAATAGCTCTTAGATCTTTAGAGAATGAGAAACATAATTTAAGGAACTTTCAAACTAAAAGTGTTGACCGAAACCCTACACCTAGCTTACTACTAAGAAGAAATCGAAATACAATTGATGAATCAATCAAAAATTTAAAGAAATTCAAAGTGACCATTTGACAAAGTTTTGTATAGATTTTTATAATTTTTTTTTTGGTTCGAGCTCTAATTCTTTTAAAACCTAGTATGAGGATTTATTGTTTATTGCACTAGCACAAGACACATCAATATTGATTTTCTTGCTAATTCTTGATATTTTCAAAATCTTCTTTTACTATGGGACTTGTGAGACTTTGAAGAATATGTAAAACTTCCAACCTTTCCTTGTGAGGGAAAAAAATACTTCCGGGAACATGATTTGCAAAAAAAAATGTATAGAAATATTTTCACCAACATGCGATTACAATCTCTTTAAAAGAGTTATTGTAGAGCCTTCTTCTTGGTAGAGGCTTTTTTTACACTAGATCTACCATGATGGATAACTTTTAAAAAGACCTATAATGCTTTGAGAAACATATTTGGAAAAGGTAATACCACCGGTGCTACTCGAGAGATCAATTTTCTTATGAGAACCAATGCATGACAATATTGGAGCATTGAATATTTTTTAACAGACTACTTCAATCGAGTTGGATGTGAGCATCAATCACTCATTTTTACCTATAAGAGTTGTTCACAATCTCTCCATAGTTAAATTCAGTAACCAAAGCTCTTAAAATGACTTGCAGGTATCTTTATTGCTTTGTGTGATTACTCTTGGATGGCTAGGAAAGTGAGAAGCTAAGTTTGCATCAATTGACTATAGTAAGATCTTAGAGACCTTCATAATTTGTAGCATGCTTATCATCTTGACAACCAACTCTTAGCATCATACATGACCTAAAATGAATCCTTATCAAGTGCAAGCTTCCTTGAACACTTCCATGAAGTTTTGAGCCTTTCAAGCTTGTTTATAAGACAAGGAACCTTCACATCTTCTTGTTGCACAAGAAAACTCAAATTGCATGATAACAAACCTCAATCATTTTAGGCATAATAGATCTTGTTTTGAGCACATACTAGATTGGAATTAACCAAGAGAATGCCTTAGCATCACTCATCCTTCCACTATGAAAGATAGCTACTTTACATAGACTTAAAATATTGGCACTAGTCCTTCTTATGACACACTTATACTTTCTTCATTCTTTTGCGGGTAGACAATATGGGATGAGCTTATCACACAAGCCCAATCAAGGAACTGATTGGAGCATGAGAAACTTAGATAGTTTTTCTTTATCAATACCATAAGATTTGTATCAAGTCATTAGCGAGTTTGATTTAGTGCCCCTCGGGTGACTAAGACAAATCAAGGATACAATATTTATAGTTTAACATGATTTAAGATGATTTTACGCACACAAAACACAATGACACACACTTTTCTTGTGGTCAATGATAGGCTCATATACTCCACTTAGGACTCAATATTGACATTGAGACTAAAATTACACTTTTCATGAGTTCTAAGTTACTTATACACCTCTTGTAGCATAACACTTGAACACTCATGATTCAAGATTTTACTGATTCAATCTGAGACCCATGAAACATCTTCAACACGAGAGATGAATTCCTTGAGACACCACCGATCAATAATGTTAGATACAAATTCTGACCCAATTGAAGACATTATGAATGATTGGAAAAACACAACCATGACTCATCAACATGACTTGCACACTAAAACTTCCACAACATGATAGTACGAGTAAAGAATCATAGTGAAAACTCTAATTTTGAGAACACATGCCCATACACTTTGAAGGATTACAAAAACTTGAACCTTGAAAATCATAACATGAACATGCTGAAAGACATACCTCAACACCAAGGAGAAAACTCATACTAACTTAGACATCTCCCCCTCACTCTAAGGCTTCATTTACACCTATATACCATGGAGGAGCTTTATGAGAGACCTAAAAGGTCTCAAGCTCTCTTTTACACCTTGACCGATTCCTTTTTTACTATACTTTTTCATAGTAGATTCCTCCTTTTGATCAGCCACCTTCTTGAGATCCTTTTGAGCACTTTGACTAGCTTCTCCCTTCTTCTTGTATTTTTGATTTTGTTGCTTGGGTCTTTTAATCTCTTTCTTCAGTTGACCTACATCACAAAACCTTGCAATGTGCCCTACCTTATGGTGCCTAAAGAATTCCAATTGCCTTCCTTTACACTCATAAGCCCTGTGACCATATTCATTACAAGCATAACAATAACCATTGAACTTTCTTACATACCTCCTTGTGTTTGATGGATCATTTTTGCAGTACTTTGCTAGATGTCCTTTCTCATGACAATGATAACATTCAGCTCCATACCTTTGACTTATTTTTTTCTTCCTTCTTTCTTTTAGAGTGATGTTCTTGAGTCTTCTCTTTTCAACCTTAGAGCTACACATACTCGCCATATGTTCATAAGCACCACACTTTTAGAAATTACCATGAAAAACAACATGCCTATATGCATTTGGTTGCCTGATAGATGATATTCCATGAGATGAAAGCTTTAAACTATTTCCCTTGCTTGATTGCATTTTTCCATTTGATCCTTGACTTGATTCACCTTCATTTTTCTCTATACTACATGAATCTTCTATGAAACCTAGACCTGTTCTATCACCATATGCCTTTTGTTTTCCTAACATCTTATTCATCTTTTGAGCTCTCTTGAAAAGATAATACCTTACTTGTCATGATGCTTAACTCTTTCTTCAGTTATTCTTTCTTAGCTAGGGCTTCCTTGAGTTGAGTTTGTATACACTTGTTTCCTCATATGATTTAGCCAATTTTTGCAACTTCTCTTTAAAGAATTCTACTCCCCTCTTTACGTAATAAATATCTCCCATACTTATCATCAAAGATCTCCCTCTAGCTTGTTAAAGTTGTTTCTAAGGGCCTGCTTGATACCAATTGTTATAAATGAAAAAGGAATGAGGGGGTGAATCAGTCCTATAATAAAACATTTCACTTTTCTATTTCAAACATAAAATATACACCCTCATAAATTACATGCATTAATGTTGGATCACAATTAGATAAAGTTCATCAAGAAATGCATACATATCAAGAACATAAGATGTACTCGAAACCTTATTTATTGGTATTCAAATCAGATTACAACTCTTCAAATCAGATTACAACCAACAAAGACTTCACCATTTTGCTTCACTCACATCCTCCTCATGAAACTCCAACCAGCTACTGACCTAGAAGAGACTTCTAAGGGTTTTGCTTTGCAAAGAAAGCTTTTATTCAATAGAAGAGAAAATGAGGTTTCAAAAATTAACACACATAAATGTGAAACACCCTTTTAAAGAACAAAACCTTCATGAATATGAATCTTACACTTCATTTTCCACTTGACTCTTCAACTTCCTAGCCTTGAATTCGAATTGGGATTTGAATGGAATTAGATTTTGTCTTCTTCTCCAAATGAGCTCATCTTTTTTCTTCTAGCTCTCAAACTTGTCCACAAGGTTTCTAGGTTTGCGTTCAAGTGGAACATGGTCCCACCAAACCAAATAATTCTCTTGTATGCTTAGACACTCGTAAAATTATCTAAGACATTCATTTAGGCTCCAAGGTGTGCTTAAATCATCTTTTACAAACATAGTTATGAAAATCCATCTAACTAGACTACCTCCTCTCATATTCATGACCTAAGAAATATATAAAAATGTGTATTCTAAGGTTTAATTTCATTAAAATTTACCAGAAAGATCCAACTCAAGACTTAACACATCAAGAAACACCACTTTGCAAAACTTTCCTGGCTAGTTTCAACATCTCTGAATTTGGTCTTCAAGAATTGAGCTGATACATACCTCAAATCTCTTCATCGTGAGGCAAGTAACCTATCAATGGAAATATCATGAAGTATAATATATCATCCACTTCTCATAATACTCCAATTCATGGCATAAGGCTTCCAAAATCTTGGATCTCTGTAACTAGTCTAGTTGATCTGAAGACACAAAAACTAGTCTTCCACACAATGTGGTCAAACACATCCAAAGAAATTTTCAGATATCTATATCACCTCTAACACTTCAATTAGGATGTATAAAACATGTTCAAGCATTCAGACCCATAGGTCAAATGGAGAAAGTTTTACCTTCATGCTCATTCAGACAGGCTTCTCAATAAGCCTAATATGGCGATTTGGTCCACTCACCTTTAAACAAGAATACATCTTTCTTAGTTGAACCAAACATCATAAAAATCACATGGGACATGAACAATATGACCAAAACAATAAATGACATTAGTTCAATGCAATTTGACATGGTTACCTTCATTCTTCTTCACTAGCTTCTCAAGACAAGCTCCTTTTGTCGTAAGCTCAAATATGCAACCATTACTCAAATTTTCTCCAAATGAGTAACCCAAGTGAATTTCTAAAGTTGATTAAAACATCCCCAACATCATCCACCTCAAATTTGAGTAGGTTTTCCTTTGCAATTTTCTCTGTACACTAAAATATTCACAAAACACCTATTTTCGGTGGGGCCCACCAAGCATCATGAACTCAAAACATCATGGAAATGTTCCCTGAGGAGTCCTCTACATGTTCAAATAGGTTTCCAAGAAAAACGTTGAGTTAAGACACCTACCCAACTCAATTTTCCAAAACTGGTCCAAATTGGGGTTTGGAGGGTTACAAACATGCTCACAAAAATGGATGGAACTTCTAAAATACTCAACCAATCACCGAAATAATTTTTGCACCATAATTTTATCCCAATTTAATAAAAAAATTCTCTTATGATTTATCTAAAGGAGGCTCCACAATTTTTCCTGGTTGCATAGAATTTTGGTGCTCAATTTGCATACTTTGAGAAACCCGGTTTTGGGAAAACTTGCACAACTTGCAAAATATTCATCCTTAACTTCTGAAATTTTTCTCACACCTCAAGGACACATCCCTATAACACCTCCAAGTGATATTTTTATCTGGTTCATCCTGCATATTTCCATCCCATCTCATCTAGGTGCCCTTTGGTATCGATTCTTAGTAGTTAAACTATGTTGACCTGTAGAAGTGCCTAAAACACTTCAATAACTACTGTGAGGCCTTGTACAAACCATATAACATCATCCCATGCTCACACCATGTTTGGTCTACATTATCACACCTTGTTTTCTTGTGGATTGGTGAAGAAAGCTCTATCTTCGACTTGTTTGAGTCTCATGCACTGGTTTTTCCTTTGTATATCTTTCTACACCTCATGTGCCACCTCATAGTGCTCCAATCTTGATTTCTCTTCTTTAATTTGAGTGAATTATCACGTTGTCTTGATTTACACCATATATTTGCACTAGGCCAAGGCCTAGAATGGCTTGTGGACATGTTACAGACCCATTGAAACATATCACTCACCTCATGGACCTTGTTTGACCTTCATACCACCTTTGAGAGACTCAAGCCACACATATGCACCTTTGGAGACTTGTAGATCACCTAGCCAACATACCTAGATCACCTAGCCCATTGTGACATCAATGGGCATGACATCAATGATAACACAAGTGACACACACTTCCAACACAAATTTTAGAGGATTTTAATCACGAAATTTGTAGATCTAATAAATGAGTTTTTATTTTGGGAAACTTTGTTTGGCCATTAAAAATAATGTAGAACACAATTAGATTCAATTTTGGATTCATTTGAAGGGAATTTTTGAGAAGAAGTTGTTAAAATATCATGGGGATCAAATAAGGGGTTTGGGAGATATGGACAATTGTCCATGTTTATCATATGAGGCCTCGACATATTTTCAGCGACATAATATCAAGGGAAAGAGCTTTTGGGAGGGAAATGCAACTTTAAAACATAAAAATGGCTAACTTTTAGTGAGATGATGACAAGTGTCATGTTAAGGTTTAGTGAGAATGAGATGTATTTTAACCCATTTTTGACCCGATTGCTTAACTAGAGTCAAATGGAGGTTCTCAAGTTACACCGGTGTAAGGGGAAAAAGGGACACAAGGGAAAAAAATTGCACTTTGGACCTAGTGTTGACATGTAGCAGGATAAATAATTGAGTAAGTATGAAAATGAGATGCGAGAGGTGATAAGACTTAACTATCATGGGCTGAAAAATAAGTTTTGCATGTGTCAGAAGTTGCATAAGTGGGGGAGTGCACTTTTGTGTCCCCCTTTCCCACTTATCACCTCGGGAAAAACAAGGGGAAAAATTATGCTCAAAATCCCACACTTTCCATTTAGGAAGGCGATGATATCTCTGCAGTACCCAAATCGGGACACGAGAATGATTTTTAGCCTTGGGAGAATGAGAAAGTGCTTTAGGGTAAAAAATTACATGATTTTGACTCAATAACAATTTTTGAGATCATTTTACTAATTATCAAAAGACAATTATTCCCATGCAATTACAAGTTTATGGCCTATTTCATTCTTGACTTGAAAGAGTAATTGTTGTGTTCTAGATTACGTTAGAAAATATTTGTGAGTTGGAACATATTTTATACCTCCATCATGTAGAGGATTCAAATACCTTTCTAATCACTACTTGTTTTCCTCCTAACCCCTCCTGAAGCTCTCAAAATCATTCGAACAAGCTAGCTTTCATTGTTGGAGCCTTCATTCCTTATGCCCAAAATTACCCGATGTTGCATAAGTTGTTCCTGCCATCAATTTTCTTCACAGAATTTCCCTAATATGCCTTGGAAATCTTCAATGTTCTCCAACACCACCCTCAGATGGCTTAAATCTTCCTTGGAGGCTTACGGAAGGTGTTTACCACGGTGAGAAATAACCAAAAATGACCTTTTTAGGCCTTCAAAGAATTATTTTCCATCAAATCTTAATGAATTCATCTATCATCTTAGGTACTCTTCCCTACACATTTGCAACACACTTGAAAATCTTGTTAGCACTTTCCTTTGGGCTAGAGTGAGGGTAAAGCGAGGACATGTTGGATAGAGAAAGGGTTCACAATGATATGGAAGCATACTTTTCAATTTGTGGGTTTATTTGTCATGGCATTTTTTTTTCTATTTTATATGTTAACAATTTTGCATGACAACATCTCCACATCCACATAAACCTACAAACATGGAAAATATTAACCATGACAAATTAAAAAAGAATTAACCTATGCAAGAATACTTTTTGATATTTTTATTTATTTTTATCATTACTATATTTTTAAAAATGGAGAGTGCTATGTCTCCAAGTTAGAATCATCTGGTTAAACACTTGAAATTTAGGTGGGCTCGCTCCAAAATCTTTAAACAAAACTAATAAGATTTGAAGGAATTAAAAGCGCTTGCGAGAGATGTGAAAGAGTAAAAATTAATTTATTTAAACTTACCCCCACTAGTACCATGTCAAAGGTTCGATTATTAATACAAAGTTAAAACAAATAATGAAAATAATTTAAATAAACATTACACAAGTTTAATACCATTTTACCAAAAAAAAACTTGTAAGAGGTAAAAAAACATGGGAATAGATATTTCCATTTAATTGATAAACTTAAACCTTTACATATTAAGAGGTATAGGGTATTTTACAAAATAAAATTCACCCCAATTTTTATTTACGGGTACAAAATACAATTCATTATATTTGTATTTGTTTTTATTTTCAAAAGGTGAGTGTTATTTTCATCCCGGTTTGTTTTTATTTACGGGTGCAAAATAAAATTCACCACAATTTTTATTTCTTGGTACAAAATAAAATTCATTACATTTGTATTTGTTTTTATTTTCAAAAGGTGAGTGTTATTTTCACCCCGGTTTGTTTTTATTTACGGGTGCAAAATAAAATTCACCACAATTTTTATTTACCTGGTACAAAATAAAATTCATTACATTTGTATTTGTTTTTATTTTCAAAAGGTGAATGAACCCTAGTTTTTATTTGGTGGCAAAAAATTAATTTAATTTCACGGGCACAAACTCTTTCACTCTAGGATACAATACATGTACAACTCAAAGAAGACTTAATCCCTACGGGCTCATTAAAAATCATACATCAACACCAATAGACCAAGGATCCTTCGATAATATAATAAAATTAAAAATATTAAATCTTTTAACATAAAATACAAGACAAATAGACAAATGTGATAAAACATATACACATGTAACTCTTATCCCAAAAAAATACAACACAAATAGACAAATGTAATAGAATACATACACATTTAACTCTTATCCAAATTGCTAGGCTTAGGGAAAATGAGAAATGTTAATCACTTGTAAAACATACAATGGTAAAAGTGTGGTGGATTATGTGATCTGCTCCCAAAGGTCTACTTCTCGGTTGTTTTAGTTCGAAATAAGGAATTATCCTATCGAGCTAAAATCTGATCATAAACCTCTCTTTGTCAAGCTTGGTACCATCTCAAATCAGCACCAAAGAAACCAAGTTGATCACATACAAAAGACAACTAAATGACAAGGCAAAGTCATTGTAAATAAAGAAAATCAAGAAATCTTCACCGTTGCCCTTAAGCGACAATTTCAATTAACAGGAAATGATATAGAGACCAAGGCAATGAAGGGGACAAATAGCTATGTGCACAGTAATTTGTTGATTCCTTTAATTCACAAGGCATTAAGTGTGTGCAAAAGATCTAAACCTAGAAAGGGAGTTACAAATACTTTTCCAACAAATCTATGGTATGACGAAGAGTGTAAGGTGGCCAAGAGAGCCTTGAAGGAGAGTGAAATGAACAAAGAACATAAAAAAATATGAGAAATTGGTGCAATACAAAAAAGAAAGTTATGTGAGTATGAGGAAATAAATAATTTCTCTTGGAAAGCACAATCCCAAAGGCTTTTGGAGGGAGCTGCAACAAAAGAAAACACACATAGAAAATAATATTGTGTTCAATGAAAGATTTTGCAAAGAGCTACGGATATGGGGCAAAACCCCAAAGCTTTGTGTAAAGTCCCTCAATGGACCATTAGATAAGAAATGAGCAAGGAATCCTATTTGCATGTGTTTAAAACTTGAAATAAGAAAGAAATCTAACAAATAACATTAACCTATCTTCTTGAAAGCTTAACAAAATATGCCTCCTAAAGACTTAAGCAATCGGTTTGTTGTTTACTCCATGAGGGTGAATGAATCTCACTAAATGGCTACATGGCCAAGTTTAGCTATTCCATTACTAACCTAACATGGGTGCAAGATGAAGCTATTTTAATGGTGGATGACCCAAGATCAAATGCCTTATTAGCTTGGCTAATGCAAATGAGCTCTTAAGCTTTCTTAGGCTTGTTTTGGCTTTAGCTTATGTAAAGTTGTAAGTTTGAATGGGTAGGCTTAGCCTTGTATTTATAGTTTTCCACTTGGGAGAGATTGGAATTTGGGTGCATGTGGGACTAAAGCTCAAAAATCACTTTTAGATTAGATTAGGATAAACATGCTTTAGGCTTAGTTAATCTTTGTTTAGGCTAGTTAACTAGGGTTTGAAATTTGGTTAAACTTGATTAGCAAGTGATTAGAGACTCGTTGACCAATTGTGACTGATAGATAGCCTACGAAGACAATAGAAGTGGTCTAGAGAGAACTAGGGAGGTTCTGAATGGTCGAAAGGAGGAATGTTTAGCTAATAAGAGAGATATTACCCAAATAAGTTGAATATGGGAAGAATACGGATCGATAAGGTGTCATAAATGGGCATCCGAGAGTGGATCAAAGAAGAGGGAATTAACGAAGTGTCGTTAATTGCCTGGATTGGATGAAATGCTAAGTGTAAGCATATTTTAGGTGTCTAAAAATATCACGGATGCTCATTGATTAGAGTATGTGAGGTTCCTTTGTGAGCAGCCTCAACAGAAGATACCCCTCCCATAATTAATACTTTGACCGAGCTTTTCTCCATGGAAGACATCAAACATGGCATCATGAATCTAGCAAGTGGTAAAGCACAAGACATTGATGGGTTGCAAGCTGAATTTTTAAAGTGGGGTGTGGAGACCCTCACTCCGCACATCGGAAAAATATTCAATGAGATCAATCAGAATGGCTTCCCATTGGAATGGACAACTAGTGTTGTTATTCCTCTATTTAAAAGCGGTGATATCAATAACCCATCAAACTATTGCACCATTATGGTCAATCCGCTCCTTAGTAAACTTTTTGGGGGCATGGTGGAACATTGAATCAATACAGTTGGGCGAAAGAGAGGGTAAAAGAGCAAAAGGGCAAGCAAGCTTTTGGCCTAGACACTCAACCATCAACCATTGCGTCACTCTTAGGCACTTGATTGAAAAGGTTTGGGATACACAAGGTGAGGAAGCTTTTTGTTGCTTTGTTTATTTTAAGAAAGATTTTGACACAGTGCCTAGAGACAAACTTTGGAACATGATGGAGGAACTTGGGATTCCGGAGGAGTTCAGAGCATCAGTTTATAGGCTTTATGAGCAGGTTAGAGGTAAAATTAGAACTAGAGATGGTATGTCAAAATGTTTTGGCAGTGACATTGGTGTCAAACAAGGTTGTCCTCTCTCTCCCACCTTATTTGGCTTATACATTGACAAGCTTGAAGAATGGTTAAACAAAACCGAGGGAGGGGGCATATAGTTGGCATGTTATGTGGTGAAGTTACTCTTATATGCCGACGATCTTATTCTAATTTCCAAAACAACTCAAGGATTGAGGGATCATTTGAAAGCCTTAGAACTTTTTTGCTAGGAAGTAGGGATGCAAGTGAACATTAGTAAAACCAAAGTAATGATTTTTTCTTTAAAAAGGAAGAAAAAAGAACTTAACTTTCTTTTTGAAGGGAGCCCGTTGGAAATTATAACGGAATACAAATATCTTGGGATTGATTTGCACAACAAGCTTAGTTGGGAAACATGTAGAACAAAAAGGGTACGGGGGATGGAAAACATCTTATCTAATTCAAAATCGGTATAGGACAACCAAACTTTGGGATTGGAAAACTAAGACAAGTCTTTTTGGATTGCTAGTCACCGGTTGCTTTTTATGGTTTGTGAAGTATGAGGAAGTAGCATGTCAAATCATGGATGAAGACAATTAGAAAGAATTTAGAAACATCTAATCACAAACACTCTTAAAGTCAAGTCAACAATTCCTTATGGTATCTTGTTAGCGTAAGGTGTACTTTCCCAATGGAAGCATCAACAATAACTTGATTATTAAGTTATTTGAAAAAGATTGAAAACATAGATAATCATTGCTACTTCTAAAATGGTTGTGGAGGAAAAATTAGAGTGTAGAAAGAAAACTTGGATGAAACAAAACAAATGGATGAACAAGTGGGGCATCAACTTTCAGGAATGTCCTAACAACAACAGGAAATAAAACAATATGTGATAGAAAAATTTAGGACTGCCATGTGGACAGGGCAAATTAGTCATAAGAAAGCTTATTACATCAAAGAATTTAACCCCACTTGGGGCATGATGAAAAAGCTTATCTTGGAGCAGCTATCAAGGGTAAAGCAAGGATTTTAATAGCTCAACTGAGGACCGGATTGCATCACCTTCGATGTGAAACCGGTAGATGGACTATACCAAAGGAGGATTGTGAAAGGAGAACTTGTCTTTTCTGTAGTACAGGGGTGGTTGAGACAGAATGACACTTCATCATGGAGTGTTCAACGTATGATGATATTCGCGTTTGGTACGAAAAACGACTTGAAGGTGGAAAGAGTAAATGAGTTATTCGAAGAACCAAGACTTGAAAAGATTGCGTATTTGTGCTCAAGATTCATAGTAGAAGATCTGATATTAAAAAGAATCTAAACTCATCTTAAATCAATTCTTTTGGTCCCATAGACTCATTAGTCTTGTAGACATCATTAAAATCATTTCATTTCATTAAGTATAAAGTCTCCCTTGAGAAAAAAGCCCCTTAAAATTTTTAGACCAACATACTATCTACTCTTATGTGTCAAAAATGTCTTTATGTGGGTGTATGAAAATTGTAGTGCCCTTTTCACCTCGCGCACAAAACTTCCCTCTCAACAACATTTGGAACTCTTTTTTATTTGGAGAGAATTGCATTTAGGTAGCATTTTGGGAAACACAAATCAGATTCAAAACAGGAGCGACAGCCCCCTCCTTAGATACCACGACTCCCATCCAAAATCCCACGGGGAAGCCTGCAATACAAGAAAACGCGAGGCGAATCGCGATTCCCTCGTATTTTATATAAAGTGGGGCCACAAACCCATTTTTATTTTCAAACAATTGGATTATTTTAAACGGCTGGAACTGGTGGCCCATTAGACGTTGTATTTTATTTTGTTTCGCCCGGCTGGAAGTCTCGCAGATAAAATAAAATTCTCAGGAAATGACATCGTTAAACTTATTTGCTGCTTCCATTCGCCGTTAAACCTTCACTTCCTCTCGTCTATTATGGATCTATTGCGTGATTTAGCTTCATAATCATTTGCAGATTCTTTCAAGCTTTCAAACAAGGGGCTAAACGCGCATTTTGGTAAGATTTGTGAAAATCTTATGCTCTTTACTTGATTGTTTGAAACAGCGTACCGTGTAAGAATCCTACTTAGATATTTGAACGGGGTTAAATGTCTGCAGCTTAAATAACATCCACGACAGTTAAAAATGAAGAATAAACTGGACGTTTGAAGCCACTGCTTAGACATTCTGGTGATTACTAGGTCACTGAAGAGAACCTGAAAAATTGAGCTAGTTTGAACGATTCCTGGTTTTCAACCTAAATAACCCTAGGTTTTTTGAGGAATTGAACTTTTGAGAAAGATTACTACGTTTATACTTAAAAATGGCGCAATTACTGATTAGTACTGTCACTGTGGGAGAAGATTCTAGAAATTGTGCTTATACAGTTATTGAGTAAAGAAAAGACACATGAACCTGATGAAGAAAAATTACAAAATATAAAAACAGTTTAATATTTCGTTGTTTTCTCAAGCTGAAAACTCGAGCTTTTGTATCTTATATTCTTTAAGCCGCCGGTGAAAAAGTAACTTATAGAGATTTGAACTTCTTGCCTTCCCACCATAATCTATATAGGAAGAAGAGATTCAACCTTTTACCTAGCCCAAAAATCTGTAGGCACCAGCCAGCCTGTGGAACTGTCATATTTCAAGGAGCTGGCAGGACTAGAACCGAGCACTTCCCATTAAAATTCTGGGAGCTCTACTTTTGAGCTACCAGCCCCTGTACAGTCTGGCTAGTGGATTGTTCTTTGAACAGGAACATCTTGTAGTGCGGTACATAATTTCATTTGTTATGTTGCAAATTTACTGTAAAATGTTTTTGGAGCACACTGGACCAGGGCTTTTAGTGTATTCTATTGCCTGTATTACGTCAAATTGCGGGGCATTGCCTTTTGAAGAGGATGCAATTTATCCAAGTGAGGGAATAGCAGTGATCTAGAAAGGCAGGCGGTTAGGTTTATGTTAATTGCATGGTACAGAGAGGTCTGCTGTGAGTTGCAATGTAAATATTGGCTTGGAAAGTTCAGAATTTGTTTGACTGTATGCATCAATATGGGAATTCAGTGGTGCTGCCTTTGCGTCTGGTTTGTGGTAGCAATTAGTTTTAGCAGCATGGATGGATGGATTGGAAAAGCAGGGTTTGTGTATGCAGATTGTTTTCCTCGTCAGGGTTGTGAGATGGCTCTTGTTTCATATCGAATAGCAAAAGGAGACACCTTAAATAGTTTAGCAAGGCTTTTTCATACCACACTTGAAAGTTTAGTCTACATCAATGGCATTCCAAATCCAGACACGATACCTGCAGATCAAAATATTTATATACCAATACCTTGCATGTGCATTGATAATCAGCTTGGATTCAATATGTTATATGAAGTGGAATTTGATAACACTAGCCTTCCGGAGATTGTGATGAAGTTCCATAACCTATCAAAAGCAGAGTGGATAGTTTCAGCTACTCCAATTAACGATCCTGAAATATTATTTGCTGGTTTCGTCATCAAAATTCCATTAAATTGTTCATGTGGGCATCCTGGTATCAATGTAAATGGCCCCTTTGTGACATATGTAACTGAGGAAAGTGATAGTCTTCCAGGAATGATGAAGCGTTTTGGAGTTGAGGCCAAGCTTCTTCAAAGTTTAAATCCAACTATCAACTGGAGAAATCTTATTCTTCATGAAACAATTTTTTTCCTGTAAATATAGAAACAGGTAAAATAAAGTTTAAGCATTCTAGTTTCTTTTCATGCCTATAATCTTGCATTAAGGTTTTTACAAAACAAAAAATATATCTGTGTGGCTATCTAAAATGTCGCTTCTAAACTTTGTCTGCTGGCCTCGTATTTTTATAATAGTATTTTGGTTTCCTTAGTACTCAAATAGTACTGGTATTGTTGACTATTTACCTTGTGAGTTTTGCATATAACAAAATGTTTTGTTGGTAAAAATTCCAGACTTTACCTTCCACAGGCAAGAGAGGCTCCCTTTTGGTAGGGGCCTGGTACATCCACACATGTTGTTTGCATTTAGGTTGTTTTATTTGTGACAAGCACCAGGATGTGTAGACTCAAAACCACAAGTGGACAGTTACCACACATCTACCAGTATATAAAGTCTCCTCTATTAACAAGCACAATATTACTTTGCTTTAAAGGGTTTCTCATGTGTTCTTATTTGACCATGTTCAATGTAATTTCTCAAGTCTGCTAAGACCATTGCAGTTATGGTTTATGCTTTTGAGCTTATGAGGTTCAGGGCTCAAACTCTAGCCCGCTATTATTATGGGTTTGAACTTGGTTGCAGAGAAATTCTCAAGCAGTGAATATGCACCTGTCGCTAGGGGCGGGCGACCCAATGACCTGGGGTTCACATGTAATTGCATGAGAAATCTCCACATCCCTTTGGATGTAAAATCCCATAGTATCACCTCTGTGTAACCTGCAAGGAGGCTTGCAACTTTTTCCTACCTGGTTGTGCGTTTGTTATGGGAGCGATGAAATGTCTATGGACCAGTTTTTTTCTCGAGGATGTTTTTTTGTGCTCAGCACTATAATAATTAAAATTCATTTTGTCTTTTATGTTGTTTTTATAGGTTCTCCACTTTCTTTCCCCTTGCAAGTATTTGAAACATTCTCATTTTTTTTTACAAATTTTTATGATTTACAGCCTGCTCCCGTTTGAAGGGTCTGTTAGAATGTAGAGTTGTGGTAGAACTGGACATGCTGTTGACTGCTTATGAACTTCATTTGCCTAAATATTGTTTCCTTCCTTTCTTGCTAGCTTCTGTGTACTTCTTCTCATTGTACTAATTTCTGGATTGGCCAACTAGGAGCTTGAAGATGTTCGAACTAAGATTTCTCTCAGTTGTTTTGTTGGGGATCAGTTCCCACATGTTCTTTTCTTTAACAATAAACAAATATTGTGCTTTGTTTCCTTATGAGTCTCATGGGCTTTTTCCATTTTCATGCAGGCTATCGTGGTCCCACCATACCTCCAAATTCAAGGTAGCTCATTACTATATAGACAACAAGATATGAGTTTTCTTTTAGATGTCCCATCTTGCCTATTCTGTTATTTTCAGCTTATTTTTTCACTTTGACATACTGATATTGTGCTTTATGACTTGGTTTTCCTGTGTGCAGTCAAAGTGCTCAGTATCAACGAGTTGTTTTGTATGATTCACTTCTTGCACTTGCTGTGCATTATTTTAGCATGATTAGTAACTTAGAATTGTGGAAAGTTGATTTATGCAATTTCACGCATTCTGGTTTGGATTGTATGCCTATCTGAACTTTGGCAAGCTTTGACAGAGACCAGTCATGGGCACAACAATAATTTGGTAATTATTGGTGTATCAATTGGCGGAGGGCTTGTAATAGTCCTAGTTGCAGTGCTTGCCTTTTTATATTTCTTTATTTATCTCCCCAAGAGGAACCAAGAAGGCCGTGTCGAACAAGAGAGAACACCAAGTGCTATGCTAGGCTTTCATGCACATTCAACAGAAGGTACTGCAAAAAGTCTGTTCTGGAATAGGAAGACAAAATCTAATTTGGGTGCTGTATCCATGTTAGTTTGGTGTTTATTTCTATTGATCCCAATTATTATTTATCACTTTATTCAAGTATTTGTTAAAGTTTCGCTCAGGATTTTAAATAAAAAGAGGTGGTTTGACATACATATAAGCCAAATGCTGATCTATGATTCCTAGTTTTTGTTGAGGTTATAAGGTTTTAGCTGCTTCAAAGTTCATTGTGGCTTATTGGAGCAGTTGATAGCCTACAGAATTGATTGTATGCCTTATTGATTAGCATTTATTGTTATAAATATAAACTAGCAAATTTGACTCTTGGACAGCCTTAGCTTCTTCTATTTTATAATCTTAGATGATCCAAGTTTGACATTGACTCACATAAAGAGTTACCGGGTTCAGCCGGTCAGCGCTGAACCCACCGGCAGTTTACATCACTCATGCAAATGTGGTAAAGCGGGCGGTGTGTTCAGCGATGAGCTGATTGATCGTGTTGGCTGTATAAGTTTTATTTTTGAAATAAGTGCTCCAATTCTTTTCTGGTGGTCTTAATATCAATCATTACCTTTATCTATTGCATCTGTTCCATTACACATCATTTACAGATCTAGCTGAAAGCAAAGTAGATGAAACAGTACATTCACGATCTCTTTAATTTAAAAAAATGCTTATGTATCTGATTATTATCTCCTAAATTTTATGCATCAACATGTCATTGTATAATGTTCTTACAACTTCCTATTTCTTAGTCTGGTACAACTTTATCTCCAAATATCCTTGAGGCAGTTATTATGGTTTCTCCAGGAGATCAGTCTCCAATAATGTAGCCAACATATAAATTTGACATTTGTCTTGCCTGGTATATTGTACATTGCAATTCAGGTGGGTATTAATGATACTCTGCAAAGAGGCATATAATATTATCTATAACTTCTATTAAACATGGTCATTCAGCAAGGCTTACATTAGAAATAGACTTGGCTTCTTTTGCAACCGTTTCAGCACCGATCACCTTAGGAACAGGAAACCTGGCTCTAAGTGAATTTGATCCCTCATCATTTCATAACTTACTGCTAGAGACGGCCACATTGAAATGACAACTAGGAGGAACAAGCAGGAGTGAGCAAAGTTATTGACATTTGAAGGCATGAATCCCAGCTCATCAACGTATGACACTTGGAACTCCTAGTGAGGTTCCAAGGTGCAGTTCCTCGTGGCAGATTGTGCATTGGTGTGCAGAATCCCATAAGAATACAGATTTTGAAGAATAGGTTCATACTGATTAGATGATAAAAATGAAAATCACAACAAAATTTTATGTCATAGAGTACGAATTTGACTTCTTAAATTGAAAACATGGAGTTTCACTCATTGTTTGGAAATTCAATAGTTTTTTTTGTTAATAAGGGCGAAGATAACAGTGATCTCAATCTTGATTTATTAAGAGATTTCTCAAATTCCTGGGAGATCAGGATTTTCCAGCTGTATGCTTACTGAATTCGAAGATTCCGCTTATAGGTTTATGGATACAACTAAGGATTTCAGAATCTGCTCTAGACTATGTGGGATTTATGCTGCAGGTTCTGAAAATCTCCACAGTGAAGGATCTTTTTCCTGAAGTGTGAACTTTAAGCTATTTTAGATGGTTTACATACAAGAATTTTGTGCTTTATTTAAATATCATTCACTGTTTCTTCATCACACACAATGCTACACCCTTAGCCTATATAGCTTGCATTGGGATATGCATGGCTGACTTGTGACTAACATAACCTCTAATTGAGTCATATAATCATTTCTAATGCTTCATATTGGTAGTATGGTTGGCCTAGATGGTTTCCATAGCATAAGTAGGGTATATATTGAAGGCAGTAGTTAGTAGTTAATCGCCATATTGCGCATTTGGTTCTTATTGTAAGGTTGTGGAGGTTGTCCCCTCGAAGTGACTACATCATACTTGAATATTCTTCTCTTATTTCCGTCATTTGGTGTTCTATTGCTGTTATTCTACTTATCTATCCAAGTATTTTCATTGCACACAAATTCCCAAAAGTAGTTTTTCATTGTTGGTCTCTACTGACAATGGACATTCAGTACATTTTATATTATGGCCAAAGGACCTTGATCATTAGATTAAATATAAACCACTACAATGCACATTGCAAGATCTGTCCCATAATCAATAGCAAGGATATTTAATTTGAAATAGTCTAGGGACCCGGCAAGCCACCATATGATGCCATAGTGTAATTCCAAGACCTTCATGAACGTTTAGGAAGAATGGACTAAGAGATGAAGCCATGGAATGAGGATTACGCCATGATAAGTACATTTAAGAACTTTTTAGCTACTAGGAATGCATGACATGCTTATGTCTTAAACAATAAAGAAATGGCGCCTGGCTATGCTTCCCCATAACTTATTGCTGAACAAGAACATGTAGGCTGACCTAAGCCTTAGAAATCTGTATCCAAATGGTTTATGCAAGATAGGTGTAAATAACCCAAAGTATAGTCTTCCCCACTTATTTGCACAGTCTATCGAGAGAAATTGGGTCCTATTCTGCATAAATATGAGAATTTAGACACAAAAATGTGGCACTTCTATTTCTAAGAAGATATTACATTGTTTGGCTGTGCAACTAAGCTATTATTATAGGAAGACAACATGGAAGAGATTTTTCAAATTTGGGGATTTTTAATCTTGATGAGGAAATACCAAGTATTTATGTTTTGAAGGGAGATATCTACATTGTTGATGCAAACCATGACATTCTTTAGTATATCTAACTTTTTCTGTCTTAGTTCAAATGATAATTATGTTATACTTGTGATATATTACATATTTATGAGGAATATCTGAAAACACAAGGCTTAGACTCATGGCCTAGGATGATAAACAAACCTTTGTTGGTGATTATGTCCATTCATTGAGGTTATTATAAGTAAGTTGTTGTCCATGCCCATGCCCATGAGCCATCCAAACCAGCTCTCTCCTATCCCCAAAACAGCAAAATCTGGTTCTCCCTTTCCCTTCATCTGATTTGATTCCCTTCCCATTGCCTCAAAGAGACCATGGCCTCCTCCAGAGCCCAAATTTCAAACAAGCAATATTTATGAAAACAAACCTGATTTCCAATGGCAATCTATAGCATTTCTAATTCGAATTAAGTATGCAATTTGGCGGATAACACCCTATGGGGATTAATGTGTTATGGCAGTAAAATTGAAATTGACAGAAAATGAAGTGCAAATCCACTAGCCTTTTATTGCGAAACGAGAGCATATACAAAAGGCAATCTCTACAGGAGAGGTGTATGCCTCGAATTCTATCTTCTTCACACCATGCTATCTATTTTATAGCTTTACAGTGCATAAAATCAAAAGTTACTAAAGCGGTAAGGGACTCCGAATGGGAACCCATATGAGGATGGCATGTATCCACCTTAGAAGTGGAAATGAATGGACAAAAGTGGACAAAAGGGACGAAATTTGGTAAATTACAGTCCTCTTGTCAGGGTCATATAGCTTGTTGATTAGAAGATGAAACTGCAACATGTGTTGGAAAGCTCTCTAAGTGAACTAGTTTTAGTGCAGTACAAGTGCCTTTGGCATCCCATGTAGGGCAGTGACCAAAGTTTTGGGTCCCAATTCTGCTCGAAGGGCCCCAAAAAATTATTATTATTATTTTTAGATTGTTTTTGTTTCTCCTTGAGAAGCAATGGGTCCCATTGCTTCTATATTTTGGACCAAGTGCGGAAATTTTTGCTGAATTTGGTTCTTGGCGAACCACTTTCCGTGGTGTGCCAATTGTCCTGCCTTCACCACCGGACCACTATATCAATGATCTCATCAATAGTCATTGGTGTTGCACAATATGGGTTTGGCTTTGTACTTATGCAACTTCTCTCCAACATTTGATGTGTCCAAAAGTGGTGGAAAGTATGGGTTAAGCAATTCTACATTAAACACTGGATGCAACCCGAGGTAGGTTGGTAAGTTGAGCTCAAATATATTTTCTCCCACTTGCTTGATGATGTTGTATGTCCCATATTACAAAGGTTTGAGATTCTTGTTGGGATGCTTGAGCCGCTCCTTTTACAAATGCAACTAGACTTTGTCACCTACTTGGAATTGATGGGGAAATCGATGTTGATCATGATGTTGCTTGTACTTCTAACTAGTCTTCTCTAGAATTTCATGAACTTGTTGTTGAATGTGTTGAATCCTCTTGATAAACCCGGTTGTCTTATCTATTATTAACCTTAGAGCATTGGGTGACTCTTCCTCCACTACAATTAGTGTTACATCGAGGGGGCTAGTGGTTGAAATCCGAGAGATACCTGAAATGGGCTATGTCCTCCGGAGCCATGAAGAGCTCAATTGTAGCTATGTTGAACATATGGAAGGATCTCATCCCATGTGCATGGCTGTTATGAATGGTACATCCGAAGAAGATGCACGATCATGTAGTTCACCACCTTTATTTGCCTAATAATCTGAGGATGGAATGCAATGGACTTGTTCAATTTTGTGTGTATCATGGACCATAGCGTAGACCAGAAGATCCCAAAAGAACTTGCTATCCCTATTTGACACAATGCTTTGTGGTAGGCCAAAATGGATCCACACATGCTTGAAGAATAGTTTTGCAGTTTCCTCTGAGAGATCCCTTTCTTCAAGGTGCTTTCCATGTGGTGGGGAGCCTTGACATGAAGTCCATTGCGATAGATTTCGATGGTTTTTCTAGAATTTGAAAAGGTGTGTACAAACCTTGCTTCTAATTGGTTGGCTTCACAATTGTGTAGGTTGTGCAAGCCTTGATGTACCTAGTGACAT
The DNA here is from genome assembly GCA_018340775.1 of Taxus wallichiana var. yunnanensis. NCBI lineage: Eukaryota > Viridiplantae > Streptophyta > Pinopsida > Cupressales > Taxaceae > Taxus > Taxus wallichiana. The sequence goes on from CM031240.1 coordinate 983,547,799, forward strand.
CATGATGAAGCTTGACAATAGAAATACTTCTACAAACTACCATTGTTTTCTCCAACCCAAAGTGATCCACCACTCGATTGCAACAGTGAGCCTCCCAAATCATCTTTTGACACTCCTCATCTAAAGATGGTAGTTAAGAACATGTCCACCGAATCTTAGCCTCTGGTATATGTTAAAGAAATCAGAGTCACTTTCATACAATTGAGGCCACTTCGATGTCTCATGTCCACGCAAATGGAGAATTGTGGTCAATGCTGCAATTGGAGGTTGAATATGACAATCAACAACTCGATTTGAACTTCCCTTATGTTAGATGTTGAGGTGCGATTGTTGCACATAGGTGGACCACCTTTGGTGATAGTCATTTTGTAATTTTCCTTGAGTTTGCATGAAATGTAAATGCTTATGATATGTATGTATGATGGTCTCATTGCCCAAAATATAATGTTTCCATTGTTTACACGCTTGCACAATGGCATACAACTTCTTGTCGTATGTAGGAAACTTCTCCACTATGTTAGATAAGGTATTGTTATGATACATAATTGAGTGGCCATGTTGGGTGATGACTGCATGTCTTAAGGGCATATTTTGAGGCATCTATCTCGATCTCAAAAAGCTGTTGCATATCGACGACAAGACAAGGGTTGGCCTTTGAACAAAGCCTCTATTTGAGCTATACAAATGCTTAGTGTTGTGCCTCGCTCCATGCAAATTTTTATTTTTCTTCTCCCTTTGATACCTGGTTTAGAGGCCATGTGATGTGAGAGAACCAGAGCATGAACTTGTGGTAGAAATTGGAAAATCCTAAGAAACTCCGGAGTTTCGTAAGAGCCTTTGGTGCTGGCCAATCCCCTATAACTTGAATCTTCTTTGGATCTATGTGGAGACCATCTTTGTTGATGACGTAGCCTAGGTGTTGATTACTTTCCTGGCCAAAGGAGAACTCTAAGTTGGCATAGAGCTTATGTTGATGCGAGGTGTGAAGAACTAGTCAAACCTTATGCATGTGCTCCTCCCATGTCTTTCTGAAGACAAGAATGTAATCTAGGTAGACAACCATGAAATAATCTACAAAGGGCCTGAGGGCATCATTCATAATCCTCGTGAATGTTGTTGGTGCAGTGGTGAGACTGAATGGCATGCCCAACCACTTATATAAGCACTCTTTGGATTGGAAAGCACTCTTCCATATATCGGTTGGATCAATGGGTACTTGGTAATACCCTGACTTGAGATCAATCTTGGTGAAGAACTTATAGTCCATCAAGATGGTCCAAAAGGCCATCAATTCGAGGAGAAAATCTCGGTTCTTGATGGCGACCTTGTTCAAGGAAAGATTGTCAATGCATAGTTTCCACGTTCCATCCTTCTTCCGGTGAATACAATCAAGTTGCGGTGAGGCACTTGGACGAAAGTGGCTTTTCTGAATTAATTCGTGAATTTGACATATGATGTCATCATCCTCGAGCACTAATCAGGGACCAAATCATTCATATGTTTCACTTGACAATGTAGAGGTACACTTGATGGTGAGGTGAAGATGTCTCTATATCTTGAGAGAATTTGGTCCATCTGTTTCTGTTGTGTTGTTTGAATTTTCATAGTGGCACAGGTGGTTGCTGCAATATTTTGATCCTTCTCAGGTCTGATCATGAGTAGGACAAAGGCCCCTATTTGAGCAATCACTTGCTGAAACTGCTTTGCATTGATCAAGGATTCTGTCGTAGTAGATGCAACCTATAGTATCCTATTGTGCTCAAAACGCAAATAAATGCTAACGTTCCTCGGCCTAGCCTCATAAACCCCATTGCATGCCCACGTGTATGGTTGTCTGAGAAGCACATCATAAATGTCCAAGGGTGCCACACCACAAATCACCTCATCCTTGAATGGTTTGATGGAATAGGACAAACAAAACTGTCAACTAACGCAAATGTTGTCTTTTCCCTGATTGACTCATCTGACAGAGTACAACTGTGGGTAGGGAGATTGTTTTGCATCCTCCCGAGGAGAAGACATTATTCATGCGGTGGTGGAAATGGAGAATGGATATGCATCCATAATCTGCTCTTCTTTATGCTCACATGAAGTTTCCATAGTGGTTGTTGAGGCTTTGGTTGTGTTTGGCTTCCATGACTTTGGAAAAAAAAGTCTGTTATTTGCTTGACAATCTCTTGTGTTATGTCTTGTGGTTCTCACACCACATCCCAGTTTTTGTTTGTGGCTTTTCCCTCCATCTTTGCTTCTTGTCTTGCCTTTGCGGTGGAGCATATTTGGTTGGTTACTCGGTGTTAGCCTTCTCTTTCTTTAGATGCAACTTGTCACATGGAGAATATTCTTTAGCCCCTCGATGCTTGAATTTCCCTTCAAGCTTGACTGCATATCAATAGGCTGCTCCTAGTGCCTACAAACTCCATCTCATCTAGTTGTTGAGGCTTTTGTGTCTAGCTCTCACGACTCTGAAAAAAAAGAGTCTTGTTATTTTTTTGACAAGCTCGTGTTATGGTACTTGCTCTTGTGGTTCTCACAACACATCCCATTGTCTTTTTGTGGCTTTTCCTCTATGTCTTTTTCTTGTCTTGTCTCTATGGTGCTGCATCTTTGGCTGGCTGCTGGGGTTCATCCTTTTCTTTCTTTGGATGTGACTTGTCACCATGAGAATATTCTTTAGCCCATTGACACTTGAATTTACCTTCAAGTTTGACTACATATTGTGGGGCTTCTCCTAGTGTCTTGGTGTCTGCGAATTCCTTCTCGTCCTGGATGTACTATCGCAAACTACTTTATTACTTGAAATTTTTGTGCCTCTCATTGCCATGGAGTACGAAATTTTTCTAATAAGGCTTGAGATTCATTGGTGTATCATAATTATCGAGCTAGGGCACACTTTTTGGGAGCGTTTTCTACATTTCCGCTTTAGATCTGTTATTCAAGCAAAGAAATTCAGCCAGTGGAGAGACATCTTCCAAGACTTCAACAGGGGACAACTAAGACATGATTTGCAGCCATATCTAGGGCTATCTACACCCTTTGGAATTTCAGATTGGCATTTAGGGCATCATCCGTGGGCAGATTTCTTCGATTTCGGGTTGCATATTCATCATTTGGCCTCTTCTTGCCACCTGGAGTGTCCTTTATCATAGAATTGTTGTAATCATACACGGGTATTTTCTTGGTTTTGGGTGTGAAAAATAAATAAGATAAATTCAAAACCTTGTTGAAAAAATTATTTTCTTTCATGATTATGTTCCTAGAGGCTTCTTGGATGTTTTAAGCCTTCTGGGTATTCTAGATTATAGATATTTTGATCAATAAATAGAAATTTCAGAAGTCTGTGTTTTTGGTATCAAGGGTTTGAAATAAAAATCAGGTCATTATCTTATTCTTGGCATTAACAGCTGATTGCTGTCATAAATTTCAGTCTGTTGTTATATTTTTGCAAAATGTTTTGTGGTTGTTTCAAAGTTTCTCTTTTTGTGCCCTAAGGGGCCATTACAAGGGTTTGAACTTCACCACTTGTTTTAACTTTTAAGGCCAAAACATTTCAAATTTTCCCAAGTCTCTTTGAGCCACCTTCATGCACACATAACAAGGGAATGCAACCATTTTTGGTGAGTTCAAAAACATAGAGATGCCAAAATGAGAGTTTTATCATTGTTTAAGCTCCAAATGTTAGCACTAAGGCCCCAAAATGAGGTGAACAATTTTGGGTGCCAACAAAATCCACATTTGAGACAAAATTACAACTACCAAACAACAACGAGTGCTAAACTAAATGGCCACCTTACAATTAGGTCAAATAGAAATAAATCTATTTGAACATCCTTGTTTGGGTCTTGAGACAATCTAAACTTCTCAAGAACAATGTAATATCCCCTTTTGGGATATTATCCAAATATGCAAAATTACTTTATTGAATTGACTCTAGAAGGACTAAACCCTCCTAGTTCAACCTCAAATAATCCAATGTTAGCTTCAATACAACCCTAAAAGGGTTAGAGTGAGCCAAGGTGGTGGATTAGATGGGAGAACCAGTTAGGAAATTAATCACTTCAAATCTGAAATTAATTACAACAATAATTAATTTATAAATGCACTAAACTGCTGCAAACTTCAAAAATTAATAACTCCTTCACCATCCATTATTTTTCTATCAAACTCATGCCAAATATTCTTAATATTTTTAGCTTTCCAACAAGCTATAGATCACAAGTTTTGGATAAGTAGAAGGCATGCAAATCAACCCACGAAATCTGAAACTGTGTAGATAAAACCCTAGCACAAACAACTGAAACTTGGAAAATTCATAACTTGCTCAATACTTCATCTTTTGCCATGAAATAAAGTGCAGATTAATCTATAATTCAAGAGCTTTCCAAAGATATTAAAATCTGAATTTTATGATAACTGAAACCCCTTCAAAACAGCCCCGAAATCCCAAACCCAGTCGCTAGGGTTAGAATAAATTGCACAACTAATTTCCAGCACTTAATAATCCTTCAAGCATGCTAAAAGATACCCTAATCAAGTCGCCATAGTTAGAATAAAACCAAATAATAACCAGATCTAAAACACCATAAAACCCTTCATAATATTCAATAACATGCAGATTTTACTCTCAATAAAAGGCGCCAAAGCTAGAAAGAGAATCACCAACAAGTAGATTTGCAAATCTCATGAAAATACTTCAATTGAATATCAAACCAACACAATAACTCCCACGCAAGAGAGAGAACATTAATGGGCATGCATCCCAACTCCAAGCATGGAGTGAACATCAAATGATCAATCAACATACCCTCTAAGGAAATGCGACCTCCCTTTTATAGAACTAAGGGGTGCAATATCCAATAAAGACCGACCTTTCCCTTTTGGAGGGAAAACATAAACTCTCATTAAAATATTTAATACTAAGACTATGTGCACTTTATTTATTTTTTAATTAAATTAATAAAAGTAACTAACCTATGTGCACTTTATTTATTTTTAATTAAATAAATAAAAGTAACTAACCTATGTGCACATTAAACTAACTAAAGAGACTCCCACTTGTAGCGCTAGGCATGCCAAGGGGTACAAATGCAAATGAAAAATAAATATTAATAATGTCCCGAAAAGGGGGACATTACAGTCCTCCCCTCTAGGAAATTGCTTGCCCTCAAGCAATAGCAAGCTCATAGGTCCATGCATCATGCCCCAAAGAGAAGATGTGGGGTGGTGCATCCAAAGCCTCGATCCGGTGCCTGTCAAGTGGCGAAGAGTTGGAAAGAACAAATTTCTTTCCCTCATGTCAACCCAAAAAAATGGGTCATCAGCTCCATAACATGTGCTCCAAGAGATGGTGTCCTTAACATGGCATAGAGAGTCATCAAAAGGATGAGCTTTGCTAAGATCCAAGGATGCCCACTCAAAAATGCCCTCATGAAATGAATAGGACAACAATCTTCCATCACATGTCTTTGATCCTGCACATGAAGCAAACTCATTAGAAAAACAAGTGTTGAGAAACACTTTTCCTGTTTCTTCTTCATGTCTCCAAGGCATGGAGAGCTCCCAAATCTTCTTCATGCATGGGTTGTCCCCAAAATCTGTTATGTGGCTCCCAACACTGCTGTAATCATGCATTATTCCTTCAAAATCAGAATTAGGATGGCTGGTTTCCACCCCCAAATAGTCACCCATGAGCCAAAATCAAATACCAACAACCATGTCACCAAATGTATGTAAAAAATCTGAATTTTGGGACTGATAGTGGAGCTGGTCCTAATAGTATTATCCATAAAAATGAGAGGACAGCAGCTAGCATAATTCAGAATTCTTTTCCCAACATGAATGATCATCAACCTAGTCAATAAAAATGGCTCCCATATAGCTGAAATTTCATCCTCAATCATAACAAACTGAAAATTATTCACATGCACAGCTGAAAATGAAATGCCTTGAGAAAAGTTCATACCATGTTCCTTCAAACTTCTCATACTTTTCATTGAAGCCCAAAAGATGGTGGTCATGCAAGCAACATCACTCATACATTCCCAATACTTATCCTTGGTTGACTTTACCCTTGGAAGTATCTCAATCAAACACCCAAATGGAAGACATAACTGTAGCTCAAAATCTGAAAATGAACTTCTTACCATGCAAAGTGTAGTCCATGTGATCCATCCTTCTTTCACGTCTTCCCAAGAGATAGGAGTTAGCATCATTTGACAAAGGAAATGAAATGATATTCCTATATCCAAACCAAACTTGCAAAACCCAAATCCTTTTATCCTCTTACCACATGAAGCAATATGTGCAAGATAACACCACAATTTTTCTCTTCTTCTATACTCAAAAGGAAAGGAGAGAGCTGAAATATAATGCATGCATTTATGAATATTATCATAGAGAAACCAAGGAACCTTGTACCTTACTTTGTGCCAATGATTTTCCCTTATGATAGGAGGAAAAACACATGAAATCATCATACCTTTGTGCCTTCTAATGATGAATTCCTCATACGGACCAACAAGCTTATTGTTATGGTTTCCATCATTGGGAAGAGTGATGATCACTCTTTCTCCTTTTCCATCATGCTCCATATGCACCCAAATGTTAAGAGCAAGAGTACCAATAAAAATGCAACCAATATACTCCATGTTGCACCTCATATCCATCTCCCTATCATGCTCAAAATCATATCCATCAAAACTCAACATATGAGGAGAAATAAAACAAGAAAGATCATACCTTGGGCTGCCCCCAACATCTACAAAACTTAGAATTTCTGAGTTTGGAACAACACTTAGTTCCTCATTACTTTCCTTGTCTAAAACCCCTTTGTCCTCCCCACAAGCTTTCATACTTGGTGGGTAATGACTTGGGACATCCATGAGACTCATGCTTGGGTGAAAAACCTCATTCAATTGCCCATAAGGGCCTGCTGTTCGGAAAATTACAGTGAACTGCAAATTACCATAAACATTCCATGATGTCCTTCCTTCATAAGCATACCTCTTCACAAGCCCATCTTCATAATCCTCTTGAAAACCTGCTTCTTTTACACTCATGTTCAACTTGATGCAATTAGTAGGCACTAATAATTTGTCAAACATCAAAAGATTATTACCATACAATGAATGCTTCAAGATTTCTTCTTTTTGCCACATAGAAGTAGACACAAATGATGTATTATATGAATGAGTATACCCTTCTACGGTGAAATTATTGACCATGTCTTCTCCTTGGCCTTCAAATGGCTAGTGGTGGGGCTGAACCACTTCCCTCAAATTTGATTTTTCCATCACATGTTCCTTTGCCATCATTTCTTCTTGATCATGCATATGCTTGACACTAATATCCTCTTCATGCCCATCAACCAAATCTGATTTCTCCTTGCACCCATTCAAACCCATGCAATCATTAGATGCCAAAAATTCATCATCAAAAACAAAAGTGCTCATACCTTGGATGCATGTCTTTACTTTGCTTGCACATTGATTCACAACTCTTCTTGCTAAGGAGTGAGCAAGACATGACTCCTTTTGTTCCAATCCTTCCACAAGTATGGACAACAAAGGTTGTGGAGGTTCTTTATACTCATTCAACATTAGAGACATTATTGTTTGCATAGAATCCATTATTTCATGTGAATGTTCCTCATGTATAACATCAAAGAAAACCTCAAACATGTGCAAAATGAGGTCATTACAATCAAGATCTAACATTGGAATGCAAGACCTTACCTGAGCCATGTTCTTCAAGATCTTAACCCTCTTATCAAAGTGAGGGTTTGTGATGTCCCGAGCTTTTGAAAGCTTCCCGACCATGAGATCATATACCTCCTCCATAGTAGTATCATCATATGGCAAACTTGGGGCTGCTATCCGTGTGACCTCACTAATGCATGCATGATGACCAAAAGTCTCACATCCACCTCCTCATGTCTCAACAAATTAGTTCTAGCCAAGTGTGTTACCAAAGGAGCTATAATCAGATTGCTCTATCAAACATAAACAACTCACTATCTCTTCAAGAGTGTGGAACAATACACTCTTCTCAAATGAAATATTTTTAAGCCGTTTCCCAAGCTTATAGAGCTTGGTTCTCAAACCTCTGTAATCTCCATGATCTGCAAAACAATACCCGGAAAAGAAGAAAACTGCTCTGATTTACCTCAAACAACTTGCAATAATTTGAAATATTTTTTCCAATCTGAATATGCCAAAACAATTTTTTTCTAAATCTGAAAATGGGAGACTTACTATAGATAGTAAGTTCGTCACTATCCCTAGCTGAATTTAGAAAAATGGCATAACTTGCTCAAAACATCCCGGAATTGCATGAAACTTTGGGGAATGGTAGATAATATTATGGAGCAACTTTTCCAAAAGGAATTTTCTCAAAATAATTGAAATCTGATTTTTAAAACTGAAATACTGTAGAAAAATATAGCAACTTTAAAAATCCGTATCTTTGGCTAAGGAAGTCCAAAAGAGCTGAAATTTTGGATCTTGGGTCACAAAAATATGAGAAACAATATCCCAAAACCAAATTTTGACTATCAACACCAAACCCGATATTTGCCCAAAAATTAGGTCACCCAACACATTTAGGGCACCAATTCAACTCCAAGATTTATGAAATTAATTTCTCCTTATTCCTCCTTGTTTTTGCCACACAAACCCCCACAAGAGTAGAGGAAAGAAGCTCTGATACCACTGTAATATCCCCTTTTGGGATATTATCCAAATATGCAAAATTACTTTATTGAATCGACTCTAGAAGGACTAAACCCTCCTAGTTTGACCTCAAATAATCCAATGTTAGCTTCAATACAACCCTAAAAGGGTTAGAGTGAGCCAAGGTGGTGGATTAGATGGGAGAACCAGTTAGGAAATTAATCACTTCAAATCTGAAATTAATTACAACAGTAATTAATTTATAAATGCACTAAAATCTTTGGGAGGCGATTCTTGTTGCACCAAAAGATCGGCTTTGATAGTACGATACAACTGTGGCACTTAAGGGTGGACCTTCCGTCCACCGGAGGACCGCTCGAGTCGGGGCAACGTGACCAAGGGAATTACGGGGCACATCTCCCTACCTTGCGCTGGGACTGGCGGATGTCCACGGGACATCACAACCCACCACGCTCCGCGAGTCTCGACCTCGAGACCTCTGCTCTGATACCAAGAGCAGTTGTCATTGCACCAAAAGACCGGCCTGATAGTGCCCGATACAACCGTGGCACTTAAGGGTGGACCTTCCATCCACCGGAGGACCGCTTGAGTCGGGCAGCGTGACCAAGGGAATTACGGGGCACATCTCCCTACCTTGTGCTGGGACTGGCGGATGTCCACGGGACATCACAAATAACACCAAGGAGGTGCACCTATAACACAAAGCCCTACCGGTAATATTGGAAGATATGTACATGCATGCACATATAGAATCAAGAAAGCTTTATCCATGCAATTAGCATGCAATAGCACCATAAGGAGATGATGAATAAGTATTGAAGTTTAACTTTGTGAGTACAGTTGGAGTATGGCTGTCAGCAAAGCTATCATAACTGAGTAGTTTCCATTTGATGTTTATTCCCACCAATCAGTTTGGAATAGCCTCACTAATTCATGGCTGTAATGAACTACAGTATTTATCCAATGGAATCCATATTGGGTCAACCAAAGTTTAATTCGAGGAGAGATGAAAATTAGCCTACATCCTTTATTATAGAGATATTAAACAAGCTAAAAGCTTTTAGTTTCAGGTAAGCCGATCTTTCCGTATAGGGATTGGATGTGACCCACAGAATAGAGTCTTATACATGTTTTATACTAAGTCCTGTAGTAGGTTTGTTTTAGGGATTCAAATGTGCCTAGAAAGGTAGGCTAGCTTTTGTTTTCAATGTTTTTGAAGGAAATTCCGATTTTTTCTCATCATTTTCATTTTTCTTTCATGTAGAGTATAACTATCATTTTTGTGCCTAACGCCTTTCTTTATAGGAACTTGAGCTTGCAGCATTCACTTTGGTTCAAAAGGTGTACTGAAATGAGAACTGTGTCTGTATAAACTTATAAAGTGATGGGTGGAACAAAAATTATGGATTTATTTGTAAGTTTTTAGATAGTAACTCACACTCTTCAGGATCTATACAGGGATACCAAAAGGATCTTCTGGTGGAAGCACGTTGTCTGCTGTTTCTGGAAGTTTGCCATCTGTACTGTCTGAGTTTACAGCGGAAAAATCCGTTGAATTCTCATATGATGAGCTTGTGTCGGCCACTGACAATTTCAATCTAGATAACAAGATTGGCGAAGGTGGTTATGGATCTGTTTATTATGGCATTCTTCATGGCCAGGTCATTTATTCAACTCACAATTGTTATCTGTTGTTTTGAACAAGTTTAAAATATATATTATAATAAGCTGAAATAATAAAATACAAAAACTACCATGAGAGAGGACAATGATCTAAGCCAGAGAAGTGAAGAGACAAGAGAGGGAAATCACATAGCAGGAACCATATAAAAACCAAGCACAAGAAAAGCAAGGTGAGCCTATATGACATAGGGGGCCAACCATGGCAAATACAAAGGAAGCAAATATTAGTTTCTGAGAACCATAAATTAAACTTGTAAAAGATTCAAATATAGTAAATGGAAATATCACAACGAAACTCATAATTGTTATCGCTCAAGTAATGAATTAGTATGATACCTTTAAGTCGTTTCTAAAGGATGTTCATGTTTCATTGATTTTATTGATTCAATTATTAGCATATTCGATGATTTTAGTTCCTGTCTGCCTTCCATAATATTTCCGTCTTTTGAAAGCAAAATGATCAAGTTTCTTATACATTCTATTTCTAACCAGGAAAAGATAGAGAGTGCAAAAAAGCTTCCTAAATTTAACAATATGCAGCATTTTATTGTTCCATGCATGTTTCTTTATTTGTGATTAATTTTTTTAGTGTCCTTATTTTGTGGATATCTTTAATGTTATAATGTACGTGGTAGGATGTCCTTCCTCTGATATTACTTTGAAACCTGTCTTCATGATATATCATATGTAGAATATATTGCAAGTATTTTTATTTTCAAGTTAATAGAACCACATTGCCACTTGGATGTACTTTATTCCATTATCTATTTTAGATGCTATATGTCAGTATGCATTTCTAACATCTTATGTTTCTTACCACTTTTAACATATGTTTGGAAGGCTTTGTTGGAAAGGCGGGTAAAGGCAATCTTAAAAAAGTGAAACTGATAGACCTTCAAGGATCTTACATGGTTTAAACCTAAGTAGAGGCTGCAATTTTATTTTACCTGTTAGTGAAGCCACATTGGAATAATCTGGAATGTATATTTTCTTTTCAACAGAAGGTTGCAATAAAGAAGATGAATTTGCAGGGAACCAAAGAATTTCTTGCTGAGTTGAAGGTGTTGACACATGTCCATCATACAAACTTGGTAAGTTTCTTCTGTACACAGCATGCAAAGTAAACTAGTAAAGCATATATACTTGTGATGTACTTGTATTGATTATAATAAAAAGTATCCTAGATATATGATCACAGGTACTAATTGTGCTTTTGAGTTTTCAAATTTTCTGAACTATTACCAATATCTTGATTTGATGTTTGCCAGTAACATTATTTTTGTTCATTTTTTATTTAACTATGTATAAATGTTGGTCTGAGCTAAATATTAAAATATGTTCTCTTCAATATGTAATGAGCAAAAGATCTAAGGTTGGATGACCTTGATAAGACAACTGCTCTGAAGCATGACAACTATTTTGTATCTTTAGGGATATTATATATGCTTGCAAAAGGCCTTGCTTTTGCATAGGGACCTCGAAATTTTGGAATGGAAAAATATTTAGGTACTTTAAGTTTCAAGTTCAACCAAAGTTTCATGGGTCCATAACATAAACCTGTATATACATTTCAGAATTTTATGTCATATCCCTGCACATCTGCAGAATAAAAACAGATACATATTTTGATTCCGTAGAACTTTTAAGGAGTTGTTCTCTTACATTGTTCCTTATGTTCTCATATTCACTTTTTAAGGATTACAGGACATGAGCAGGAGGACAAGATTGATAGACAATTTTAGAGTTCTCATGTTCAATCTATAAAATGATTCGGTGGCATGAGCGGAATAAAAATATTTGCAGAAAATTTCAGCTGTAAAGCATAGTTCGCCAATATGTCTGCAACTTGGTCACAATATCGATGTTGGAATAAAATCTCCTCATGGAGACAAAGATTGCATAGGATATGCTCGATAATATCGTCCATCTTCCAGCGAGATCTTCTGACAAGGCAGTTGTTTGCTGTATCAGACAATAAATTTTTTCAATTTCTACGGACACCTTTTATTTGGAGCCGGAGGAAACCATTATTGATTTCCTGTCGAAGTCCTTTATTAGGAGCCATAGTTCAGAATTTTTTTTGGTTTGTGTGCCTATTTGTTGTGAATAACTAAGAACAGAGTCCCCATCAATAACTAATAACTAAGCCATACTCCATAGTACCTTGAATATATCTTATAGTTGTTTTTCTACTTTCTAGTGACTCACCTTTGGTCCTTGCATGAACTGTGAAAAATAGCTAACAACATAGCTAATGTCTGGCCTAGTGTAGGTCAAGTAAATGAGACTTCCAATCATCTACCAATAGAGAGTGGCATTTATTGGTGGAGATGGATTTGTACGAGACAACTGAAGTCTTGTCTCCATAGGTGTTGCAATAGGCTTACAATCCATTATATAGAATTTCTCGAGCATAGTCTTGGCATAGTTCATCTGAGACACGAAGGTTCGGTGTTGCTTTTGCCATATGTAATGTTACTTTTTAGGGGGACTTAGGAAATGACCAAAAACTCACAAATCAGTTTATAGAGCTGCTGTTATAAACCTGTAAAACTGCAAATTAAACCCTTTTCTAGGGCAGCGACCTGTTTTGGGATTTCAACCCCTCCTTCGTGCCTTCAAAACCCTTCCAATCACTTCACTTGAGTCTCTAAAATTATAATATATCCTCAACAATCATATAATGCAAGAAATCTGAATTTTAATACCCTTGTCTGCAGCGTTATTTTTAAAAATTTATAACTCAACTTAGGAAGCACCAAAAATCATGAAACTCAAGATATTGGCCTTATAAATTATGAAGAATAAGCTAGTAATTTCAGATTTATCAAATTAGTATCACACATACCAAATTTCCACACCAAAGTGGGTCGCTCCACTATGAATAAATATAATATTGCACCAAGAAGACCACAAATGCAAGAGAAAGATCCTTTATTGCTTTTCCAACCAACTTGCACAATCAAAACCTCATGAAGGGTTTTCGTCCTTCACAAGTTTCCCAACCAAGGGTTTTCATCCTTGGAAGAGATCCTCAACCCAAGGGGTTTTGTCCTTGAGAGAGAGTAAAAGGGCTACACTAGCCAACTTTCACCAAAATAAGAATAATCTCCAAAACATGACATAATAATGCCCAAGCGACCTCCTTAAATAGCCATAAGGAGTGCTTATTAACATGAGAAATGATGGCCGACCCCTTAAGTAAGTGCTTTTAAATATTCAAAGGGTATTTGGAGCCTACATAATACCTTTATTACTAAACTACTTAAGTTTCTCTATTGGAGCACAAGGCTTCCAATAGGATAAATGATAATAAATGAAAACAACTATCTAAACAACAATAAAAACATAATTCAGATCTTCCCTTGCTTTTCTCCTTAGACCCACGGGAGAGAATGGGTTAAGGTCTTCAAAAATCAGCCTCCAAAAAGGGACATGACAGTCCCCCCTTCCCAAGATTGCTTGTCCCCAAGCAATTGCAAGTACCTGGATCCCAAATAAATCTCAGTTGCTCCTTATTTCTTGTTCCTTCTTGCATAGTGTCCTCTCCATGAACTCTACTCATGCCAAAATATCTCATATCCGCAAGCATAGAAGTGGCTGAAGTATAGTTGTGACTGCAGAAAACCAAAGTGAAGTTCCATTGGGCTCTTGCTTTCCTTCTTTTCCTTCGAGATATTTTCCAAATTTGAGTCCATTCGCAGCTGTGTATGCTTGTTTGTGGTTGGACCAGCTCTTTAGAATTTGTCTGAAAATGATAGAACTGACCTTCCTTGGTTTGGGAAGGTGACCAACTCCATGTAGGGCCTCCTAATGGTGCAATGAACTCAATTAGCCTCTCCATTAGATGGAAAAAAGATCTCAGCTGTACCCTTCCCTTCCAACCTGAACCTACACATGAAACAAACTTATTAAGGAAAACCACAATACTTATTACTCTCCTTTCATGCCATGTTGGTGGATGGAATGGCTCTCTTTTGCCTTCTTTTCCTATGCTCAGCTGAAATACCTCTCCATGATTAAGAATTTGTATTTTCTTCCCTCTGATCAGATTGAAATGGGTTGGTGATGGCTGCTTAGGGGCTGAGTATCCCTTCAAAAACTGAGTTTCTTCCTCTCCCAAGTGGTCAATCTTTACCATCATCAATTTGCTACCTTCCCAACTGCTGTAGCTAGGCATGTTCCCTTGTAATTGGGTAGTATTAGTGACTGAAATTAATTTTAGGAGAGCTGGGCATACCTCTTTAGAAAAGTGGGGCTGAGTGTCTACCATCTTAACCATTGGAATCTCACTTTCAGCTGTTGCAAAAATGAGTGGAAGGCTGAAAGAATAGTATGCAATAGACACATAAATGTTGTAGTTGCTTCCTTTTTGGGGGTTCTTCTTGAAGGACAGCCTTCCATTGCTTGTGAATAAAAAATATTACAACCAAGTTGGCAAAAATAGTCTCTTCTGTTTAGTTGGTTGGTTGAGAGAAAATCTCAACAGGATAGTCAAATGCTTTAGCTTAGAAAGATTCTAAACAACTGAATCACCATGGAATCAGCTTAGGAAGGAGGAGGATAAGCTCAACAGTAGCATAAAAGATAAAAATTATCTATTTTTAGGGTTGGTGCTGTTGGTGTTGTTAGTGTGCCAAGCATGTATGTAAGAATTCTTAATATGAATGAATAAATCAAGAAGTATTTTTTGAGTTCCTGCATATTTCTAGACTCCTCTCATATGTGTTAATGATCTCGATTCTCCAATGCCTAGGTTATTTGAACAATTTCTCATGTATACTCTGTTTTGAAATCGTGGACTGTGCTATGTTTTAGTAGAAAGCTTATATCCTAGAACGATTGGGGCATTTTCAGCACGTGCTTTCAAAAGGAGAAAGTTGCAGGAGGTTGACACATAGCTTTAGAGCTCAAGTTTAGGTTTTGAAACTCTCATTGGACCAAGATATCAAAATTTTCCTCTCGGGTGCCTGGAAACCTGCAACTAGGGTTTAAAAGCTAAAATTCTCATAATTTGCACAAATACCAGTGTTTAAAGCTCAAATTTGATTGGAGAGGACTGACACAGATTTAAAAAGAGATGAAAGTGGTTTGACATGATTTCATCAAGTTTTGAGAAAGTTACTGCGAGCAGAGTGATCTGTTGCAGTCAAGAAACCTAATAAGGTCTAATTGAGATTAGATCAAGGGTGAACTTGGTAAATATTCCAAAGAAATTGTCTACAAGCTTTTACCATCAAATATAACTTCCAAATGGGTGTCGGAAAATGTTTAGATCCACGTTTGAAATCCTTTATACCAGAATATAATCTCAATTTTCCTTCCAGGCAAGGCTACTAGGAATTGAATATTTGGCCCCAATAGAAAAAGTTGGATCTTTTGATACATGTTAGCCATCATTCATTGAATGCATCCTCTCTCAACAGAGGTTATTGCATATATTTGTAGCTAATTGCATTTAGTGTCTAACTGATTAGGCATCAAAAAATCTTTTTAATATGAGTGGAGGATCTAGTTACTACCTCCTTTGAAGAGAATTCGAGTGTTTGAAGTGTCTTACCTTGGGCAGGCTTGGGGCCGAATGCTATTTGTTTGTTGTAGATGTTTCTTTGGAGAGAGCCTATTCTGTTGATTGCTACATCCATCCTCCATTTCTTCAATCTTTGGAAATGCATGGGATGCAAAGGGGTTTGCAGATCAGATTTGTTTTGTTGTTTGTAATGCCCCTTTCTGGGCCGAGTTGAAAGAAAAGAGAAATGGCACCAACCCAAATCACAGTAAACTGAAATTTATAACAACATGCTACAGCAGTTTGAAATCTTATGACAACAAGAGGGAAATTGCAATTATTCACCACCAATACCACTTTTACACCATCCAAGCATGTAGGGAACAATAATAATTATTTTAGAGCAAGTACAAACCAAGAAATGAGTTTTAGAACCCTAGCTGAAGTATAATAATTAATTTTGCAACAACAACGAACCCACTTACAAAAATGGCTGGAAATAATGATTCCAAGGCCCAAAGTTCAATCCGTAAAATGTAATCAGCCTTATAAATTAGGAACAATCCAAATATCAACAAAGAAAGGAGTGTCGTGCACTAGATATCACCAAAACCTTCCACTATGCAAGTCACCACCCTAGGAGAGGGTTTACAATGAGCTGGAAATGGCGTGTTCCCAAGGAAAATCTGAATGTAACACCAAGTGTGACCTCCGTATGAGACCACCAATGAAGAAATGAGGGGTTTCGTCCTCAAATCAAGTGCAAAGAGGGTTTCCGTCCTCAATTGCAACAGTTTCGTGCTCTAACTCCAAGAAAATGAATTCCAAAGCAAGCATGCCCTTTTCCAAGCTAAGCGATCCCTTTTTATATCTAAAGGTGGTGCCAAAACCAAAATATAATCCTCCCAAAAAGGACCAACCTCCTTGGAGACATACGAGTTCCCTTTTCTTTTATTTTTCAAGTGGCTTTTACACTATTTTGAATTAACTTGACTTCTCGAAGCTATGATTAGAAAATTACTTTAAAAAATAATACAAAGCTACAAAAGCAATTGAAAATCATGACATTAAATACTTCCCTTTCTCTTTCCCTATTAGCCCACGGGAAATGGAATGGGCCCAAGGTCTTCGAAATGAATTAGCCCTAAGAAAGGGACATTACATTGTTGAAATGCTTTACTTTCCTTTTCTTGTATAAGCTTTTTGAAACTTGTCCTCGTATGTGGTTTTTCCTGGGTTTTTGTTGCATATATTTATGCCATCTGTCGATGTGTTGTGGAACAATATTGTACATAATCCTAGGTGTAGGCAATAAATGTAATAATAATATTTTATATTATTATTACCTAGATACATTAGAAGCTGAACAATCATCTTGAAGATGAATTGAATAGTCATTTCATGTTGATAAATATGTACTTTGTATCACATTTTCTAGTGAATGAGAATTGGGTTTCACTCTTCCATTTCCATTTCATTTTCACAGTCCATTTCCTGGCCTTACATTGGTATCGAGTGTTAGCGCAAATATCCATTCAAAGCAAATAAATTTGCAGTAAAATTTATTTGCTGCATTTTTCCATTCCTTCATTAAGAGGATTTCAATGCACAAAAATAAATTAGTAGAAAAACTTATTTGCTGATTTTTTTCAATTCTCCATTTCATGCTATGACAATTTTCACTCAGAAAATAAATCAGCAGTCAAAATTCATTTGACGCCTTTTTTAATCCTTCAATACTATCTATTTGAAACCCTCATTCAATTCTCATTCTGTAAACTCAAGTCTTCACCAAGTCAATACCTTGGTTGATGAAAACTCTAAAACTGCAGAGGACTAAGTTATATTTTAGGCAATACCTTCTGCAGAGGACTGTATTTCAAAACAGTCTGAAAATAATAGTGTTCCAAAACAGCAATTTGAAAGATGATCAAGACCTATCGAGGAGAAGGAGCTTCGTATCAAGTAAATAAGGCACCAAATACACAAACTGTTTTTCCATAATAGGCGACACATCATTGGTTTCACAATTATACTTGTGGATTAAGGGGAATGTAACCGTATTGTACATAATCCTAGGTGTATAATATTTTATATTATTATTACCAAGATACATTAGAAGTTGAACAATCATTTCATGTTTGATAAATTGTACATTGTATCACATTTTCTGGTGAATGAGAATTGGGTTTCACTGTTCCGTTTCCATTTCATTTTGACAATCCATTTCCTGGCCTTACACGTGCGATGGTCAGCTTAGTTTCTAGGGGGATTAAGCTCTTCGATTTCTTGAGTTGGGAATACTTTGGCGAGATGGTTGTGTTCATGATAGGTGTGACTTCTAAATCAGATGTTTTCATAGTCCAACAATTTTTCCCATTCTATACCACCCATATCAAGGGATGATCGGGCAGGTTTTTTTCTAAGTCCACATTAATGGAGATGCGAGTATAGTTTATTACCTCGAGGTTCCTAGTGAATTCTGTTACAGCAGTGGGTTCCCCTACGTAGGGCATCTAGACTAGTTCACTTCATGAGCTTTCCAATGCATATTATAGTTTACAAATTCGGTTAATCTTCTAGAAGATTTGATCATATTGTACTTCTTCCTTTGGCGCTAGGGTTCTTTGCCCATATTGCATCCCTTCCTTGCTTAATCTAATGAAATCCGTGAGGGACATGGCCTCACGAAATTCCTTCGGTAATGCTTGGTATTCTTCAAACCTCGCAACATAGTCATTGGCCTGTCTAGGGCTCCCATGTGGAGCGACCACCTCTTTTGGCACAAACTTGGGTTTATAGGGCCTTGAAAATGAAACCCACTCCTTCCTTGCATCACACGAGGGGTGTGGGAACCCACTCCTTCCTTGAGCAAACCACCTCCATTCAAATTTTGGATGGTTAGGGTAAGCAACTTGAGTGTCTCAGCTATCCCTTCTTGTGTTCTTGCGATCCTGTCTATCTTTTCTTTTCTTTGGTAGTAATGCATATCTCTGTCATCTGCCATACTTCACAGGCTGGGAGGATGAAGCTCGATACCACTGTAATGTCCTTTTTGGGGATCCTCCAAAAATAGCCCAAGGTTGAGCACGAAGGACTGAAATCAGATTTAGGGCAGGCTGTAGATGACTGACAATGACTGTGAAAGCCCTCAAGAGCTGCCAACAATTTTCCTCCTAGGGTAGCGACCCCTTAGGAAGATTCAAGCACACTTTTCTATGCACGAAATTCACTCAAACCCTTGGAAAATATGCTCAGAAATTATAAGAAAATACTAGCAATCATTAGATGCAAGAAACTGATTTTGGAGGCTCACAAGTGCTAATTTGAATTTACCATGAAACCCTTCCACTGCAGCAATTAAATAATAATTCCAGAATTGAAATAACACTTATATGCACCCAAATAATCGATAAAATGATAGATTTCACCTTTAGAAATTATGGAGAATCCAACCATGCAATTAGATCACACAAAGGCCAACAATATCCTCCAAAACACTCTCCCAAGCAAGTCGCCTAGGGAAGAATTTAATTATATGCAGCAAGAGAGAGATTACACAAAAGATAGTGTGGGGTTTCATCCACACAAGATTCTCCTCAAGGGGTTTCGTCCTTGAGAGAGCCCTCAATCAAGGGTTTTCATCCTTGAGAGAGATAGAGAGATGCTTTACAAGCAATCCACTCCAACCAAAATTATCAAATCCAACATGATCCCTCAAAGTCCCAAGCGACCTCCTTTTATAGATGATAAGGGGTGCTAACATTCAAAAAGAAGGGACCGACCTCAATTTGGAGGGAAAAGAAAATTATAATACTCTAATTTGTATTTGGAGCCTACATGCTCAAATACTTTATTTTCTAATTAATTAAATTCACTATTGGAGCGCTAGGCTTCCCAATAGCAATACATGGCGAAAATAAAAGCAACTACTAAAATAACATTAAAATATCATCAACGTCTTCCCCTTGCTTCCTTCCTTAGACCCACAAGGAGAAGAATGGGTTAAGGTCTTCAAGAAAAATTAGCCTCCAAAAAGGGACATGATAAGGTCACCTCCCATTTTGTTGTCATCGAACTAATTTCATATTATCAATGCTCTTAACCATAGATGGAAAACTCGCCAAAAAACTTGCAAAACGGTTTAATCGCCGAAAAACTCGCCAAAATCGGAAAAAGAAAACCCGTTGAGTTAACTTGGCGCGTACTTGCCAAACTCGGCGAGTTCGTGCATTTAACTCGCCCACGCTGCTTTTACACGCAAAACACGGTTTTCACACGCAAAAACCGCTTTTTTTACACGGTTTTGGCTCTTTAAAAAGCCCTCTACTCCCTCATTGTCACTCACACAACCATTTGAGCTTGCATTGCTTGTGTTGAGTGGATTTTGGAGCGAATTCAAGGAGAGAATTTGGAGATTTGCATTTGGAGGTAGGTTTTTTTTTAAAAAAAAAAAAAATTCTTTGAAGTTTTTCCAAATTTTGTGTATATTATTTAGGTTTTATAGATTCCTATTGTGATTCTAAATACATGTAATGTAAAATCGAATGCTTGTAATTTTTTTATACTCATTTGCAGCCAGAGGTATGCATTTTTTTTTAACTCAAATTCATCAGTAAATTAGTTAAATTTTATATATGTGTATCAGTAATTGATTCGTTGTGTAATTCTAAATACATGTAATGTAAAATCGAATGCTTGTAATTTTTTTATACTCATTTCATAAACGTGAGGTATGTATTTTTTTTTTTAACGCAAATTCATCAGTAAATTAGTTAAATTTTATGTATGTGTATCAGAATCGATTCGTTGTGTAATTCTAAATACATGTAATGTAAAATTGAATGCTTGTAATGTATTTTTTTATTTACGCAAATTTGTTATTCAGGCACGTTTTGTTTTTAAAATTAAATTAAGTTTACGTTTTCTAATTTTTTAAATGTGCATTGTGTTGTAGATTAGAGCTTAATAATGGCATTAGGCTCGGCATCAGGTTCGGCATTGAATCACTAGCAGGGACCGTTCCTCCGAATGCCCGTTCCATAGCATGGAAGTATGTTGTACGTGGAGCTTGTGCGGGCGAAATTTTTTGCACTTTCTGTAACAAGAAAATGAATGGAGGCATCAATCGTTTGAAATATCACCTTTCAACTATTGTTTGCCGAGATGTTACGGTTTGCCCCAACGTGTCGGAAGAGGCAAAGCGAGAGATTAGAGCAGAGCTGGCAGAGTTAGAGGAGAAGAAACTAGAGAAGGCAAGGCTGAAGGCAGCCATAACACAAGCTATTAGACTTGGGGCTGCAATGGAAGAGGATTTAGACGATGATGCGGCAACAATTGTGGGCTCTACTCGTGGTCCACGCATACGAAGAGGAAGAGCCGGAAGAGGCACATCTTCATCGAGTTCGAGCAAAGGCATACCGAGTTTTTTTGTGGCAAGGAACACACCTGGAGCACAACCTTCATTGGAAGGTACAGTCTGGAACAAAGATATGCACGAGGAAGTGGATAAAGCTTGTGCAAATTTTTGGTACTACAACAACCTGCCGTTCAATGTGGCAAAGAGCCCATACTGGGAGTACTTGGTGACAGCGTTGACAGTTGCAGGGAAAGGGTACAAGGCACCCTCTCCAAAAGATTTGAGTGGGAAATTACTTGAGGGTGCAATTGCAGATGCCACTACCATGCTAGAAGAGCACAAGAAACAATGGAAAAAATTCGGATGCACCATTCTTTCAGATGGGTGGACGGATGGAAGGAACCGCACCCTTGTTAATTTTTTAGCAGCTTTAAATGGTGAGATGGTGTTTTAAAATCTATTGATGCCTCTAACATAATAAAAAATGCAAAGAATTTGAGTGTTATGTTAGAGACAGTTGTATTAGAGGTTGGTGTACAGAATGTTGTGCAAGTTGTCACAGACAATGCAGCAGCATATGTGGCGGCTGGGAGACTACTGCAGGAGAGACATCCATCACTCTTTTGGACTCCTTGTGCAGCTCATTGTATTGACCTTTTTTTGGAGGACATAGGCAAAATTGATTGGGTGAGGCCGGTTGTAGAAGATGCAAGATCTATAATGAAGTACATATACAATCACCCTTGGGTTCTGAGCTTGATGAGACTACACACAAAGGGGAAAGAACTTGTTCGAGCCAGTGTCACAAGGTTTGCAACTAACTTATTGACGTTGCAAAGTATTTCTAGTTTGTTGACACCTTTGAAATAAATGTTTGTGAGTCAAGCATGGCTAGACTCACAATATTCAAAGAAAGTTGACGGAGAGAGGGTTGCAAAGATAGTTTTTGATGATATCTTTGCAAAGAGAGCTATAGAGATCATCAAGGTAATTTCAAACTTCGATTTATATTTCATTCCTTTATTTTAATTTGTTAAATTATAAATATTAAATATATTGTTCTACTTTTCACTTTTTTATTTCATTTCTAATATGTATTGTAACTTGTAAGTTTGCAATCTTACATTTTAATTTGTGTGTAGGTGTCAGAGCCGTTGGTGAGAGTTTTGCATTTGGTTGATGGGGAGCAAAACCCCATGGGGTTTGTATATGAGGCCATGGATAGGGCCAAAGAGTCTATCCAAAACTATTACAGGGGGGATATCGTCAGATATGGTCCCTTTTGGGAGATTATTGATCGGAGGTGGAACAATCAACTCCACCAACCTATTCATGCAGCGGGGTACTACCTCAACCCCAAGTATTTCTACTCTGACAACTTCACAGATGTGAACGGAGAGGTTATGGAGGGCCTTTCAACATGTATTGAGAGGATGATACCGGATGTTGAGACGAGGGACCTCGTCATTTTAGAGCTGCAGAGTTACAAACATGCTAGGGGAGACTCTTTTCTTCGGTGCTAGCTATTCGAGGGAGAACCACACAGTCACCAAGTAATAAAAATTAGAATGTTTACCAAGTTACTTATTAGTTACATATTTGATTTTATTAATTAATTATAAATTTTTGATTATCTTGTTTGTAGGTTCTTGGTGGGAGGATTGGGGAGGGAATACCCCAAATCTTCAAAAGTTAGCCCTCAGAATTCTATCTCAACCTTGTAGCGCTTCTGGATGTGAACGCAATTGGAGTTTGTTTGAGGCCATTCACACGAAGAAGCGCAACAAGTTGACTCAAAAAAGGCTCAACAACTTGGTTTTTGTGCAATACAATCTCCGGCTTCGCACAAAAAAGTTGAGGCCACATTAGAGGAGCTCATTGATTTGGATGAGATAGATCCATACAAGGAGTGGACTGGGCAAGAAGAGGAAAACCCTGCGTTCACAGCGGACGAGATTGCTTCTTTTGAGAGGGAGGCTATGGAGGGAGAAGCACTAGCAGGACTCGAGGAGATATTGGACTGGATGACATCTTTGGAGGTGATCTCCAACATGCAGCAGAGGAGCCACCAACACCACCATCTAGTTCCATGATCGAGCCAGATTCGCAGCCTTCTAGGAGGAGCGTGGAGACGCAGCCGAGTGTGGGGACTAGTAGAGGCACTAGACCCTCTCCCCAATTTTTCTCTAGATTGGGGAAGAGGAAAATGTAATTTATTGTATATTGTAACTTGCATAGATATGAAATTTATGATGATATTTTTCAATGTCAATCATCATAAATTCATATTACTTATCAGCCGGTTGTCGTATTCGCATGATGATGCGATTTTGTATTGTATTTGTATTCAAATCTAATAGAAAACACTTCTCCAACATTTTATGGGCTCATTTGATACATTTTGTAGCTATGTGTTGCTTAAAATTTATGTTTTTTAAAGAAATTTGAGTATTTTTAAGTTGCTGAGTATTCCCGAGTATTGGCCGAATATTGGCGAGTTTTTGCTGAGTTTTTTTTTTGGGGCTTTGGCGAGTTTTCCTACTATGCTCTTAACCATCTATGGGAGAGGAATCGGGAAGTATTCCTTGATTATCGGTATGCCCATTAGTATTCTACCTTATATCCTTTTCTATATTTATTGTTCTACTTTACCTTATATCCTTCTTTTCATATTGTGTCAATTTTATTTAATGATGATATATCATGACGACCTTGGGTTCATAAAAATATATCCACATTGTTATTACATAAGAAAGATGGAGATCATGTCCCCTTTCCCAAATTAATCTAATCAAAGGACCCGTAGCCTATTTGTTGTTTCCCATTGGCTAAAGGATAAAGTTAGGGAAATAGTTTAATAATAATATCTTAAGTGGTCCTAAGTCACTTCAAATTTTACGACATGGTAAAATGACACTTATGTATTATTATTATAAACCGGGCCAAAAAGTAATATTCTACTAAAGTGTTTTTAATGATTTTAGGGTTTGAAATAAAAGGATTATTATGAAAGGAGGAGCTGGGCTAAAAAGGAAGAATTATTCATTATTCCTTGAAACCAAACCCTATTCCAAAGCTTGAGCCTTTGTGTTCATCTTTTCACCCAAGGACGAAAAGTTAAAACCCTTTGGTGTGCAAGATTGGAGGATGGAAACCCTCTAATTCCAGTTGTGGTGATTCTGTCCAAGTGTCATACTTGCCTGAAGATTGAAATTTATTCCACTTTCAGTTTGCTACAATGATCCGTACGACTGCTACAGTGACATGTACAGTCACTACAATGATCCGTACCGCTACTACAGTACTTTTGTACCCTGCCATCAGCTGTATTTATGATCAGATGTTCAACGCAAATCTGTAATGAGTGTTTTCTGTTGTATGTCCATAGTAAACTTGGGTTGTACTCTGCATATTACATAACTAGGTATTTCTGTATGTGTTATTTCAATACCCAACTGTCTTGTCATTAGTATTCAACTCATTACAATAAAAGATTTCAGTTGCATTGTATTTTCAGCTTATTGAAATAAAGAAATCCGTGGGGTCTTGGTGTTATCAATAGGGTTTAGAATATTAATCTTGTATGTTACTACTTATTATGTTATTGATACCCAATATTGGAAAAATAATTCACAAAAAAAATCAGAGTTTATAAATAGTGGGAAAGGGACATTTCATGAGTGGGGTTTGTGTCATTATTTCTATTTCCCTTGAAATTGAAGCTGTATTGGTGTCCAAAGCATAAGTCCGCAGACCATTTGAACGCATCATTCACACCCCATTTAAAAGCATCATCCACACCATGTGGAGCTCCTTGTCAAAATTCAAACTCCACAGCTTCAAGGGAAAGGCTAATGTTGTGAAAGACAAAAGTCTTCTTGATTTATCTCAAGAAATCCTGTGGATGTTATAGGTGAGAAGTGTATTTCTTTATATCATGTGAGGACCACACCCTTTCAAATCAAAGAGACGGTCAAATGAAGATCTTGAAATTAATTCTTATTTTCGCTGAAGACAGTAATCCATAGAATTCAGAAGTTAGAGGCTTTGGTAGTCAATAGCCATCAAACATCTCTCAATGACATTTAGGGTGTTAAGTTTTTGTTGATTTTTCTTATTAAAAACTCGTCTTGATAAGCCATACTCTAGGGAGAACAAATCTCTTTCAATTTGATGTCCTATGTAAACTAAAAGCATGTTAAACACTATCATTCAAACTGGAAGACATCACCGCTTGCATATGGCTTGATTCAAGAAATAAATTGTCTCTTCCAAAGTAATGTATTTGTATATGTAATATGATCATGCCACATCATACATTGTGTTCATGCTTCTACTTTTGTTAGTTCAAATTGGAGAAGCTAGAGATTATTTTTTATTATTACTATGGATCTAACAAGAAAAGCATGGAACGTGCAATTGCTGAGTAATTCTCTTCTGTCACATCATGTATAGGTACAGTTAATTGGATTTTGCACTGTAGATTCACTTTTTCTCATCTACGAGTTTGTTGAAAGGGGGACTCTAAGTCAACATCTTCATGGATCAGGTGAGATATGTTTCACAAACCTCATTGTGTTGGAAGTATTTTCTTTAGAGGCGATAATTTTCAGGAGAATAATACCAAAAATTCTATTTAAATATGTTTGGTTGTGATGACTAATATTTCTTGTGTAATCTCTATTCAACTATTGAGACTCCTATCATCATGTCCAAGCATTTGATTCTATGTTGTCATCCATGTAACAAAATTTAGGCTTTCCAACATTATCATGGGCTGTAAGAGTTCAAATAGCTCTTGATGCTGCAAGAGGATTAGAGTATATCCATGAACACACAAAACCTACATATATTCACCGTGATGTAAAGACAAGCAATATTCTTGTAGACAAGCAGTACCGTGCCAAGGTATGCATTGAAAAGATTTTCTTAAGTTTACCTTATGAATTACTTACATTAAATTTATAGCTACATAATTGTACATTCAACACTTATGCAGAGATGCACAATGCTATAGAAAATATGAGCAAGTGTGTATAGAAGCATACACAACACCATAGCATCTGAATATTTGCAATGTAGACGGTCTCTAAAATACAAATAGGCCTGAATTACATATATAGAAACTTAATCTAGAATTATGTGTAGAATATAGAATGTATCAATCGAATTACTACATATAAGAAATAACATGATAAGTAAACGAGTTGACCACAACAATCCACTCTTAATCACCATAACCATCATTAATTGAAAACTTAGAATGTATCACATATACATTACATCACATATACTCATTTCATATTAAACATGTGCTTCATATCATGAGTAGGCGTATGTACAAGTCTTTAAATTAGTATGTGTCCTTGCTAACATCTATGTAGTGGTGGGATGGGCTCCAAATAATGGAGTAGGTTTAGATGGTCCCAAGAGATCAGTTACATCAGGCACAATATGTAACACCGACTTCCTTCACCTCAAAGAATGTGAAACTGGTAAGGATGGTGAAGCAAACCCTTTTATGGTTCCCAATAACTTTTTGTAATCCTGTGAATGCGAAACTGATAAGGATGGTGAAGCAACACCTATTATAGTTCCTACATTTTTGTAATCCATTTCCAACCTCTTTTACTCCCTAGATACCTTCTTGGCAGCCTCAATTGCTTTATTTGTATTCGTTCATGACCTGGGCCTCATAATCGTATTATAGATGAAGAATACTTGATTGCCGAACTATTCACTTTGGTAATAAAAAATTCTCATCTTGAAAAGGAATCAAAACCCTCAAATATTGAACAAATGTTCGGAGAATAATAATAAAAAAATGAATTTAGTCCATTGCCGGTCTGATCTGCTATTGGCTACTTTATTTCCTGTGTCAACAAATGGCACCTATGCGATCCCAGCCTGCAAGTTTGAGATGATCTTTATTAGGACTAAAGCAATGTAATTTCCATTGAGAGGGCCATGGTGTGCTTTTTTCGGTCTAGGATATGAGTGGCATCCACACGGATGGTCAAGTTTGCATGGGCAACAAGTTGGTGGCCTAGATGGCTATCTGAGCTGCCTGTTGTTGGTGGAATATTGCATCCCTATGACAACAATTGTACATTTCACCGAATGGAAAAGTTAAATCGGAATAAGACCAGTCTAATAGTAAAAGTACCAATACATGCGAGAAATTAACCCAACCCACAAAAAGAAGACAAATAGGGAATGCTTGAATTATATTAACATTTGTTGGATAGTTTTATTCAAGTGGGAAGCTTCAAGGGAGGTACAATATGTTTATTATAAAGGTAAAATACTATGTTGTAGAGAAACATCCTTGCCCCTTGTATTCTCCTCCAAACGTTTTTGGTATGGAAATGGAACTATAACCTTAAACGCTCTGAAAACTTGCTTGAAACACCCCTTTGCCCCGGGTTCATATTAGAATGGTATGGAAACGACTTTGTTGTTTCTGGGATGTTTCCTTCCTGTTTCCAGTGGCACATATTGCCAGAAAAGTGAGAAAAAGTCATTCTGAATAGCTCATCAATCTAAAAGGCTCAAGTTCTGGAGTGCACAGTTTATCGAAGTTTAAATTCTAAAGTCTGGTTTTGGATCAAGTTCTACAGTTTGGTTGAGGATCAGGGTCTACAGTCTGGTCATCATCTCTGATTAATAAAATAGTGTCATCATCTATGATTAATTAAATCATGCCATCACTCATAGACTTGCAAAGTTGTCCTTGATTGAGGATCTCTTGTTTAGCTTGTTGCAAAGTTGTCAACATGTTGAAGGTAAACTAAACTAGGCGATCGTTTGTGGCAAAGCTATCTATACTATAGGTTTCTTTTTTCATTGGTGCCTTGAGGCAAGCTGTATTTGATTAGATAGGCTCAAGACAATTTTTTAAATTTTTCTTTTGAATAGATGTTGCATATTTATAACAAAGGCTGTGAAGTATCCCTTGTGGGATACCACTTAGAAAAGCACAAAATATTGACAATTTGCAGCCAAACAAAATTATGATTTTTGCAGAAAATAAAACTAGGGCAGCGAATAGAAATAAATCTATAACTCACAAAATACTTGCCCGAATCACTTGAAAATTTATAGAGAGCTTGATAACAATTAAACTAACACTAGGAAATTATTTTTGGAATTTTTCAGATAATAGAATACTGCTAGAAAATTACAGCGTGCCCTAAACAGCTGGAAAACTTCTAAAATTTATATCTCCTTGAATACAAGTGCAAAAATTATGAAACTTTGGAAATAATATCTATAAATATATAAGATGATATTCCAACCTTCAGATCTGAAAATGGACAACTGGAAACCCTCCAAATAAAGGCTGCAATCTCCAAAACAAGTCGCCTTTTTTGGTAGGTGGTTGAAACCCTTGCAAAATCCTCTGAAAATGATGCCAAACCCTTCCTTTATTGCTGCCGTAAATCTGATCTGAAAATTCACTGATTATCTTCACCGAACCTCTCAAAAACCCTCAAAACCCTATCTCTGAAACCCCTGCAAATATCTCTGTGAATCAGCCCTGAAAACAACTCCAAAATGACAAGCTAGGGTAGATCTCTCACTACCAAAGAATGCCCTGCTAGCTAGGGATGGATCTCTCACCACCGAAGCTAGGGTTCCTATGGGATCTCACTCCACAAGCTGAAGATTTGCAAACAACAGTTGCACATGAAAATAAATAGTTGAGTATGCATAAAGTATCCTTTCCTTTCTCCCCTCAACTCCTTATATAACTTTTTCCAATGCAAAAGAAACCCTAAAAGGTCCTAGTCGCATTTTTCCTTAGGATGGGCCAATAACATAAAGTAACTTAAGTTACTTTTCACCTTTTAAGTCGCCATGGTCCAAAAGTGACCCCCAACACAAAATTAGAACATAAGTACCATGTGGCCCCTCCCTAACGACAAAACATAACATCTAGCCCCTCCAAAACCACTTATGCACATGTCAATGAAGAATAATAATAAAATGGACTAGATATTCATACCCAATAGCTCCCGAGTCCATAACCCCTTGGGTATGACCAAGGCCTGGACTCGAGTTGGCCCCTAGGCCTATGGCGTAGGAAAGGGGACATTACAGTTCAAACTTCCCAAATTTTGCTTGTCCTCAAGCAAATGCAAGTTGGGATGCTGCAGAATCTGCTCTCCCTCCCAAGTCGCATCCTCAAGTGGCAATCCCTTCCACCTCACCAAATACTCTGTGATCACTCTGCTCCTAAGGCCTCTTTGTCTCTCCTCAATAATGGATTGGTTCTAACACCAGCTTCCCCTCCTCATCCAGTGGCGGCAACTCGTAGATGGTACAATATGTTGTCCAAGTACCTTCTTAAGGCACGACACATGGAAGACATTATGTATTTTACTGTGCTCTGGTAGCTCTAGCTCATATGCAACTGCCCCAACTCGTCGAACTACCCGGTATGGACCATAAAACCGTGGTTTCAATTTCTCTGCACCCTTCTGCTTCAGTGAGGATTGCCTATATGGCTGCAAACGTAGGAATACTAGATCCCCAACCTCAAAAGACCTCTCTATCCTGTGCCGATCTGCATATATCTTTTGTTGATTTCTGTGCTTTCTGAAGATTCTCCCTGAGAGCCTTCAGAATATCCTGGTTCTCCTGTAACCAATCTCGAGCTTTGGGAGCTCGGCTATCCGGTAATACCAAATCCACGAATGTCATGGCATCATATCCGTACAAGGCCCAGAAAGGAGTCATACCTATGCTCATCTGATAGGTGGTATTGTAGCAATACTCACCCATGTGCAACCATCTAATCCATGCCCGCTGATGCCCTGACACATAACTCGCAAGTAGCCCTCTATCCACTTATTGACTATCTCCGTCTGCCCATCTGTCTGTGGGTGATAGCTAGTGCTAGGGGTCAACTTCGTACCTGCTAGTCTGAAGATCTCCTGCCAAAAGGTGCTCATGAAGATCTTGTCCCTGTCACTGATAATATTTTTAGGCAACCCATGTAGCCTAAAAATACCTGTATAGAAGATCCGGGCCACATCCACTGCCTCATGCCCCTTGGGTAGGGAAAAGAAATGAGCATACTTAGTTAATCGATCAACTACAACATAAATGCAGCTATGCCCATGCACCAAGGGAAGTCCTGTGATAAAGTCCATCGATATGCTTTCCCATTTCTGTTCGGGAATGGGAAGAGGCTGGAGTAATCCTGCTGGAAAAGAATGCTCGGATTTGGTTTGTTGGCAAACCATACACTCTCTGACATGGTTAAGGACATCGTCCTTCATCCCCTTCCATGCAAATCTCTCCCTGATAAACCTGTATGTTTTGAAATACCCAGGATGCCCAGCTAGTGGTGTATCATGTACTACTCGAAGGATCTTCTCCTTCATCTTGGACCCTAGTACAAGGAAAATCCTATCCTTGTAGAAAATGAGATCATCCACTACTCTGTATCGGTCATCCTATATAATACCATCCATGATCTCACATGCAAACTGATTTTTGGAATACTCAACAAGTATATGAGCCTTCCAATCCGCTGAAATCTCAGACATAGAACTAAGCATAGAAGTGAGGTAAGGCCTCCTAGATAAAGCATCAGCAACAATATTATTCTTACCTCTAGTGTACTCTATGTCGAAGTCATAGGTTTGTACCTTGTTCACCCATCTCTGTTGGCGATTGTTGAGCTCCTTCTGCCCCAAGAAGAACCTCAAACTGTTGTGATCCGTACGAACCACGAATTTGCTGCCCACAAGGTACTGTCTGAATTTGGCTGAAGCATGCATAATGGCCAACATCTCCTTATCGTAAATTGAATACCCTCTCTCCACGGGTTTCAATTTCTGACTCTCATAGGCAATGGGATGCCTATCCGCATGAGAACCGCCCAACCCCGTCTCCGATGCATCACACTCTAGAATCAACTAAGGCGAGAGAAATGCTGTAATGCGAGAACAGGACACAAACTCATCACCTCCTTGAGGTGATCAAAACCTGCTACTGTGCTACCTCTGACCAAGCAAATGCCCCCTTCTTGGTCAAATCGGTCAATGGAGCAGTCAACCGAGAGAAATTCTTCACGAACCTCCTATAGTATGTGCACAACCCCACAAATCCTCTCAAATGTGTCAATGTCCTAGGTGGCGGCCAATCTAGAATTGCCCGTATCTTCTCTCTATCCACCTTCACTACACCCCCACCAATCACATATCCCAAATATAGAAGTTCGGTCATGCCAAACTCACACTTAGAAGCTTTTGCATATAGCGAATTAGCTTCTAATATCCCCAATACCTCACCAAGGTGCTTGATATGGTCCTCCCAAGTCCTGTTGTAGACCAAAATATCATCAAAGAAAACCAATACAAACTTCCGCAGGTGGCGGTTGAACACATGGTTCATGCAAGACTGGAAAGTAGCTGGAGCATTAGATAGTCCGAAGGGCATCACCAAGAACTCAAAGTGACCGTAATGGCATCTGAAAGTTGTCTTATGCACATCCTGCTCCCTGACCTTGATCTGATGATATCTAGATCGCAAATCTATTTTTGAAAAATAGATAGCACCATGTAGCTCATCAAGCAACTCATCAATATGTGGTACTGGATACTTGTTCTTTATTGTCTTCTTATTCAAGGCACGGTAGTCTATACACATCCGCATGGTCCCATCCTTCTTCTTCACCAATACCACCGAAGAAGCAAAAGGACTGGAACTTGGTCTAATATGCCCCATATCAATGAGCTCATAGATAGTCTTCTCAATCTCATCCTTAAACCGTTTGGGGTGACGGTAAGGAGAAGTAACCATTGGTCTAGCATCCTCGAGCTCAATCACATGCTCAAATCCCCTGTCTGGAGGTATGCCTGGAGGTATGTCACCAAAAATTGTACTATGCCTATCCAATAGGCCCTGTATGTCCACATGATACTCATGCTGCCCATCCTCTGACTTTTGGTCGAAACCAAGCAATGTACTGCCCAATCCACCCCATTGTGCTGTAAATCCTTTCGATTTTCTTAGCTATTACAACCCGAGGTGCCTCTGAAGATAAGCCCTTCAAAATCACATTCCTCCCTTCAGACTTGAACTTCACTCCATAATATGAAAGTTAGTCCGAAACTCGCCAAGGAATGGAGCCACTGTACTCCTAAGCACTATGTTGGTCTCTCCAATACCAACAATATAGAAGTTATCAGAATCGTATAGTTACCCATCGTGATGCTCAATTGGGGTACCCACCGTGTACACCTCATAGACTCTCCATTAGCTACTGACCACGTTGAAGCCCTCAAAGTCCCTCATCTGTAATCCTCGCCTCTCAACCAATGAGGCATCAATAAAGTTTTGGGTGGCCCCACTATCAATGAGTACCACTACTCGCTGCCCCTGTAAAACTCTCCCGACTCGAATGCCTCTTGTACCTCGGGGTACTAGACAAAGTGGCGATAGTCTCCTGGGGAAAGGTCTCGCTATCCTGCTCAACACCTGCACTATCCAATGCCTCGTCATCATCCTCCTCCAATCCCTGTGTGTCCAACTCCTCGTCACCATCACTCTCCTCGAAGACCTCTATGAACTGGGCCTTCCCTCTACCCCTGCAATCATGTCCTGGAGTCCAAGGTGTGCGGCAATTGAAACATAGTTTCTTTCGCCTCAACTCATCTCTATCCTCCCTAGATATGAATGGTTTCCTGGCTGCATCTTGCCTAGGTGGAGGTACCTTTGGCTGTGAACCATCGGATCTAGAAGGAAAAACCTTAGACTGTACTCGAGGGGGAAACCTCGACTTAGGAGTAGATAACTCCAAATCATGAGCTCTCCTAATAGCCTCATGTAAAGAAGAGGGCTCAAATGCCTTCACAAACCCAACAAGAGCATCTGTCAACCCTGCCGTGAATAGTGAAATCAGCCTCATCTCCGTAACATCAGGTACCATGACTGATAACCTCTGAAAATCTGCGATATACTGATCCAGGGAACCAGTCTGTCTCAGATGAGTCAACTCCCTGAAATGCCTATCAGGGTCCCTCCTATCAAATCTGCTCACTAGCCTCTGTGTGAACTCTGCATAAGTAGTAATGTGTATGTGTCCCTGTGTAATCAATCCATGATGCCACCAATCATGAGTGTCTCCCTCAAGATGTAAGATTGCAAACTTAATTGCATCTTCCTCACGCATAGGATTCAAGTCGAAGTATGTCTTCAACTTCTGAACCCAAGACTGTGCAGTACACTTCTTAGAACCATCAAAGTGTGGAATGGAAATCTGTCCCAATCTCCTCTGAAACTCTGGTGCCTGTGTCTGGTAATCTCTCTTGGGTCTGCTGCCAATCTTCATTTTGCAATATTCCTGGGATGGCATGTGCTCACGAAAGCCATCACCCAAGGTTTGGTACGTTTCCCAACAAGATTCCTCATCTAAAATATACACTGGCTGCCAGTACTATGAAACTTCGGATCCTTCACAAAAGAAGGTTCGTGAATCCCTAAAGGCCTGGTAGAAGAATGGGAAGACTGTTGCCCTGACTGTCCATCCTCACCTCTTCGACCATGTTGTTCCATATTGCTATTTTCTTGTAACACCCTGATTTTTGTAAGTTATCTTGGTGATTATTTTTCATCTTTGTCAGAATTCATCGAAATGAAGGCAAACATGTTAAGATATATTTTGATTTTAAGGGAATGTGTTGCTAATCTGGATTCTTGCATGCTGTAATTTATTTGCATGGGACAACAATTATTGTTGCTTGTATGTTTCCTGATGTGACGACAAATTGTCGTATGCTTGCTGAACTCTTTATGCGTTGTGGCCTTCTTGTAATCGCTTTGTCGATTTACTCTTGAACCGAATTGAAGGTTGATATAAATGTGCAGCACCTGATTACAGGTATGAACAGTTGGCACGTAGATGCCAACGGAAAGGTTCGATTCACGAACCATACACTGTCGTAACGTGAGACCCCGTAAGGCGAGAAATGCCGGGATACGGGTGGCTCAGGCATGTTAACATGGGACGGAATGTCCTGTACAGTGTTGAAATTGGAAGTCAGTCGGGAAGACTTGACTGGATTGAAGGTTGATTAGTGTTAGGTGTTAGAGGGAATTAGATCCTAATCTAATCCTAAGCTCTACCTTACATCCTAAACTACTATCCTAAGTGGATTTTTAAATTATATAAAAAGGTGGAAATAGACCTAAGTTCTATTAACCTAAAGACTAGGCTATGACCTAGGTCGAACACTAATATGAATCCTAAACTAATCCTAACCTAGAAGGGGACACACAGACCCTTGGGGAAAGAGGATAAGGATGAAAGGGATTTAATGGCATTAATGTGAAGACCTTAGGTGGACAGCGCCAGTTTGGCGGGAACAGGGAAAAACTAGAGGTATCTAGTTGGTTATGAAGCTAAACTTGGTTTTGCATGCAAAATTGAATTTGGTGGTTCGCCAACCCAAGTCGGGCGTGTGGCGTGAGAAAATAGGAAAAGGCAGAGCCTTTAATGCATTTAATTTTTTTGGTCTTCGCGACCAGCTCGCCTTGGAAAGTGTATGGAGGAAATTTTGATTGTTTATTGTGTTGTTCGGATTTTTGAGAAGTTGCTCTGCATTTGGTTTTTGCTTGGTTCAGTCGAACCAGTTTCATTTGGTTTTTATCACTGTTCTTTGGAAATTTGGAGGCTGTTGCTGAGCCTGAAGAGGAAGGGACTGTTTGGAAGCTCGCTGCTGTCGCCGTGGAAGGAAACACCTTCTGTAAACGCGGTTTTCTTTGAGTTTCGAGGAAGAAATTGCAGGCATGTTAAGCCCTTCTCTTTAAAACACTTGCTTTACTTAAGCATCTCATTAAAACAACCCTGCTCTTGGGTTTTGGGTTTATTCGATTTTGCTGTCATTGTTTGAAATGAATTGGGTAAAATCGTTTCTTGCTGTTGTGATTGATCTGTCTTTGCATGAATTTGAGTAGGAAATACGAACTGCTGTGTGGGTTTGTTTGACAGTTTTGGAGAATTCGAAATGGGTATTTTCTCTGTTAATGTTTATATGAAAACGGTACAGGCAGTATGAGTTGTTTTCATTGCTGTGCAATCGTTCTTTTGTTATATGAACTTGAATGATGAAATCTGTACAGACAGTAGGAGTTGTCTTTCAGTGTTGAGCAATTGTTCTTTTGCTATATGAACTTAAGTGATAAAAACTGTACAGGATGTGCGAGTTGTTTGATGTTGTTTCTATACTGAAATCTTTAAAAAGGAAATAAGATCCTTTTCCTTCTGCTGTTTTGGATTTTGATGGAAATAGCATTTGGGTTTTATTTGAGCTTAGGAACTCGATTTGAAGGAAGTAATGGGAATATTTTTATTGCTGTTCCTTTTTCTTGCATAAGAAATGAACGAATAACGTTTTGGGTATTCGTGGAAGTAGGAGAAGGCAACTGTTCTTTCTTCTGAACTTATTAATGAATTGTGTTTATCCTTGCTGTGAGGGTAGGATGATTTGTTGTGTTTTATTGATGCTGTTTGGTCTTCCTGTTCGGACTGTGGACACGATTACAAACTTGGCTTTGTATTTCTGTGCAATGAATGATTATATTTTCTTCTTGCTGTGATGGGAAGTTGATTCCATTGCGTTTTGTGGTTGCGATTTGACCTTCTGATTCGAACTGTCTTGTGAATGCGAACTTGACTTTGGATTGCTGTGCAAAAGAAGAAATGCATGGGAATTTGTCTTGCTGTTTGGGTCTGTCTTGACTGTACCAGGCTTACGCATTTAACACCCTATACGGGTTTGCCTTGATAGAGGTATTGATAACTGATTATTGCATTCTGAAGTTCTGCATATCATCATGAACTTGAAAAATGGATTTCGGGTAGAAATGTTTGTTGGCAGGGAACTCGATTTGGGTGTTTTTATTTCATTCTGAGCAAATGATTGTTTCTTGCTGAAATTATAGGGAAACGAGTTCTTCCTTTCTCTGCTGTTTTAGATTTCGAAAGAAACAATAATTGGGTTTATTGAACTTTATAAGTTCGGATTGTTGGAAGTGACAGCGGTATTTAGATTATTTTTCTGAGTGCTGTGCTTTCTGACAAACGGAAATTTTGAATGTTTCATGTGGTCTTCTGATCTTTGCACTGTCATTCAAAGAAAAATGAATCCGACTTGACTGATTCTTGTTGAGTTTGAAGAAAATGATTGTTTTCTTATTGAAAGGTGAAAGGAATGAATTCTTCTCTTCTTGCTGTTGAATTCTGGAAATAGCATTAGAGCCTTACTGTGCATTATGATTTGGTCTTGCTGTAGGTAACAGCAATGTGTAAATTGTATTTTGAACTGTATGCGTTCATGGATATAGAAGGTCATGTGAATAATTGATTACGTGATTGTATAACTGTTATTTGGTTAAAAATACAGTGAAAGAAGTATGGAGTCTTCTAGTACAGTAAGTACATAGTATGCATCCTTATACTGCTTGTTCTATGATAAATACGATGTTGTACTAACCTGTTTTTGGGTATTCGTATGAGCCTGAATTAAATGAAGTATTGATAAGGACGATAAGTTCTTCCTTGTTTTCATTTAAAGCTGATTATGAATGAAATTATTCTTGCTGCTGGAAAGTGAATTCCGAATGGATTTTGTAAGTTTCACTCTGAACTGTTATCTTGATTTGTGTCTCGTTTGGATTCAATTTTTAGGACAGTCATGAGGAAAGAAATAGGAATGTGGATGGATAACCTGGAAAAATGATCTTTTCTCTTTTCATACAGTTGGAAATCTGTAATCGTTTAAGAACGAATTTTGTATTGCTTGGGTATGAGCAACTATATTCATTGTTGTTTGCTTTCTCGTCTGTACTTGATTGCTTGGAATCAAATGAGATGCATGAACTGAAAGGAAAGTAATTGGTTTACATTCAGTTAGATTTTATCCTTTGCATATACTACTAATGAAAGGAAATGGAATTGATAGCCGTTATGTTATAACAGCAGTATGCTTACTTTTATTCCTAGTTCTTACAAATATTGTAATCTGGAACTTGTAACGGTTATGTGGAAAATAGGACAGCAATTCTTTGGCTGATTGGGATGGTATTTTGATGGTTCAGTTGTTATGCTGTCCATTCTTTTGATGCTTAATTCTTGATTGATGTTCATACTGTCGTTTCATAAAAGCAGGGTTCTTTTATTGAGACAGTTAATTAAAAGCACCTCATTTTAATGACAAGTGCTTAATATGCTCAGTTCATTGAACTGACCCGTGCAAGTAATTTTGCAGATGGAATTTGATAGAACGAAGACATGGCTGTTTTCTGATGCTTCTTTGATTGTTTGAAGATGAATTGTATTTGTTAGTTATTATTCCTCTACGAGGAATTGTGAAAAGAAGAAAGTACATTCTTCTATCTATGAGTTGTAATGATGTTTTATATAAACAAAGTCCAGTCAGTTGGATTGGCAGATGTATGGATTATGAAATGGATTGATGAATACAAATACAAGTGTGATATTTTAATAACTATATCAGTTTGATATTGTTGATTAAATTGGAAATATAATGTTATTTCTTGATTTGGATTTATTTAATTGTCCTTGGATGGATGTTAAAAAGGAATTGATATCTATTCTTACCTAAATGCAACTTTTAAGTTGAAATGTGCAATTAGTTCATACTTGGGTAAAGATGAATTTTTAATTGACATTAAAAAGGATTAGGAAGAATATGATTCCATAACTGATAGGTATTCAGGATTAGCTTGGAAGCTAAGGAATATCAATTAACTT
This sequence comes from Taxus wallichiana var. yunnanensis, assembly GCA_018340775.1. Taxonomy (NCBI): domain Eukaryota; kingdom Viridiplantae; phylum Streptophyta; class Pinopsida; order Cupressales; family Taxaceae; genus Taxus; species Taxus wallichiana. The sequence continues at coordinate 983,585,826 of CM031240.1, forward strand.
AGGAGTAACCGAACTTCGTTTTCGAACTCCATTAATAACCTCGTATGTTAAATTCAGAAAGAAAGGATATGGGATAAATATATCCAGAGCTAATGGACCTTAACTATGTAAGGTTAAGGAGAATAAATGAATACATTTATTGGGAATTAGACCTCGTTTAAATGACGTCTAATAAGCTGGAATTCTGAATTTAGTTACAGTTGTGAAAATCTTGGTTAAGTTTAATAGGTTAAACTTATCACGTCCGTCGGTAACGGGCTGCTTAATCCAATGATTAAGAAGAGAACCAAGTAGGAAAATGCAACCCTTCGGTAAGAAGGAGAAGATGTATAGCAAGCTAGAAGACGGATTTAGTCTCTCTTAGCTACATACAACTGTAACGGGAACGAGGATAAAGGATCAGCATGGTTGCTGAAAGTTGATCTTAAATATTAAGATCATATCCAAATCACTTGAGCAGGATGTGTACTCTCGATGGGAGGATTCCGTAGGACATTGACATATGCCAGCTATAGCACGGTGTCTTCATGAAGATGGGGTCTTCATGATGACACAATGTTATAGCTGACATATTACAATGCCCTCCCGAATTAAATCATCAAGAATACATAGGCTGAATGTGAAGTTCTTGGCTGGGGATAGGAGTATGATCACGTATACGGAGTGACTCCGGAGGACTAAGGATAACTAGACACACGGAGTCGTGGGGAACGACACCGTATGTCTGCGTATCTTTAGTTACCATGAGTGCCTTCCTATATTCGTTCATATTGCTAGTTGGAAATTGGAAGTTTGAATCTGACCTTAAATTGAAAGGATTGGTAGGAACCAGGAAAGACCATTCTAGATAATGGTGAAGTGAAGTGAAGGACGTATTCCATTGATGTGTATCACATCCAGAATATGATCATGCAAAGCATGTGAAAATCTTTGGCCAAAGTATCGCAAGTGCTGGTTGCGTTGTCCTAATCACTTAATTTAAGATGCAGGATGTCAGATGAATATCAGTAACAGATATTCAGATAGGCTTCTTAAATGGATCACTTCGATAACCGGAAATGGTTAAGAGAACTTGTATATATAATATACTATGCATGAACGAACATGAAGGATCGGTAGTTGCCGAGTCATGAAATGAGAGATCGTTGAAACTCCGAGCCATGAAAATGGGAGATCGGCAGTTCTTCGAGTCATTTACAACAGCATATAGAATCTGTTATAAGATTGAATGGCATTGAATGTGTGTTCCATATTGTAAATATGTGAACAGGGAACATTAGTTTTAAAAGGAAATTGTGTGTTCCAAACTTGTGTTGTTTGGGTAGAGAACAATTATTAAAACTTGAACGTGTGTTTGAATTATATAATTCATAACAGAGAACGTTATATAAAAAAAAAAAAAAAATTTTTTTTTCCCTTGTTCTAGTATCTTAAAATGGGGATGTTACATTTCTCCTCTCTCCGTATGAGCATCAATCCTGCCCTGTGCTAATCTCTCAGTGAGTTGGCTCAAATAGAGATTGGTAGTCTCCTGCTGCTTCACCATATTGGTGAACAATTGTTTCATCAGATCCACACCCATCTCGTCACTTGTCTCCCATCTTTCAATCCCAACAGGCTGGAGAAACAACTGCTCTGATACCACTGAAATATCCCTTGTGGGATACCACTTAGAAAAGCACAAAATACTGACAATTTGCAGCCAAACAAAATTCTGATTTTTGCAGAAAATAAAACTAGGGCAGCGAATAGAAATAAATCTATAACTCACAAAATACTTGCCCGAATCACTTGAAAATTTATAGAGAGCTTGATAACAATTAAACTAACACTAGGAAATTATTTTTGGAATTTTTTAGATAATAGAATATTGCCAAAAAATTACAGTGTGCCCTAAACAACTGGAAAACTTCTAAAATTTATATCTCCTTGAATACAAGTGCAAAAATTATGAAACTTTGGAAATAATATCTATAAATATATAAGATGATATTCCAACCTTCAGATCTGAAAATGGACAACTGGAAACCCTCCAAATAAAGGCTGCAATCTCCAAAACAAGTCGCCTTTTTTGGTAGGTGGTTGAAACCCTTGCAAAATCCTCTGAAAATGATGCCAAACCCTTCCTTTATTGCTGCCGTAAATCTGATCTGAAAATTCACTGATTATCTTCACCGAACCTCTCAAAAACCCTCAAAACCCTATCTCTAAAACCCCTGCAAATATCTCTGTGAATCAGCCCTGAAAACAACTCCAAAATGACAAGCTAGGGTAGATCTCTCACTACCGAAGAATGCCCTGCTAGCTAGGGATGGATCTCTCACCACCGAAGCTAGGGTTCTTGTGGGATCTCACTCCACAAGCTGAAGATTTGCAAACAACAGTTGCACATGAAAAGCTTGATTGAGTATGCATAAAGTATCCTTTCCTTTCTCCCCTCAACTCCTTATATAACTTTTTCCAATGCAAAAGAAACCCTAAAAGGTCCTAGTCGCATTTTTCCTTAGGATGGGCCAATAACATAAAGTAACTTAAGTTACTTTTCACCTTTTAAGTCACCATGGTCCAAAAGTGACCCCCAACTCAAAATTAGAACATAAGTACCATGTGGCCCCTCCCTAACGACAAAACATAACATCTAGCCCCTCCAAAACCCCTTATGCACATGTCAATGAAGAATAATAATAAAATGGACTAGATATTCATACCCAATAGTTCCCAACGCCCATAACCTCTTGGGTATGACCAAGGCCTAGACTTGAGTTGGCCCCTAGGCCTATGGCGTAGGAAAGGGGACATTACAGTCAGTACAAAAATTAAGAATTGTATAGCGGTATGTACAAAGATAGATTACGTTTAGTTCATAAAGCAATCGAACAACAAGAAAATCGGAGTAACTCGAGGCTCCAATTGCTTAGCCTCCCAATGTCGTAGAATACCTTTTGCTAGTAGTTGCGGTGAATTGAATATCACCTTTCCCACACCGAAAAAAATCATCAAGAGTGCATACCTCATTGCTTAAGACAAAATACCTAAGATACGATACGGTTCCTCGGGAGGGCTGGGAGCGTAACGGGAGCGACGAGGAGTGGGAGCGGTGATGGGTACGGCGTTGCCCCTGCGGAAACATACGGGTTTTTTTGAAGCTATACTCGGAGAAACATACAGCGAATAGGATATTTTTGAAGCTATGGGTAACTATATCATTTCATTTGGAATCTTATTACTCCAACCAATACGTGGAAGTCTGGAAGAATATATCAGAAATTAGAATTTAATATTTATTATAGACTATAGTAAATGATTTTATATATTATTAATTTATTATATATTTTAAAATAGCATCTAGAAAATACTAATAGACTATAGTTTATAAAATTTCTAATTATATACAATTATATATATATATAAATAAAAGGTTATTAAATTGCTTAATATTATATATAATATTTTGTACTATATATAAATAATAATATAATAGTATTATTAATTATAGTGTTACGATAATATTATAATTAATATTCTTATGATGTCATTTTAATATTTTATTATTTATTATGCACTATATTGTCCAAAATCGGATATTATTAATAATCATATAATGTTAGTATCTTGTCTTTCATATGCATAATATGTGGTTAATAACTTAATTCTTATTTAGAAGGCTAAAATTTATATATTTTTATACTGAAGTATCCGGGGTTGAATTTTTTTGTTGTATCCGCGTATCGGATACTCCGTGCACTACACTGTATCCAAAATGTATCGGCTACTTTGCAAAATACATTGAAGCTTCCATATAATAAACAAGGATGTCAGTCGTACACTACTCCAACTAATCTTAAAAGGATGACGAATAAGAGTGTTTGAATCCCTAAGCAATGATGCCCATTAATGTATATGATCCGAAAGTGCCTTTGGTAGGCGAGAATTAACTATCTTCCAACAGGATTTGGCAAAAGAGCAATCCCAGAAAAGATGTTTAACAGTTTCCAACTTTGAAGAATGGGGATAAAGACCATCACTAAGGCCACTCTTAGATAAGTGAGCTTTTGAAGCAAGCCCCTGATAAATCACAAGCCAACCATAAACTCAAAGTTTATATGAAACTCTTATGGACCACAGACTGTGAAGGCAGCGGATCCACATTGATTTTGAATCAGAAGAAACACACCAGGCATTAAAAACAGGTGCAAGGGATTTTTCTTATGATGCAAAAAATGATAAAGATGGTGTGTGTCATATTGGGAAATTGGCTGCCTTGAAAGCCACCTCCAATCATGCCAAATAGGCCTTGACATATTCAAATTCAGCTTAAATAAATCATCCTGGGAATAAGATCTTGAGTTTCCTAATAGAAGATTTGTCTTTGAGAGGTATACTCACAAGCTAAAGAGCCAATCCTTCCTATTATGTGTATTGGTGTCCAACAAATCTTTCTAGAAAAAGATGCCTTTTTCAAGACAATGTTTTTGAGGTAGTGGCGGTGTCGCATGTGAAATTTTAAGCATGTTGAATGTTTTGAACTTTCATGAATACTATATTTTTGAGTGCTTTATCTTTTATGGACTAAAAATGAGTATTATGGACTATAAATATATGTATTATATATTTATATATATATATATATATATGTATATATATATATATATATATATATATATATATATATATTGTACAGACATTTCTGTGCCGTTTCATACCCAAGGATTTTTTGAAAATTAGTGTTTTTGCATTTCGGACCTGTTACCATTTTCGTACCTGTTTCCATTTTCAAGAAACCTAAGTAAAATATATCGAGATGCCAAAAATACTACACAGTGAAAAAAACTTGACTAGATAGGAGCTCAATAAAACTACAAAATTCAGAGAGACATTTAAAGAGAGTTCAGATGAGAAAAATTGCAGGAACCTAGAGGCTAATTATATTATAAACAGCAAAGAAAAACACAACATCAATAGTCACGAGCCAACAAAAATGGGAAGTTATCCCCTTGGGGAGGTCTTGTGGCCCGAGCTTGGCTAGAAGAGGAGGTTTTGAGGGATAATAATAATTAGTTCCTCGCACTGTCAGCATCAATGGAGCAAGTGCGAGTATCCTGCAGTTTTTCTTGAGGGCTCTGAAAATCAGAATTTTTTCACTGTTGCTGCCAACTTGTGTTTGGCATATTGGGAGACCATGATTCCATTGACAACGTCCATCATACGATTGTGTTTGGATACCAACTGACTTAGGCCTTCAATACATGATTGTAAAGCCTTGAAAACGAGCATTTTGCAGAAGCATAATCTGAGACAAATTGGAGATAACATCCTGCCCCCTCTGGAAGGAATGCCATTATGTTCAATGGTGGACGCCAACTACTGAATTGTTTCAGAAATTTTGAGTAAAATGGGCATGAGAGTATGATCTTGTGGAGTGGAGGAAAAAGAAGAGGCATGGAACAAAGAAGTAGGGCTTTCTTAAGGGAGGGAATACTAATGGGATTAAGGAAAGGAAAGATCTCCAATGAAGGAGATGATGAAATTTAGAGTGTGGGTGGTGAGTAGTGGGTCTAGATAAAGGCAAAGGCAAAGAAAAACTGGGTGGAGACCCAATTTCCTAATGGTTTTGGTCAAGGAGAAGGAGAAATAGGGATAGAGGAAAAAATCATATTAATGTCCTCGAATGACTAAAGTAGGTAAATAGGACTTGAGAATACATCCAATTACAAGAGAGAGAGGGCACATTTTGAGAAGAAAGTACTTGAGGGTTATAGAGCCATGTTGAGAATGATGAAATAAAGGACAGGATGGTAAGAGGCCATTACCTTTTCTAGGTCTTGTTCCACCAACCTCTTTTTCTTTGAAGAGTAAGAACTCCCTTGTGTTGGAATGCCTACATGCTTAATTGAAGCCTATCGACACTAGAATTTTCCTCCAAAATTTCTATTTCATTAATGTATATGCTGTTATAGTCTATTGTAAAGTGTAGTTAGTAGTAGCGTCTACTAAAAATGAATGGTGCCCTCGATAAATTATGGGGCACATGATAGAATGAAACTAGTAAATATTCTATGGTAACAATTAAAGTACATTAGGGGAATGTTGTGAATGTGATGGTCACCGATAACAAGTAAATATTTGTTGTAAGTGGTCATCATAATGTCAAAGTGTCAAGTCGTGATAAGCAGGTAACTAAGGTCCAAGTGGTCATAAATAATTAATATTATATTCCCAATCATGACAATATATTTTGAATATTTTATTTATGTTTGGGATAAAGTCTAGAAAATGTGGATTAAATAGAGAGCCTATCCTATCCTAATCATGATCCTATGTGTAAAGGATAAGGTCTATTCTATCCTAAAGGATAAACCTACATGTAAAGATGAGAGTTGAGATATGTAATATGATTGGCTAGAGGAAATTTCTTATCCCATCTTAGAGATAAGATGGATAAGTTTTAAAGACCTATAAATATATGCCACACCCTCATTTGAAAGATTAGAAGGTGGTGAGGATTATGATATGCAAGTAGTGAGTGTCCATACCATTGGGTATTAGTATCCTAAAAGCTATCAAGAAATGTGTTTGAAAAGTTTCTCCGGAGATACTTTGTTGGAAAGATACGTGAATGGAGTCCATGTGGAGTTGGTAACACTCGGTGTACTTTTGGGTGAATTTGTAACATTCCCTTGATAGTAATATAATTGTTGGTTGTGTTCCATTTCTATTATTGATATCTTGAATTATTGGTTGTGTTTCATTTCTATTATTGATATTTTGAATTATATCTTGTGTTGCTTTTGTATTGCATGTGTTTTTTTGTTTCAGATTCATTCCACAAAACTAAGAAGTCATGCATTACTTAAATGATCCTAGCATGAGTTCTAGTGAAATATTATTTAGGTGCTAGAATTGGGTTGACAAACCCCAAAATCATCCACCTAGATGAGATGTTGCTAGGTGTTCTTGAGAATGGAAGGCGCTTGATGAATTGTTGCGTTGAGGAAGTAGAGCTGAATTTTCGTTTCCTTTTTAGTTTTCTTCCGTACACCCTTGGCTATTTTAGGTTGGATTATGTGGAAGGATGTTGAAACAGTGTTCTCTTGTAGAAGAAGGCATAGGAATTCTTAGATGTAACTCCCATTCTTGAAATTGCAAACAAATTAAATGTGGTGGGTGGGATATTGGAAGATTGAGAATGCAAAAATTGCAAAGATTTAGGAAAATCTCGAGAGATGGTACATTTGGAGTCGTGTGTAGTAGTAGGCATGGTTGTATGGAGGGGTTGTTTAGTGATTGATAGATTGAGAATGGCGGGAGGAAAAAGTGATAATGGGTTGAGCTTTAGAGTAGCCAAGGGTGGTGAGATGGTGGTAACCAAGACAAATACATCATTAGAACCTTCTTCATATATCTTCTTGTAATGTCCCCTTTTTCAAACTAGCACCAATTGAAGACTTCTTGCCATTTCTCTTCCCGTGGCCAAGAAGGAATTGCACAAGGAAGTCCTTGGGTTTCGTTTTTATTTTCTTTTATTGTTATTAATGTTTTTCTTTGGTGTTTTACTCCCTAAGGTAGGTTGGTTGGGATTATAATGCTCCCAACATGAAATTAAAAGATAAAGTAAAGCTCATTAAGAGGTCGACAAGGTTGGGAAGTTTCCAACATGGAATTAGAAGATAAAGCAAGCTTAAGAGGTTAGTCATTAACCCTTATGAATCTTGACGCCAACTAAAGTGTAATATCTCTTTTGGAATATTATCTAAATCTGCACAATTAATTAACTAAATCAATCCTATTAATTAAGTATTAATTGATTTGATTAATTCCTATTTTCAATGGCTAAGGTCAAAGCATCTTTGTGACGCTTGAGTTAACTAGAAGCAGAAGTCTAAAATTAAATAAATTTAATTTATTTAATGGCAGCCATGAGCATGCACAAAATAGGCGCCCCATTTGAAGAGTAAAGCTTATTAATTAATTAATTAATTGCCAGAATAGGAAAGACATTAATTAATTATAGAATCATGAGGATTATATAAGCAGGGGCTGCCATAAGGATGAATTAATTAATTCCAAAGCAGAGAAGTGCAGCCCAGACAAAAAGTGCGCCCCATTTGGAGAGGATTTTTGCTCAAAAGAAGGTGTAATTAATGCTAAAAGCTTCAGAATTGGCGCATAGGTTGAAGGAGGTTGATTTGTGTCTGGATAATTGTTTGCATAGTGGTACAGTGCTCAAGTGAAGTTGGTAAAATTCATGCTTTCTTTGCATGCAAATAAAACATCAAATTTTGGGGTAGCAGGATTGATATATGCAGATTTTTATGATTAAAATCCATTGTTCATGTTTGGTTGCCATCTTTATCGAATTAATTGTAAGAATTCATCACAAAGTGCTTTTATAAGAGAAAGGAGCTTAAATCAATGTCAATACATTGAACATATCCTCCGAATCAAGAAATATCAAGATCTCGCACCGGTTGTGAAGAATTCCGGCCGAATAAAGAGAAAAAGAATTGTTCAGATAAAGATTGCTCCAGCCATGGCAAAGCAGGATGAAAGAGAAAGCTCAGCGGAATCATGCGTAGCTTCTAGATTTGCTGAAGTCAATAGGCCCAGATCCAGATCCAGATCTCATAATTGCAAAAGCTTCCAGCACAAAGGCTTCATCCTCTTGTTTCGAACGCAGCCCGTGAAGAAGTCAGTGCATGGAAAATTCCTTCCAGGATCTTGTGCATGTGCTTCCAATCTTCCAGTTGAAGCCTTCATTGAAGTTGCATTCATTCGGAGTGCTTTCCAGAATTTTTAATTGCTCATATGCAATTAAAAATAAAAATGACGAGTTATTTACGGCGAACATTGCACTGATGCATGTACTGGAGAAGAATTGCAAAAGCTTCAAGGATAAGAAGGAAGACATGTCAAAGGCAATACCCACAAGCAAATCATAGTCACTTCCAGATCTAGCCGTTTACGAGATCCGGAGGGTGAGAATCAAGGGCAAAATAATTAACTGCATGTAGAATATGAAAAAGGACAAGACTGCAGCTTTCCTCTTTCTTCTTCTTTCTCTTATTTCCTCCGACAAAGTAATTGAGCGATCAATTAAATTATAAAACTTAAGTGATTGGTTTAAAAGCCATTACTTGAAGAAGTCAACTACTTGGAAATAGGTGGCAGACATACAAAATAGAAAGTTTTATCTTCAGTTGCAAATCATGCATGTCATGCAAAGAGGAATTCTAGGAGGGAGATTGCAGTTGTTTCCTTTCGACTTCCACATATGTCAGTTCAACTAAAAGCTTCCGACTTGTAATCGCCCTCTACATTCTATAAGTAGAGGAAGAATTTTCGGGTTAAAAATCAAAATTTGTAAGCAACATTCTTGTGTTCCAGACTTTGTCTTTGAAACCCTTGATCGCCACTGAAGCAAAAGAATATAAAGGAGCAGGTTTCCGGAGAACTTTGTGTCACGATGCATTTTGTTTCTAGCTTTCTATCTTAGATCTTCTAATAAATTGTGTTATTTTAGATCTAGATCTGGAGTTGCCTTTGCTTATAATTCTGTGTGTTAATATCTATTGGTTTCTTCTATGTGCATGCGATCAACTCTGTTATCTATTGATTGGGTTGCACATCTTCCCCATTTCTTCCCTGTATTTTCTTATTTCCTTCTTCTATAAATATTTCCTTTCTTAAACAATTTGCTTACTTATTTGAAGAGCTTATACTGGTATGGTTCATGAGCTGAATAGTTAAAGTAAAACCCCATATAGATACTAGCATATTTTTATTGACAAATCTGACACGGGAGCCTCACCGGTAAATGAGGGAGATTTATCTCATGACTGCCTAGGTTTTCAATTATGCAGAAAATCTAGCCAACACCAATGAACTAAGATTCTGAATTTTTAGATCACTGAAACCCCTTCAAATCAGCCCCCAAAATCTGAAACCCAGTCGCTAGGGTTAGGATAAAATATATCAATTACTTCCAGCTCTTAAACAACACTCCAAAACCTTCAAAACATCAGCCCATATAACTGAAATAATTATTAATTTGCAGCAGCATGTAGATCTATCAAAAACACCTCAAAATATGATGCAAAATACCACAAACCCAGTCGATTTGCTTTAGATAATTTCCAGCAGTGAATAAGAACACAATAACCCCCAAAATATCAGTCCCACACTTGGAAAAATATGCCAAAACAGATCAGATTGGAAATATTGCTTATTAACCCTTGTAACATGCCAAAACCATACCCAAATCAAGTCGCCATAGCTGGAATAAATGCAAACACAGACCAGATTTATTAATCACTTCAAAAGACACCCAAATGTGCCCAAAACATCCACCCAAGCAAGTTGCTATGGCTGGAATAATTGCAGCATTAATGGCAGATCATAAATCACTATAAAGCTCTCCAATACTCAACAATAACATGCAAATATCCATCTCAAATAATGGCGCCACACATAGGATGAATATATAATATGATATCCACACAATGTAAGCTTTAGAAGGTCTCACACTCTCCACAATAATGGTGGTGTTGAAGAACACCTTTGTTTGAGATCTCAATGGGCATACATCCCTCTTCAAGCATGAAGAATTTTTAATAAAATGAGCATCATGCCCCAAGGGGTCGCCACTTCTCCTTATATAGCTTTAGAATGCAAATCTCCAAGTTTCCCTCCTTACTTTCGTGCATTTTCTCATGTAGAAGGGTCACTTTAATTATGGGTCATTTTTCTGAAAAGTCACACTCCAAAAGAATATTAATTCCCTCTTTTAATTTTAAAAATAAAACATGAGAGGAGAATTAATTATTTTAATTTTTAAAATAGATGAGCAATGACAATTCTCCGTATTTTTACCCTTTAATCCATGGGACAAGTGAATTAAGGGTTTCCCATATTTTTAAATAATTAATGTCCCGAAAAGGCTACATTACATAAAGGGTATAAGAGGAGTCCAATTTGCACATCACTTTTTGGCATATATACTTTACACTTGGTCTCTAGGGCTGATTGCTCTAAGTCCATTCCATTATTTGGGCGACAATCTATTAGTGTAGAATCCAAGGATGATGAAACCCTTCGTTGTGGGAGATTGGAGGACAAACCCTTCAACTGGTGGTGGTGAAGACTCTCATTGAAGATCGTCTTGCTGGTTTGCATCTAGGGCATTAAGGAGTGATTTCAATGGTTTTAATATTATTTGGAGCCCCTCTCCTAGGGAGCAACTTGCATAGAAGATCATTTGGGTGCCTTCTAGGGCACAAAACTTCATCATTCTTTGATATTCAGATTTGGCATAATTTATAAGGCTGGTTTCTATCATATTTTTCCGTTGTTGAGGTTTAGAGACTCCATTTTTGGTCATTTCTCTTGGCTGTACTTCTGCTATTTATAATTAAATTTTTGCTATTTTTGGTCATTTTTGAGTATTTCATTGGATTTTATGGTGAAAAGTGTCCCAAAATATTCTTAAAGTGTTTATCTATGTTGTGGATTTCTATGGTGATATTTGGTTGAATTTTCACTCTTTGCAAGTTGTTCATTGTTGTTCCAAATTTCAGTCTCTGTTATAAAAATCCGAATTTATTTCACTTGGGGTTTGTGTTATTTCCTTGTTTTTAGTTTCGAGGCCTAGAAAGGAAAAAAATCCAGAGGTGGAAACATGACATTCGGTGGGGTTACAACATCGTGGCTTGTTATGAAGAATGTAGGGATCTTCGAAATGAGATCCGTGATGCTATTTCGCTTTTTGAATTCATAGGGGTAAGCAAGGGAAGGTCAAGGTAGGAGCCTAAGCCTCATGCGCCACAGAGAAATTTTCAAAATGCTTTGGGGAAGGTGTCACTCTCCACACTTGATGGCTCCAACAAGGGAATAATCGGAACATGGATGAAGATGCTAAGGTTAAACCCTAGACCACAAGAATATGCCAAGGAGCCAAACCCAAAAGGGTTTCCCTTGAAAGAAGAAAAAGGAAAATCAAATCTGCAAGAGGATTTTGAATTGGAGTCCCAAGAAGACCACATTGAAGGATATGGAAAGGTGTTGCGAGATGAAGAACCAAAAAGGGTTTTTGATGTAGCAGAATCTCCAAAGAAATGGGAAGAAGGCATGGAGCATGAGCCAATGAAAGAAGGAAAATTTGATTTCCAATGAAAGAAGGAAAATTTGATTTCCAAAAATGCGGAGAGAATTTGGTGGTTGAAGCCAAATCTCCTGTTGATAATGATGATGTTCAACTTGCTGGAATTTTCAAAACAACAACTTACAAGAGTCAAGTTGAGGGTGTTCATGGCTTTGGCAAGAACAATGGAGAGGCTCCACACATGTTCCAACAAAATATGGATGAAGTCAAGGTGGGAAGAGCTTCACTAGTTGAATATGAAGAGATCTCAACCAAGCTTCATTTGGCAAAAGAAGATGGACAAGCTGAGGACAACCCAAGGTATGATATTGAAAATTACATTTCAGTTTTTTGGTCTCCTCCTATGTCGCTGCCATACTTGTGTCATCATGGGCAGCTTGTTGAAAAGAATGAGCCTATGTCAAGTTTGATGCTTCATAGTATAATTGGCGGTCATCATGGACAACATAGTGGAAAGGGTGATAAAGTGAAGAACACTCTAAGTGGAAAAGAGTACATAGATCCTTTGAGTTACAAAGAAGGTGAAGTCTTCAATGGGTTCCATGTTACTATGGCTAGTGAGTGCTTCATTTCGTGCCTATGGCAAGAAATTTTATGAGAAATCATATGGAGTTTGTTGTGCATTTGAACTTCCTTGTGAAGGATGAGATGCTACAAGATGGCCTCATCATCCCTTGCACCAAGAGGTTCCAACAACTCAAGCTCACCTTGGGAAAGCACATGGTAAGTAATGATTTCTATGTTGTTGGTATTGGAGGTACGGATTTGATACTTGAGATTCAATGGTTGCATTCTTTGGGTGAATTTACCCAAAACTATCAAGCTAGGGAGTTGAGATTCAAACTTGGTGATCAAAAGGTTGTGCTTCAAGGCATGACAAGTGGAGCTCCTCAAGTTGCTACAACAAAGAGGATGGAAAGAATTACTGGAAGAAGGCAAGATCTATGGGCTGCACATGGTAAGATAACCACCACACTTTCAGTTTTAAAACAACAGTCGTATCATAGAGATTTTCAGCTCTTAATCCATGCACATGCTCTTAGAAGAAGTCTTCCAATGGAAGTGGATGTTGATTTCATAAATTTTACATTTGGAAGTGAGCAAACGGATGTTATCTTGCTACCTTGAGCATTGTATGTAATGTCCCCTTTGTCGACTTGAGAGCCTAACAATAGACTTCTTGCAAGTGCCCTTTCCGCTGCAATGAAGCATGAATGAGCAAGGGAAGGAATTGCATTTCATTTCATTTTTTTTTATTAATTTTTAATGTTTTCTTTAGTGTTTTCTTTAATAAGGCAGGTCGGTTGGGTTGGAGGAGTCTTAAAGGCAAGTTAAAAGATAAAAAGAAGCCCAAGGAGGTCGGTCCTTTCTAATTGGCCTTTGGCGCCAAGAAAGGGCTATAAAAGGAGGCTTATGACTTCATTTTCATCATCTATCTTTGGCGCATTTACTCTACATTTGATCTTTGGGTTGATTGCTCATTATCATTCCACTATTGAGCGACAATCCATTAGTGTGGCATTCCAAGGAAGACGAAAACCTTCCTTGTGGCTTGGTGGAGGACGGAAACCCTTCATTTTTGGTGAAGTGAAGACATATTTTGAAGACCTCTTGCAGATTTGGACTTAGAGCATCAAGGAAGACATCTACAAGGGTTTTGCATGCACTTTGGAACCCTCCCTAAAGGGAGTGACTTGGGTCAAGTGGTTGTTGGGTGCCTTCTAGGGCACATAATTCAGATTTTCTTTGATATTTGGACTCCTCATAATTTCTAAGGTTGGAATCTATCATATTTTGTGGTCATTGGGGTTTGGAAACCCTTCATTTTAACATTTCTTTGGGGTGTACTTTTGATGTACTTACATTAATTTTCCAGCTGAGTGTTTGATCAAATTTCATGATGGAAAGTGGCTTAAATTCTTTCTAAAATATTTAATATATTTTGGTTAAATTATTTGATGAGATTTGAGTGATTTGCCTTTCATTTTGGACTGCTGTTATAAAAATCAGACTGCTGATTTCTAGCTGTCATTAAATTCAGTTTGTTGGTCTAAATTTGAATTTAATAATTTTGGGGTTTGTGTGATTTCCTCCTTTTTTTTAGTTGCAGTACCAAAAGGGACATTATATTGTAACCCATTTGGAAATTGGTGGTATTAGTGTAAGTAATAGAAATCATGTTTTATGGGTTTTAAGACACGCTGTCATAAAAATTTATATTGCTGTTATCAACATTTTCAGTTTGCCCAACATTGTATTTGTAGCCATACAAGTAGCCTCAACCATACATGGGAGTAATCTTCAGTTTGTTGATGTTGTTGAAGCATTTTCTGTCCCCATATGGTTGATTTTTATGAAGAATTTGAAGCATGACAACTGTTATCCTATTCTTTTTGCTGCTATCCACATCAGAACCAGCCTGTTAATCCCTTTTATGACAGTCACCAAAGTGTTTTCAGTCACAAGGGGATACAGTTTTCCACCTACCATCAATGAGGGATTGTTTGCCATTGTTTTAGAAGAGTTTCTGGCCACAATAATGATAATTTTTGAGCTAGAAATTTCAATGGTACAGCTACAACCAGTCCATTATATGAAGGGGAATTTAGGAAGGAAAGGAAGAAAGCTAGTTCACATATCTATGAGGCATGAAGAAATGATATTAAGAGCTCTTGTTTCTTTTAATGTGCTTGTTCTTTGTGTAGGCACAAGAATAAAGAAGAAAGAGCAGCTGAATTTGTTATCCATCCAAGCATGTGATGAAGAATATGGGACTACAGCTGAAGATGAAGATGCCATAATGGAGGATGGCAATTTTGTGAGTGCAAAAGGTCTCAATTTGCATAGAAACAAGGTCCCTCCAATACTTGGATTGTGAGTGAAACATAAAGGCTTTGAGGAAGGTACAACCCAACCTAGGATAGTGGGAAGAGGGCAGCCTAAACCATCTTTTGGGCAGCCAAGGAGGCCACTACGGCAAGGTAACTCTAGGTGTTTGGATCAGTTTTGCATGATGCTCAAGTTTTCCTTTCCAAGTTTGTTGTTGAGTGAAGAATGTAATCAAGAGTTGAGGAATGAGGGGTTGTCTACCCCAAGTGAGAAGGGAAGTATTTCTATGGCAGCCATGAGCCAAACTACCATCATTGATACTATTGTCATCATTTATATCAGCCCACACCTAATTTCAGTTGCATTTGTATTTGGAAATATGGAGTGTTCTTCCACCTTAATTGACAAGGATGGAACGAAGAATGAGGATGCCACATTGGGACATGGATTAGCTTGTCAAGCTGCTGATTATTTATTAATTTCTTGCTTTATGACTGAGATTACAATAGTTTGGAAGGATTTTTATACAACTGAGTATGCAAAAGAAGTTATTGTTGTTTTAGAAGTTGAAGATGAAGGGGACTTCAATGAAGAAAGGGGCAACGGGTGTCGAGTTTGTTTGGAAAAAGCTCTTTCATTTGACAGGCATAGGATCTAGACTATGGGAATGCTACAACATGTTCCTTCACCTTGGTATGATGGCATTTGGGCATGAGAGCTTGCAATTGCTTGAGGGAAAACAATTTTGGGAAGGGAGGATTGTAATGTCCTGTTTTTCAAACTAGCACCAATTGAAGACTTCTTGCCATTTCTCTGCCCGTGGCCAAGAAGGAATTGCCGAAGGGAAGTCCTTGGGTTTCATTTTTATTTATTTTTATTACTATTAATGTTTTTCTTGAGTGTTTTACTCCCTAAGGCAGGTCGATGGGATTATAACACTCCCAACATGATATCAAAAGATAAAGTAAAGCTCATTAAGAGGTCGACAAGATTGGGAAGTTTCCAACATGGAATTAGAAGATAAAGCAAGCTTAAGAGGTTGGTCATCACCCTTATGGCTCTTGGCGCCAACTAAAGGGTATAAGAGGAGTCCATTGGCTCATTTGCACATCACTTTTTGGCATATACACTTTATACTTGGTCTCTAAGTTTGATTGCTCTAAGTCCATTCCCTTATTGGGCGATAATCTATTAGTGAGGCATCCAAGGAGGACGAAACCCTTCCTTGTGGGAGATTGGAGGACGGAAACCCTTCAATTTGGTGGTGTTGACTCTCATTGAAGACCATCTTGTTGGTTTGCATTTAAGGCATCAAGGAGTGATTTCAAGGGTTTTAATATTATTTGGAGCCCCTCTCCTAGGGAGAGACTTGCATAGAAGATCATTTGGGTGCCTTCTAGGGCACAAAACTTCATCATTCTTTGATATTCAGATTTGACATAATTTATAAGGCTGGTTTCTATCATATTTCGCCATTGTTGGGGTTTGGAGACTCCATTTTTGGTCATTTCTCTTGGCTGTACTTCTGCTGTTTATAATTAAATTTCCAGTTGAGTATTTCATTGGATTTTATGGTGAAAAGTGTCCCAAAATATTCTTAAAGTGTTTATCTATGTTGTGGATGATTTCTATGGTGATATTTGGTTGAATTTTCACTCTTTGCAAGTTGTTGTTCACTGCTGTTCCAAATTTCAGTCTGCTGTTATAAAAATCAGAATTTACTTCACTTGGGGTTTGTGCTATTTCCTTGTTTTTCAGTTTCAGCCCTAGAAAGGGACATTGCATAGTAGCCCATTTGTGGTGGATGATAAAGAGATGATTCTGATATTGTCATACTATTGCTAGATTAAGGTGAAGGAACAAACACTTCAGACATAGAATGAGAATGAAATTGGATTTTATTCTCTTGTTGATGTTGTTTGAGGTAAATCCATGTAGGGATGACGCCTTATAAAATGATGAGCGACATTTGGTTTTCTTTGTAAAGGTGAAACCCTGCGGCAGGATCATCCACACCAAGGTTTGAAAATTTGGATCGAAAGTGAGGTGGAATGACTAGTGGGGAGTGAGAAAGATTTCCATTGATGTCCACAAGGTCAGCTCGGTTCAAAAAATGACCGAGATGGCTCAACGATGGAGAAATGACAAGGTGTGGGGATCAATCTCGCCCAATAGGCAAAGGTTGATTAGACACAAGTGTGGTACACAACAATAGTGAGGAGAGGAGATGGTTCAATTTTCTCACTGGTATGCCATCAATCCATGCTTTTGAGAATAATAGCTAGTTCAAATTACCATGAAATGTGTTGGAAATCGCTTTGAAGTCCATACAACACTTATATCATTGTGCTCAACTGTGAGTCTCTAAAGACATTCAAACCGTCATACCTTAAGGTTGAAATGGTGAAATCAATTGTGGAAATGGTGGTGGAAGACTATATTAGAGTGGAAAAATCCAAAAGATAGCAAAGGTTGAAAGGATAGCATGTGACAAGTGAGAGATGGAAAGCATCAGCGGAAGAGGTTTCAAAATTTTGAGAGCAATTGGGGTCATGGAGTGGGCGATGGATTGATATTGTGCTTTAAGGAAATCAATGAGTGGAGGTGAGGTTGGAAGGGGGTCAGGGAGACAAAGTAATGGGAGGGTTGGTTCAGTTGGCACTATAAAGATAAATTAGCCAAGGCGATTGCAAATTGGTTACAATCCGATGGTGTATGCTAGAAAAGAATTTGTGTGAAGCGAGAGAAGGCTAGCACAATATTGTGTACTATATTATCCATTTTGTCAATTGGAGGTAGGAGGGCCCAGTAGTTGAAAGGTGTTAAAATGGGTCTTTTGGGATATCTTTGGGAAGGATAAGTTGGGAATGTTATGTTTGTGGAACTGTTTTCATGTTAGAGTGTGGTACACCTTCTATGTGTTACACTCGGGTATTTTTACGGCGGTCCCGCTCACCGGTGAGCGGGTCAGGGGGGTTCAGGGGCGAAGCCCCTGAAGCAAATTTTCATGGGTGGTTTATTAACCCATGGGTAATGGGTAACCGTTATGGGCTGTTTTTGGGCCCATGGTTTTTTGGTACCCATTGTTTTGTAAAACTGCCTCTTCGGCTACCCATAAGTTTATGGGACGGTTTTGGTTTTTGCCCATTGTTTTGATACACAGATTTTGTAAAACTCGCTTAAGCGATTGTCTATTTATATGGTTTTATGCATATGATAGATATGAAAACATTACGAGATGTGCTTTGAATTCGGGTGTGAATTTTGTAGAGTTTGTTGAGCATAGCTCCAAACGGATTTGGGTATGTATTGAGAGAGAGCGGTGGCTTGTAATAAAATCGAGCAAATGATTCTTGGTGGACGTAGCCCAAATTGGGTGAACCACATTAAATATCGTCTCTTTGTGTTGTGTTATTTTATTCGCAATTTTATTTGAGATCTGTAATAATTTCTGCATATTAGTTTCTACTGTTGCGATTCTGTAAGGGATTATTCCGCATATTTTATCTCTTATTTCCTAATAGGGAACCACCTTCAACAATGAGTCTTTGAATGTTGTGTTGCCCAACTTTTGTGATGCCATATTGACAAACAAGAAATTCAGCAAAGTTTTGTAACGTCCCTTTTCGAGCTCTAACTGAAAAACAAAGGAAATATCACAAACCCCAATTGATACTCAACTGATTTTATGATAGCTAACTAATAATTATAACAATAAACAACGATCGATTTTATAACAAGGAAAAAACAATAACTCTTCAAAATTGCACCATTCACACCATGCAAAACATGTAGGGACACTTATAAATATTTTTTAGAACCAATATGGACGAAGAAATCAGCCTTTTAACCCCAAATGGAAATGTAATAAATGATAGTAGAGAACACCCTTACAAAATGGTTGGAAATGAATGATTCTAACCCCAAAAATGAAGTCCAAATATAGATTTTGGTTCTTAAAAATATGAAGAATGCAATGATGGCTGAGTTGGAAGTCGCCGAGCCCTAAAACTACCTAACTCTTTACAAGGCAGTCCCTCCCCTAGGAGAGGGGCTAGAAATCATGTAGACTCAAACTCTAGCTGAAAACTGGTGTCCCCACTACCCTATTTAAAAAAATTCGTACTTTTAAAATAATGGGTCGTTTTGTGTTTTTATTGCGAAAGTTCTTTGTAATGTGTCAAGATATTCCCAAGGAGCCATATAAGCCAATTTCGACAAATACCCAGATGCCCGAAATTGTTATATTCTGTCGTTGGGGTTTGCCTGCGAGAAATTTGTATTTAATTATTTTGAGCCCTGTTTGAGGCAAATTGTGCTCCGGTTTAACCCTGTTGTGATCGTACATGTCAATATTCCCATATACCAGTAGGGTTTTAACCAGGAATGAATCTTGGGCTTTATTTGTGACTTAAGCAACGCGTTTTGTGTTTTTTGTGTTTTCTGTTTCGTTTTCGTGAAATTTTTCTGGATCAATTCCTTTCGGTTTGGTTTCTTGGCTGGAGTATCTGGAGATCACCTATGCACGTTGTGCCAGAAGGAATTCGCCATCGGAGGTCTGGTTCTCTCAGAAAAGACGAAGTCATGCACCAAAAAGCTTCTTTTGAGCTGGCCGCATTTTTGGAAAAAGAGGGTTTGAAGTGAATCATGGGATTTTTGGAAGCGGCAGCAGGTGGGATTTTGTACCGCCAGCAGGTACTTTTTCCCATGAAAGCAACACCACTTAAGTCATGATGGGAAAATCAGAGGCGGCGAGTAGGCGGGAATTTCTTACTGCATCTTGTAGGGTAAAAATTTCCATTGTGGAATAAAAGAAAAATCACTTAAGGCATTGATGGGATTTTATTACCTGCCTTGCAGGGTAAATAATCCCATTATGAAAGTCAAATAGCTTAAGTGAATCATGGGATTTTCGGAGCTGCCTTGCAGGGTAAATAATCCCATTGTCAATTGACTTTTAAAATTAGAAATTCCTCATGTCAAAAAGTGCGACCCCTTTAGGGAAAGAAGGGCAACTTTAATGCAATTAATTAATTAATTTCTTCTCCAATTTTGGAGCCAGGCTTGTGGAAAAGTCAACAAAGGGAAAGTGGACAAAGGAAGTCAGAATTAGAAGTTCTAAAATTAAATAAATATTATTTATTTAATGCAGCCCCTTCATGTCAAAAAGTGCGCCCCATTTGGGAGAGGAATAATACTTTTAAAGTATTAATTGATTTAATTAATTCCTATTTTCAGTGGCTAAGGTCAAAGCATACTGGGAGACTTGAGTTAATTGGAAGCAAAGAGCTAAAATTAAATAAATTTAATTTATTTAATGGCAGCCATGAGCATGCACAAAATAGGCACCCCATTTGAAGAGTAAAGCTTATTAAATAATTAATTAATTGCCAGGAATAGGAGAGACATTAATTAATTATAGAATTATGAGGATTATATAAGCAGGGGCTGCCATAAGGATGAATTAATTAATTCAAAAGTAGAGAAGTGCTGCCCAGACAAAAAGTGTGCCGCATTTGAAGAGGAATTTTGCTTAGAAGGTGTAATTAATGTTGGAAGCTTCCAAATTTGGCGCCTAGGTTTGAAGGAGCTTGCTTTGTGTCTGAATAATTGTCTACATAAGTGATACAGGTGCTCAGGTGAAGTTGGTAAAATTCATGCTTGTTTTGCATGCAAATAAAACATCAAATTTTGGGGTAGCAGGATTGATATATGCAGATTTTTATGATTAATTCCATTGTTCATGTTCCGGTTGCCATCTTTTTATGCGAATTAATTGTAGGAATTCATTACATGTGCTTTTATAAGAAAAATGGAGCTTAAATCAATGTCCAATACATTGAACATATCCTCTCGAATTTGAAAAATTATCAGAGATCTGCACTGGTTGTGAAGAATTCGGCCGAATAAAGAGAAAAAGAATTGTTCAGACAAAGATAGATACAGCCATGGCAAAGAGGGATGAAAAATAGAACACAACAAAGTCATGCATCACTTCTAAATTTGCAGACATTGGAGACACAGATCTTAGATCCGGATCCTCTTTCCGAAATGATTGAAAGATCCGGAGCGGGAAAGACTTCCCACATGTGTGCGATCAAAAGCAAGTGGAATTATTCGAGCTGCGGCGTTTCCGTACAACCCGATTGCGAGTTCATTATGGAGTGTGCTAGGTCTTACCATCCATCATCCAAATCAGTCGAGATGCTACGGGGAAAACAATAATCCGGTTGGATGCACAGTTCATCAATTATTGTTTGAAGATTCCGGCACGAAAGGTGGTGACTTCTATTAGCATACAGGATGTCGGCAGCAGGTGGGAGAAGCATAGAGTTGACTGCGTGAACATAATGAATAGCAGATACATGAAGAAGCCTAGATCTCCTTCCAAGTTCCCAAGAACTCTTCCGCGGTCCAATCTAGTACAAGAGGTGGATGATATTGCCAAATTGTTATGCAGGATAAATGGCGAAGCAAACGCTCACACCTTCCGCACATGGATGTATGCTTTCATCAGGACCATTGAAATCAACAAAGCAGATTCAATAATCAATTGGTCGGAAATCATTAGCGACAACATTGGTGAGCAACTCGGAACGTGAGGCGTACTTTCAGCTTCAAAATGACTTCCTATTTGGTATATGCAGCAGCTTCACAAGGCATCTTCTCCAAGCTGGATAGATGTGGTGTTCTTTCCAAGGACCCTATTTTTGAGTGCTACCCATGACTACTTTGTACCTACATGCAAGAAAGATTTCAAAGTGGTCAACGATGGATTCTTCTACGAATTCATTTGCAGGTTGGACGAGGATCTAAAGGCCAACAGGGTGAGCAAAGAAGCATGGGAAGTTGTGTCCAGAATTGGCAGTCTCTTCATTCAGTTTGCGGATTTCACATACCTCAGGGTCACCGACTTTTCTGGAGAACCAGTTAAGTTGCCCAGATATCCGAATGATAGATTGGTCACCATGGAGCTGAGCAGACAACTTGTGGAGATGTACGACCTTCAGTCGAAACGACACAAGTCTACGGGCTTCTTCTCGATCACTGTGGGCCATTATAGCTGCCAAAGCATTCATAAAGCTCGAGGAGTGGAAGCGGAAATGTTCTCTGAGTACGAGTAAGAGTTCTTCCCAGCACGGCTGAACTTCGATCCATTTGGAGTAGCCAGGAAGACGATCTCCCAGGAGTACACACATGTGCCTTCATTAGAAGATTTCTGGATGAAGTGCAAAAGTGAGTACAAGGTTAGAAAGAAAGATTTCAGTAGGCTATCAGCACGGCAAGTGTTGGACTTTGGATTAGCATGGATACTGCGGATCTTAAAGATGATGGGCTGTGTTACTTGACACATATCATCAAATGGGAGGAGATAGAAGTACTTCGGGGAGAACATAGGGGGCTGCCATACGATTGAGGAAAGATCTGCCACTCTTACAGTGAACACTTTCAATTGGTTGATGATGAAGGGATATTGCCTTAATGAATCAAATCACGGGCAACTTCGGCACAGGAGATTCCCTCAAGAGGAAGCACAGAGGAGAAGAAAGCAGAAATGCGAGAAGATGAAAGTGCACAGAAGGTCTCATTCGAAGGAGAAGATCACTTCTACGGCTATGATGTTAGTTCCGCTTCTCCAGCACCAAGTACTTCACCGACTGTTGCACCTCAGCAGGACACTGCCATTCCTCCGTTGAATCCGGCAACATTCATCTTCTCTCCTCAGCCACTCCGTTCAATGCCTCTTCTGAAGAAACGTTGAAGCTGCAGATGGCCGAATTTGAAAGAGCTTTGTCTTTGGATGACTCAGAGGATGGCAGCCACAACACTGTAGCGGTTTCAGATGGGGAGGAATCAGAGCATGAGATAGTGGTACACTCAGCAACTTCTCATTCTTCGAGAAGTAATTTCTTAGAATGGTTGACTTGCAGATTAGTTCCGAGGAGGCTAGAGAGGAAATCAATTTGGAGGAACACGACTTTGCATGTCTGCTCCTGAGTCTAAGCGGGAAAGACATAAAACCTAAGGTTGATAAGGTAACTTGAGGTTGATCATTGAGGAGTCAGGGGGTAGAAGTTTGTTGAGATGTCGGTTCGGCGGAGGGAAAAAAAGATGAGCTCATGGCAGAAGACATAACAGTGACCAGAGTACCCATAGGTCAAGCCACCACAGAAGGATTGAAACAAGATACACAAACGTTTATAGATGCTCTATTCCTTGGGCTTGGCAAAGAAGAGGCGGAGAAAGTTGAACTTGAAGTAGGTATCTCGTTGTGCGAGATCATTGCAAGGTTGCTAAATTTTCCACTCGGCCCATTTGACACGAGAATCGGTGAGTGATCATCGATGCGGGAAATGAAAGATGTAAAAACTAGGTTAAAGCTATCGACGAATGGAAAAGCCTGATTATTCGTCAAGCTTCTGTACAACTCGGAGAGGTGCCAGCCCGCCTAAAGGTTATGAAAGATGCAGCAGATCAGTTCAAAGCCAAGCCACCGATGACAAGCATGATAGATATGAACACGATTCTTTGAGAGTAACTGAGTACTTTGGCGAAATCAATAAGTGCCGAGAGAAGTGTTGATTGCGGAGCAGTTATATTTGATGGATCGGATCAGTTAAGAAGGGGAAGTAGTTGGAGTTTGCAGTATCTTTCCGTTTGGAGATCTGCAAAATTATGCGTTGAAGAGGATGCAGGCACTTGAGAGTATGGCATTGTCTTTACCAGACAATATCATTGCTTTCACTCATGAGGAAGTGTCGGAAAATGTTACTTCATACACATGGATCATTCCTAGCAGAGTGCCTAATTCCCTGGAAGGGTCTCTTCTGATGGTGCAAGGGAGAATTGATGGAGCCGTTAAGCCTTTCACGATGAATTCTATCAGCAGACTGGTGGCACTGCAGTCGGATATTGAGAAGTTCGGGCCTAGCTTGGAGGAGGTAGAAGCATGTATCAGGGTATTGAACGAAGGATTGCTGCAGTTCAGGACAGAAAAGGAAGTTGTGGCTAAGACAGATGGGAAGATGTTGAATTACATGTTCGACAAGTATATTCAGTATCAGAACAAAAAGAAGATATAGATGTTACAGCTGGCGTGTCTTTCTTCTTCTACTTTTTCTTCTTCTATTTTCCACGTTCCCGGATGTAATTGTAAAACTTTAAAGTTATTGGCTTTGAAACCATTACTTTAAGTTATGTGGAACAATTCTATTAGTTAAGTGAAAGATGTGTCACTTGAAGATAAATTAGAGGAAGATGATTGCTAGATGTTATCTTTACTTTTGTTTATGTTTCAGTTCAGTTGAGTTTCCCATTTGTATTTTCCCTTTTACATTCTATAAGTAGAAGAAGAATCTTCGGGTTAAGGATCAGAATTTGTAAGCAACATTCTTGTGTTCCAGACTTTGTGCTGAAACCCCTGATAGCCACTTGAAGTAAAGGAATATAAAGGAGCAAATTTCGGAGAACTTTGTGTCACGGTGCATTTTGTTTCTAGCTTTTTATCTTAGATCTTCTAATAAACTTTGTGTTATTTTAGATCTAGATTTGAAGTTACCTTTGCTTATAATTTTGTGTGTTGATATCTATTGGTTTCTTCTATGTGCATGCAATCAACTCTGTTATCTATTGATTGGGTTGCACATCTTCCCCATTTCTTCCCTGTGTTTTATTATTTCTTTCTTCTATAAATATTTCCTTTCTTAAACAGTTGCTTACTTGCTGCAAAGCTATACAACTATGGTTCATGAGCTGAATAGTTAAAGTAAAACCCCCATATAGATACTAGCATATTTTTATTGACAAATCTGACACGGGAGCCTCACCGGTAAATGAGGGAGATTTATCTCATGACTGCCTAGGTTTTCAGCTATGCAGAAAATCTAGCCAACAAAATCTACAACCTCAATCTTCAAAACACTTTGGAAAGCCGGAATGGAAAATCCCCAACAAATTGAAGAGTTTTGTTCTTCAATCAAGCAAGTAAGGTTTTCATCCTCCTTGTTGGCCACACAAGGGATTTTCTCCCTTAAGTGGAAGTAATTGAGCAATCAGCCCAAAAACCATGCAATGTTAATTTTAGACAAGATGATCATGCCCAAATGAGCCAAGAGAACCCTCTTTATACCTTGTAGCGCCAAAATAGATTAGAATGCCTCCAAACTAGGACCGACCTCATAAGGGCACCTTTTTTTTTCCCTTTGGCTTATCACCTTCATAACCCAACCGTCGAGACTAATGGAGAAAACTATTAAAGAGGAATTCAAATGCTTACTAAAATAATTGAAATTCATGACAATTACTTCCCTTGCTTATTTCCTTCTTGCCCCGAGAAGTGGAATGGGCTCAAAGTCTTCCAATCGAACTAGCTTGGAAAAGGGGACATTACAGTCCTCCCCTCCCAAAATTGCTTGCCCACAAGCAATTGCAAGCTCTCATGCCCAAGTACCATCATGTCAAAGTGAAAAAATATGTTGTAATGCTCCAATAATCTAGATCTTGTACTTGTCAAATGAAAGAGCTCTTGCAAAAGCAAGCTCATACACCTGCTGTCTTCATTTTCTTCTTCAAAAACAGCTCTAGCAAATTTGTTATCTGCATACTTATCTGTACTCAAAACCTTCCAAACTGCTGTAACCTGATAAAAATCAGATTGTAGATGGGCTGGAAGTGAGTTACAGTGGCCACAACATACTTGGGTTTCCACCCAACTAAGTACCTTGGTGGTTGTCATAAAAATTGTCTTCAGCTGAACCTTCTTTCCACCTTTTTTCATCAAGAGTTTTTCCTTAATTTGTACCAACTTACAGCTGTCCTTAGCTGGGAACAACTGTACTATACCTGTTATTTTCATGCCCATCAACATGAAAAAGGTACAACAAATACCAAAGTGGAATTTTCTTGCAAAAATCAACAACTTAGGCAATGTAGGGGCTGGGAACAACCATGCAAGCACTGAAAATCCCATACTAACCATCACCAATCGAAAAGAACTCCTCCCCGTGTTTGAAGGAACTTGTAAACTCCTTTGTATGAGAGAAAAAGGAGTAATCAAGTGGCTGGTGAAGGTGATGACAGCTATACCAAAAATCACTCTCATTGCTGCCCCAAATGTGTCAAGCAACTCTTTTACCTTGGTTGTTGTATCAACTTCTTTTTGGTGTGCTTCTTGGGCTTGTGGAGACATCTCTTCATCTTCTCGCTGCAATCTCATATTCATCATTACTTGCAATCCAGTCTCGCATGCCTCATGAGTTTGGTCTATCAAAAATTTGCTTTTTTGGTAATCAGCTGTATGATGGGTATGTGCATTGCAAATCTTGTAGTACATAGAGATATTCTTCATTTGTCGCGCTGCGCAAGAGGGGGCAATTTCGGACATCATGATTCTTGTGGTAGATCTCACACGATTTATGTGTGTTCGCACATTCTTGTGTGGACAACTATCCTTAAGTATGCCCCTCAACGTCACAATCAATGCATCATAGCCCACTGCGCGTCTCATGCGCTGAATTAGCAGTAAAGCTTCTCCAATTGTTTAGCCATAGCTGCTATTTGTGCCTCAAGAAAGGGACTCACCCGAGTGTCCGCACTTCCAACGCGCTTGGCCACAAGCAGAGCTGCTTCCAAAGCTTTGTGCAGATCAATAAATGTTTTAAGTGAAAAGACCCTTTGAAATGAATTCAACAAGCCTCCAACAAGCCACTGTGCATGTTGGCTCTGGTGAATATCATAAGATAACTTGGACATGGGAGTCTTAAACTGTGCATCATACTCCTCACACTTTCAGACAAAACTCTGCTTGATGTCCTTTAGCACGCTAATACTCTGTTGCTCAAACTCTGGAATATGAAATTGGGCCAACAACGCAGTGCACAATGCATCATAGTCCACCACAATCTGGTGTGGATCATACTTTCTATACCAACTGTGTGCGCGCCCTTGAAGTGTGGTGGCAAATTGACTTGCCATTTTGTCAGGGGTTGTAATTCCCTTTGCTCTCCATAGAAATTCACACTTGTGCTCATGCTAAGCCGCATCCTCTACAGATTTATACTCTGGAAAGTGAAGAGACATCTCAAAGAAGACTTGAGGTGGTGTTTGAGTTTGGTTGATTTGGTGGTGGTTGGGGACCTTGTCCTGGAGTAGGGCGGACCCCAAGCTTGAGCCTCCATTAGAATTTCCTCCATGCGATGGCTAACTTGAACCTCTTGAGGCCCCACACCGCTGCTTAGCCGCGACCTATGGTACTGTAGATGAACTTCCTTGTGTCCCAATTGTTGTGCTGAACTGGGCACCCACTGTTTGTGTTGTAGCATCACCTATAGGATTGCTTCTAATGGTCTCGCGCGCCAACACTTTGTCTCTTGATGACGCACTTTGTAAAAATGCCTCCATAAATACTTCCAACCACCGGCGCCTCCTCCAGGTACCATATGTGCGTCTCTAATTTGTTGCGCTTCCTGAGATGAAACTAGAATATTCCTACTGTATCTCCTTCCCAACATGGAGATGCTACTTGCTCGCCTTCACTATGATGTTCTTCAACAACTACCTCTGGATATGGCACACCTTGCGCAAAGGCTACGTAACCAGGCTGGGTCAGATGCACGCCCGTGGTCGTCATTCTCTCCTCAGATGCACTCTCATGAGAAGTCGATGGGATCTCTCTACTGCACTTCCCTAACGTTGGGAGGACATGATACTGCGACTCCTCATCTTCCACAGGGCTCTCATAACTTTCGATGATCATTCTTCTTTGATGGAACAGCCAGGTGCATCAACTACCCTCTGCAATGCCTCATTATACTTGAGCCGTATTTCCTCTCTTTGTCTTTTCTTCCGCCATGTGGCCACCGCCATCCTTCCCAAACTTGCTCCCGCCCTGCGCATGGTGGGGTTTTAGCTCACCATAGGTAAGTTTTCCATTCCCAATTCTACCATAAGGATCTTGATAGCTAAGGATATAACGCGCAAATATGATCCTCTTGGCTCATGCAAAAACTAGAACTCTACTTCCTCGGGAAAGAATATGTTGAGATTGCGTATTCCAAGTTATAGTTGCGCAGTACACCTTCCCACCAACGATATACAACTTTAGTCCACGTCTCGTCGAATCAAAGAGTGTCGATAGTCTTCCTGCGCCCAAGATCTCTTTCTTAGTCGAGATACCTCTGTTTTGCATGTAAGCCGTCAACCACCTGATGTACAACTCTATTGGGAAAAAGATGAAGAACGTCTCATACAAACAATCATATAGATTATCTTCCACCCACTTTTGCGCGTTAAAGTTAGGCCTGTGTTAACAATCTTTGTATCTTTGCAAAAGCGTTTTGGTCGTCTTTGATCCAACTCTCAATATTCTCCAAAGACAATCGAAACGCCATCTACATGCAACATCTTGGTAGACAATTGAAAAGAGGTCCCGCAACAACGGAACCAAAATGTAGTCTTATTTTACCCACTCAACAACTATGTGCGCAGCACTTCATCTAGACAGATTTGGAAGCTCACCCGAAGCGCGCGCAACTACCAAGTCCCTCCTTTGTTATGCTTATCAGAATGTTAGCATGCATGTTCATCATATTCATAACCAAATCAACCATTCATGCACAAAGAATCATCATAATCATGGCAGTTCAGAAACACATATAATAAGGAAACTCAATCAACATAAAGAATGATTAATAAGATCTGAATTCCCATAATTCCATACTCAAACATAGTCAATTTAGCAACCCAAATATAGTTATCCATTGTCAAACCATAATCAATTACATAACATAGAAGTTGAATACATCATAATTCAATACACCACTAGATAGGACCATGTGCACTCTCATATAGACTCCAAAACCCTAAGACTACATAACATAAAAACTATCGAGTTTTTTTCTTCTCAAGCTAGTACTACCTATATATATGGGTGGGGACTTGCCCTTCACCGCTTTCATGTACTCTTGCCCAATAGGTGTGCGTATAAAATAACTTGCATGCTTGTTACACTCGTGCTAATAATAGGCAAAGCTAAATATACAATATGCTCAAATCATATTTTTAGACTTCTCCATGTGTATTCTTTGTCCTACTTTGCATGTGCTTTTTCCAATTATAGCCCTTGTTTAGAAGCCAAGTCATCTCGCTTTTCTTTATTTCCGGATCTTTACTTGAGCAACAACACTCCAACTCTGTTTTTCTATTTTTAGCCTTGTCCCTAGAAAATTAGCTAAGTCATTGATCTTCTATATGCATGTGTGCAACCTTACCCGCTGACCTGTTTTCACTGCTGCGTGCACCTCACTGTGCGCTACTTTGATCTCTTGCGTGTGCATATCCTTGTGCATGAGCCTTTGTGCTTCACCGATACTTAGTCAATTTTCTTTGACCAACATTACCCCACACTAGGGATATTGTCCGTCCTCGACAATATTGAATCAAAGAATGCTTCTCAAGATTAGAAGAATAAATAATGTGTAAGATGAAAGAATAGTGGACATATGCTCAATGAATCAAAGAATGTCACATTTCCATAGGCGCGCACTTGACTTTACTCTTGGGGTGGCTGGAGTAGTTCAGGGAACCCTGTCTTTATAGTATTCTCCAACTTTTCCCACTCTGTAGTTTTCTTGATAGCTGCACCCGGTACAAATCCGACAATATTTGGCACCTGCTCATGGGTCATTTCTTCGCCCTTCTCCTTCAACTCTCTAATAACTCCAGAAGGCTCGATGCCATTCCTTCCAAGGCATCCATTTTGCACAACCAATGATCCAAGATCTTTAAGCCTCGTCTCAAAGATATCTCTTACGATTTTCAACAAATCTCTTTTTCGCGCCACTTCGCCGTGATCTCTTCACAACCAACTTTACTATCCTTCTTAGCGGCTTGCGCTTGCTTAAGTTTGGCCTCCTCCTGAGTAGTGTGTGCCTTGAGGATGGGATCAAGATCTGACAATGGTCAAACGCGCATCTTGTCTTTTTCAACACATCCTTAATCATGGTGCCCAACACCTCATACTCCACTATTTTGCGTGGCTACAACCGCCTTATTCCTTTCCTGTCTGTGCTGCAGCCAACTCTTCTTCCCTTGACCCTTGCACATACTCCTCATATAATAACATCCTTACTAGGTCTTCCAAGTAATGCACTTGTCGAAGGGTATTCATCCTTAGGCTTCTCTTCTAGGTCGGGGTGTGCTCTATTATTGCATCTGCAATGTGAACGGCCTTTTGAAGGCATATTTTGCATGCTTTTCCGCCTTCCCCAACTCCTTTATAAGCTGAATTGCTCCTTATCCTTCTTATCCTCTAGTAGGACTTTGATAATGGCCTCCTTATCCAAATTTCTCCACGCTACTTCGCTGCCATCTTATTCAGAGAGCATTGCTAGCTTGCTCATCCGTCAACTCCGTGGGTTTGATGGTAGTGAGGATTCTGCCTGGTGCTTTCTTCATCTTGCGCCAGGCATACATCTCATTATTAATCTCGAACTCAGGCTCCTCCATGCGAGTTTGCATATTCCAAGAAAGCATTTTCCTTGTGCGAATGGTCGCTCCTTCTGGATTGATTACCTCCCAGCCATAGCGGTCTTTGTTTTGTAGTGTTCTTTGGAATCTTGCGTGCAACATCTTTGGATTGATCATCAATATAATTTACCTAGGGTGTCTGCAAGAATTCCTCCTTTTTCTTCCTTCCACCAGTGTGCCTTCCCGTTGGTATTTGCGTTTCTGAAATTTGGCGTGCACTACTTCCTTCTCCGCATGTGGCTCCCATGCCTTCTCCGAACGGCTCGCCATCGCTGTTGTTTCTCTCTTCCTCTTCTCCTGTGGGGCCTTCACTTTCATGTGCGGTGGGCATCTCTCCATCATGGTGCACATTCTCATCCTTAGGCTCTTATTCATCCTCATTCAAATTATGGATGACCGGGGCTTCTTCATTTCGTGCAATCTCTTCCTTAGACTTCTCATCATCACTTTCTTCATTTGTCACCAACCTTTACCTTCTTTTTTTTTTTGGAGGGGTCTTCTTCTCTGCACTTGGTTTGGTTGGATTAACCCTTGGGGACTTCCCGGGTGCCTCTGCAGTCCCTACGCCGCTACCTTGTTTTTGCGCCTTCTCCGCAACTTTTTCTTACGATTGTGGTCGAGTGCGGTGTAATCTTCTACCTCCTCCTCCTCCTTTTCCTTTTCTTCTTCTTCTTCTTCTTCTTCTCGGGAGGGTCTCCTCGCGTGCTCTTTTGGTTCCCATAGTCTGTATTCCCTTGGTGGTTTAGGGAGATTAAGGTTTGTTCATCAACATGCTTCCCATTCATCACTCTAGGCCTCAAATAGATGTAGACTTTCGCTACTTCCTTTCCTACTACAAGATTCTTAGAGCTGACATCTATATTCTCAAACTCGATTGTGTCAGGATATACCGACTTGTTAGGACACACATACGTGTGCGCAAAATGTATGACAAAATCGACATCTACCATGTCTGCCAGATCAAACTTCAACTTCCGCGCATCAAAACCCCTGTTCACCGATGCTTGGAAGTATCTTAGTTAGTGAAGGCGAAAGGCAGTTTGCACTAGGGGCTCTTATCTCCAGTCTTCATGTAAAATCTCCTCAAACAATAATGTTGATAAACTGCAAATTTGGCCTTGCCTTATCCTAATGAGGAAACTCCCTTAGTATGTGCCATTCGTCCGCGAATGCTTTGTGCATCCGCCTATACCATTTATCTACTTGTGCTTGTATGCATTATTAATGCCTCCGTTGCGGGTATACTCAGGAAGGATATTTCCACACTTTATCATTTGGCCCATCTGACACTCCTATCTCATAGAAGACAATTAACAAAAGGATGGCGCCCCAAGTTATCTTTTCACCTTTGATGACTTGCACCCTTTCTTCCTCAATGATTCCTTCAACAATGAAGAAGGCAATTTTCTATCTTATTGGACATTTAATATAATTATCTTATCTTATCTTATCTTATCTTATCTTATCTATCTTGCGCCATCTTTTGCTCTATGTGAAGCCAATTTTTATTTACGTGTGTCCACCTTTTGACGTGCCCAACTTACAAATGACAAGGCACGCAACGACTTGTGTGCTTGGGTCATTGATATTTACAATGTCCATTGCGCGGCCCCCTCTCTGATAGTTGAATGCAATGGTAGTGGCCTCTACGCCGATGTCATCCTCCAAGTCAAACTCTATCTCAAGGCTCGAGCTGCGCACACTTGTAACTTCCCCAATTAATCAGCGGTGATGCACATTCTCCTTCTTGGAAAGTAAAAATAGTCCTAATGGACGTGCGACATCAACCATTGATACAAGCGCTTAGGTTTGCCAAAGAAGGGAAATACAATTGGAGAACTCCCGTGCTTTCCAAGTCCTTCTGTACTTTGTCATCATAAACCAACTTTCCCTCTTTAGTTCTCTGGTCCATTTTCTTCAACACTTCTTCGTTAATCTCAGACTAGTGCGATTTCGAAAGCGATGGTTGTAGTCACTTATCTTGCACTTGGTCAAGTGCAACTCCCATGGCTGCCCTACAATCACCTCGCTGGATATTGCATCTCTGAGAACCATTCTTTCGCGCGTCTTTCTACTAAAGGCTTCTTGTTCTTACCATTGCCTTTGCCCTTGGGTGACATTGTAGGTGCTTTCCTCGGTGCCATCTTTACTTCACAACTTCTTCAGATCTCAAACTTTAAAATTCACATAGAAACTTGTGCCCTAGATGCTAATAAACTTACTCAACCTAACTTGCGTTCAATTCTTTCAAATGCTTGCTTAGTCTATCTTGTTTTCAGTCTCGTTACACAACTTCGTGCCTTAGCCTCTACAACTTCAAGTTTTGCGAATCTGCTTTCTTCAAACCCTAGCTTCGCAAACTCAAACCTTTGAGCCTCAACCTTTGTGTAATTCAAACCTCCATGCCTTTTCCGTGCTCTAACTTCTAGTGAAAGAACTTCTAAACTAGGCCGCGTGTTATCATGCTCTGGTTTGCTTCAAATTTCCTTGGCTCTTCGCAATTTCGCACAAATTCGCACTTCATCGCTCTTCAAATGCTCAAACTCTTCGCAAGTTAGGGTAAGAATGAACTTTCCCGTGCTCCTTTTATAGATTTCCAAAAAATTTATTGCATTTATTGTCTCCTCACCTACCACCAATTTAAAGTATTAAATGTGTTTTTTTCTTTTTTCGAGCTTTTTCCTGCTTTCTTTCGTGTGCAACAGTCGTAACCTTCTCGGCGTGCCACTACCTCCCACGCTGCAGTCATCCTTGTGTGCACTTCCTGCGCTGCAACCCATCTTCCTTTGCACCTCACATCAAGTAGTAGATCCTGCTATGCCTCCCTCGCATTACACTACGCAACCCTCTTTCTCGCATGATTATCAACTTTGAGCACTTGCTTTCTTTCAAGCACCGCAACACCTTCCTTTTTCCTTCGCGTGTTCTCAATCCATATCCACCAAGCACCTTTCATTTATATTGTCTCACACACCTCTGAACAAACTCCAAGGCAAGAACCAACATCCAAAAATTTCCTATTCTCGTAGTCACACTTGCTTCCACCCCACACTAAAAGTATGCGCGGTCCTCTGCGCAGATCAACTTAAGAAGTAGTAACCAGCTCCTGCGCACGAACGTGCTTATTACAACAAACAAGCAAAGCAAAAACAAAACATGAAAGGGAAATCTAATCTAAGTGGCAATACTGCCTTATTAAAAACACAAAGAAGTTTATTTATAGTAGGGCTTCAGCCTACTCCCATTGAAGTAACCAGGAAACATGGTGCCATCCAGTGCTTGCAATTGACATGTGCATGAGTCTAGTATCTTGGTCACTACAAAGGGTCCTAACCAATGAACTTTCAACTTCCCTGGGTGGCGTGCAAACTTGGAGTCATACAAAAGTACCATCTTTCCAACTGCAAAAAAGGACTTGCTTCTTGATGTGCCTGTCATGCCAAGCCTTCTATCGTGCCTTTTTGTCTTCTGGCTCCAACGTGCAATGGCGTGCCATTCATCTAATTGCAACAACTTGTCAATACACTCATCTATAGTTTGTTCATCATCCAATCCAACTGCGTGTGGAATTTGTGTTACTGTGGGATGGTAACATAAATTCCATAGGTAGTACAACCTTCGTGCCAAACACCAACTGAAAAGGTGTGGTCTTGTTCAACCGTTTATAGGTTGTTCTATATGCCCAAAGTATGGATGATACCTTGTCATCCCAATCCTTTCTTTCAACATCACATATCTTCGTTAATGCCTGTCCTAAGATCTTGTTGAAAGCTTCAGCAGTGCCATTAGACTGAGGGTGATAACGAGTAGTTTTATGGTGTGCGACCATAAACTCTGCCAATAGAATTCTTATAGTCTCATTCAAGAAATGAGTTCCTCTTTCACTCGTTAAGCTCAAAGGGCATCTATACCTACTGATAATATTTTCCCAAAGGAACCTTGTTGGGGTGCCTTGTGCAATCTTTTGTAGGCGCAACATCTGCCCACCGTGTTAAATAATCAGTACATGTGATGATGTAGTGCGCTCTAGTCTTGCGTGCGGGTGGTGCAATAGGTCCTACAAAATTAATTGCCCATTTTTCAAAGGGTTTTGTGCTTGCTATAGGCCTTAAAGGCATTTCATCCTTATTGCAAGGCTTTCCAATTCTCTGATAGTGATCACATGTTTTGACAAAAGCCTTAGTATCTTTGTTCAATGTCTTTGACCATAAACCAGCTAGAAGGATCTTGGCTGTAGTTGCATCTCCCGCATAATGGCCTCTTGCTCCTCCCATGAGCCTCCTCCATGATGGCTTTGTGCTCATTTTCATGTACACATTTTCGCAAGACCTCATCTCTGCCCATCTTACACAGGTCTCCTCCAATGAAGCTGGTAAGGGGATGCACGAATAGCAAGTTGTTTCTTTTCCAATGTTTTCATTCCTTCAAGTGCAAGCCCAGTGTGCAAAAATATTGCTATGTCCTCCAAATCTGCGGGCATGTGGTTCAACTTGAACAACTGTGCATCAGGCATTGTGTCTTCAATACTCTGCGCGTCCTCCCCAGATTTGATCCTTGATAAATGGTTAGGTCCCAAGTTGCTCTTGCTTGGCTTGACTACAACCGTAAAATCAAATTCCTGAAAAAGGAATATCTAGCGGCAAATGCGCCCTTGCAAAACAGGTTTGTTGACCAAGTACTTCAATGTCATATGATCTGTATAGAAAATGAACGGTGTGGCCAATAAGTACTTGTCGAAACTTATGAAGCGCGTACATCATGAATAATGCCTCGCACTTTGTCATTGTATAATTCTGCTATGCTCGTGTCAACTTCCAACTTGTAAAGCATATGTGATGGTCCACATTTCCCTCTCTGGTTGTGCTAAGACTGCGCTAATAGCCATGCAGAGGCATCTACATGTACATGAAAAGGTTTGTTCCAAGAAGGAAAGTGCAAGGTGGGTGCGGTGGTAAGCTTCTCTTCAATGTTTCAAATGCTTGTTGTTGTGCGTCACCCCAATAAAACTTTCCTTTGGCCTTGAGCAATTCCTCTAAGGGCGACAATCTTAGCATAACCCTTGATAAACTTCTTGTAATAACTAGTATGCCCCAAAAAACCGCGCATTTCACTCTGATTGATAGGTTCATCCAATCCCAAAATCACTACAATCTTAGATGGATCTATCAACAATTCATCCTTACAAATAATGTGCCAAAGCAGAGTGCCAAAAGGTGTGGAAAAGATGCACTTTTTAATGTTTAAGGAGATGCTTAAGCCGCCGCACCTCTCAAACATCAACCTCAAATTATCACAACGGTCTTTTACAAGCCCATGGCATGGTCCAATCATCTAGATAAACTTGCAAAAACTTATGGATAAAATCATGAAATGCTTGCATAACTATGCACGAGAATACTGTTGGCGCATTCTTCAATCCAAAAGGCATCACAATATATGCAAAACTTCCCATTCAGTGGTGAAGGTAGTCTTTTCTTGATCCTCGAGTGCAATGTGATAGCCTGAAAATCCATCAGTGAAAGAGTAGATCTCGTGCCCTGCAACTCCTCAAGGATCTCTCTATGAATGGCATAGGAAAAGGATCTATGACACATGAAGCATTGAGTTCCCTATAATCTACACAGATCTTGATCGACCATCCTTCTTGATGTTAATCACCATGGGGCTGACCCACTCAGATTCCTCAATTGGTTTAATGATTCTAGACTTAAGCATCTTGTCAATTTCTTCTTTGACCTTCATGCGCAGGTTCAAATTCATCCTATAAGGCCTCTTCCGAACTCGGACGCGCACCTTCTTTCAACTTAATCTTCATCTCTCCTAATGAGGGATGCACACCTTTCAACTCATGATAGCCTCTTGAAATAGATCCTAGAAATTGTGCAATAGTTCAAATGATCTTTGCAACCTCTAGTTCTGACCAATAGTCTCCAATGTTAGCCTCCTTAGGTGCACCTTTAGTTCCAATATTAACATTTTTGGTCTTCATAGGAGCATGGTATGCACATGCTTTTTCATCTGCAAAGTCCATTACCTCGCGTGCACCCTCTGTATGGCTAATATCCAAGTTCTCTACTTCTTCATCATCAATAAGGTATAGCATCTTCGCTTTTTTCCTTCTCTTTCTAGGCGCGGCCCAACTGTATCTCTTCTATCTCCAGGACAACCTCACGCACCTCAATATCAGGTTCTCCTAACATCTGAATCATGAGTTCTTCTAACTTGGTGCAATATTCTAGCCCTGATGCACTTCATTATCTGCAAAGCCTCTTGTACTGTTGGCTTATTAGAAAAATAATCAAAGGTATGAACAATACCTTCAGATATCTCGTGCCAACTTGGAGTCTCTGTTTCAACTCAGCATGGACATACCAAGTGCGCGCGCGTATCCGCAAGCAGAGTGGAATAGAACTTATGCACCCAAAGAGATGGTGGTAAAGCCTCCTGGCCTTGTGCCCATTATCTCTCACAGTTATGGACATGTACCAAAGCAAGAGTCTTCCCATCATATTCGTGTATAAGTGAGGGAACATTGCTCGAGTAAACCTTGTTGAAAAGGAAACTCGACCTCGCGCCGCCCGAAGACTATCTCTCGTGATTTGCCCACTGCGCACTTCTATTCCATGCAAGGTATAAACCATCACATTTCATCTACCTCCTTCATTCTTCCACTTCTTCCATGGTGCACAAGAAAGAATCAGGTTTCTCCTCTCGAGTATACAGGTAAGCTCGATGATTTTTGCCTAAGCGCCTAATCATGTATGACCTGATTATCTGAGTGCCTCTTCCTTTAACCTCGCATCCGACCATTTTCATGTATGTGTCATGGGCCCAATTGTCACAAGTAACACTAGTAGTGTCATCGAAGATCGAGCATCCTCCCACTTTGAAGTATGCCTTCTTTAGATGGTTCCACGTTCTTAGGGTCACGCACTGTATGTGCATAAATCCTATTAAGCTCTTCTTCACTCACAAGCTCAATGTAAGGTGCAACCTTCACATCATCCAAGGGTATGACAACACGCTCTTCCTTGTTCTCAAAATTGATATATCTTTTGTTGAAGTGCAAATTTTCATTGTTCGTATAACACCAATGACGTCCAAGTAGTCTTTGGGAAGTTGTCTGCCTCAGCCAGCTCCAATACTTCAAAATCTCCTGTAAACTTTACACCTTGAATAGTAATTGAAGCATCCTTCAACACCCCAATAGGCATGACCCTTGTTTTATTTTGGCATATACAACACATTAGAAGATGGTTCCAATTGTGGTCTCCCCATTTGGTTCTAGGCATCCAAAGTTAGAACATTGACCTAGGTGCTTGTGCCAATCATAATATTACTCACCAGCCAACCGTCTACATCCTTTGCATCTAGTGTAATTTCTTTGTCATAATTATGGTTCTGTGGTGTTAAATTTGCATGAAGTATTTGACGCTCGTGCTCAACTCTTGTGTGCGGTACCTTCTCTTGCAACCATTCTCCTAGAAGTGGGATGTTCTCCTGCCTCAACATCCTACATACCTCCTTCAAATCATCTACATCTTTTGTGGGAGCTTAATGTTCTTCGCACATTTTCTATCGCACGCTTGTTCCATCAAGCACTAGATCTCACCCTGTAAATCTCTGATTACTCTCGTGGTTTCTCTTGTAGACCTCCTTATGACGAAAAGCATCTGGATACTTAACATGCATAATTTCTTCCCTCCTGATGAGAGATTTTTGTTTAAGAAGTTCTCGCGCGCGCTCCGCCTCGCGCGAGTAAAGAATTCAAGCACAGGATGAAGTTCGGATCATCTGTCTTCTTCGGTGTCCATTATTCATTCTTCGCGCACTGTACCTTGATCATTCCCGTGCCTTTGTCCTTTTTGTTCTTACACATATGCTCATAAAGATCAGGCAATCTTCAACCTTATGTTGCTTTCCACAATACGCACATACCTGATTCTTGGGACACTCGCGCTAGTAATGATCGGGGACCCACAAGTATAACAAGTCCCATGCGTGAACCTTCCTTTGCCACCACAACCTCTACTCCTATATCCACTCGGGAACCCACCATCTCCACTATTGTGCCCCTCAAATTTGGGCTTCTTGCGCTTGAGAGCTACTTGCCAATGTGGTTTGTCGCAATCCAGTTTCACATGCCTCATGAATTTTGTCTATTAAATGGCAATCAATTGTATCATGGGTATGTGCATCGCAAATCTTGTAGTACTAGAGACATTTTTATGTTGCTGCAAGAGGGGCAATTTCGGACATCATGATTCTTGTGGCAGATCTCACAAGATTGTAACAATGCGCGCACATTCTTGTGCGGACAACTATCCTTAGTATGCCCCTTAACGTCACAATTAGTGCACCATAGCCCACTATGCGTCTCATACGTTGAATAAAGGCGGAAAGCGTCTCCAATTGTTTAACCATAGCTACTATTTGCACCTCAAGAAAGGGACTCACCCCAATATCGCACTCCTAACCACTTCAACACACAGAGCTGATTCCAAAGTCTTGCACAGATCAGTAAATGTTTTATGTGACAAGGCCCTTCGAAACAGAGTCAACAAGCCTCCAACGAACCATTGTGCATCATACTCCCTCACACTTTTAGACAAAGCCTTGCTTGAAGTCCTTTAGCGCGCTAATACTTTGTTGCTCAAACTTTGGAATATGAAATTTGGCCAAAAGCGCGCAATGCATCATAGTCCACCATAGTCTGGTGTGGATCATACTTTCTATACCAACTGTGTGTGCGCCCTCGAACTGTGGTGGCAAATTGACTTGCCTTTCGTGGGGGTCAGAATTCCCTTTGCTCTCCATAACAATTCACACTTGTGCACATGCTTACTTGCATCTTCCACGGCTATATACTTTGCAAGTGAAGAGCCATCTTGTTGGCTTGATTTTCTCGCATAGCTGAAAACCTAGGCAATCATGAGTTAAATCTTCCTCATTTACCGGTGAGTCTCCCATGTAAGATTTGTCAATTAAATATGCTAGTATCTATTTGTGGGTATTACTTTAACCATGCGCAGAACCATAGGTATGTCAGATAGCTTTGCAACAAGTAAGTTAAATTGTTAAAGAAAGAAAATATCTAATGACGAAGAAAATAATAAAAACACAGGAAAGAAAGAGGGAAGATGTGCAACCCAATCAATAGATTACAAAGTTGATTGCATGCACATAGATAAAACCAATAGATATTAACACAAAATTATAAGCAAAGGCAAAGCTTTCAGATCTAGATCTAGAATAACACAAAGTTTATAAATAGATCTAAGACAAAAAGTTAGAAACAAAATACACCGTCGACACAAAGTTCTCCGGAAATATGCTCCTTTCTATTCCTTTGCTTCAAATAGCTATCAGGGGTTTCAGCACAAAGTCTGGAACACAAGAATGCTGCTTACAAATTTTGATCCTTAACCCAAAGGTTCTTCCTCTACTTATAGAATGTAGAAGGGAAATTACAAATGGGAAACTTAACTGAACTAGAACATAAACAAGAAGTAAAGATAACATCTGGCAATCATCTTCCTTTAATTCCTCTCCAAGTGACATGCATCTGGATCTATAGTCAAAATTATACACATCTGTCACTTAACTTATAGAATCGTTCCACACAACTTAAAGTAATGGTTTTCAAACCAATAACTTTAAAGTTTTACAATTACATCCGGGAACGTAGAAATAGAAGAAGAAAGATCCACCAACTGTAACATCTACATCTTTTTGTTTTGATACTGAATATACTTGTCGAACATGTAATTCAACAACTTCCCATCTGTTTTAGCCACAACTTCTTTTTCGTCTCCAATTGCAGCAAGCCTTCGTTCAAAACCTCGATGCACGCTTCCACATCCTTCAAGCTAGGCTCAACCTCTTAATATCTGACTGCAGCGTTACCAGCTTACTGATGGAATCCATCGTGAAAGGCCTAATAGCTCCATCAATCCTCTCTTGCACCATCAGAAGAGATCCTTCCAGGGAATCAGACACTTTGCTAGGAATGGTCCTTTTGTATGAAGAAACGTTCCCAACCACTTCCTCATTGGTGAAAGTAATGACATTGTCTGATAGTGATGATGCCATACTCTCAAGCGCCCACATCCTTTTCAGCATGATTCTGAAGATCTCCAAGCGGAAAGAAACTGCAAACTCAAGTTGCTTCCCCTTTTCAACTGATCCATTGGGCACAATTGTTCTGTAGTCAAAACCTCCCTCGGCAACTTATTTATCTCGACCAAAGTACTCAGGTTACTTTCAGCTACTATGTTCATGTCCATCGTGTTTGTCACTAGTTGCTTCAGCTGAACCGATGCATCCTTCATAACCTTTAGATGGGCCGACACCTCCCTGAGTTGTACAGAAGCTTGGCGAATGATTAGACTCTTCCATTCGTCGATAGCTTTAACTTGGTTACCTGCATCTTCCACTTCCCGCATCGATGATCACTCACCGCTTATGTACTTTGAAATTACCGAGTGGAAGATTTGACAACTTTGGCAATAATCTCGCACAACTGAGACACCTGCTTTTGAAGTTCAACTTTTTCTCGCCTTTTCTTTGTCAAGCCTAAGGAATAAAACATTTATCAATGTCTGCGTGTCTTGCTTCAATCCTTCAGTAGTGGCTTGTCCTATGGGTACTTTGGTCACTGTTATATCTGTTGCCGTGAGCTCGGCCTTCTTCTTTCCTTCTCGCTGGAAGACACCCAAAACAAGATCTGAAATCTGAAAATGTGTAGATAAACTCTAGCCGTAAGTGAAAGCTTGAAATACAATTTCGCCCCACTTAGGAAAGGCCCAAAAACACCTTAAAACTGATCAAACACTTCAGATATGATCTCTCCTTGAATTTAACTTGAAATCAATCTTCAACAACTATTGGAAAATCAGCGAACTCCTTGATATGCAATGAAAACCCCAAGGTGGAGAATTCTCTCAACTAGAGGAAGGGTTTTTGTCCTCTAGATCTCGTAGAGGGTTTTCATCCTCAAGAGTGAAGATGCAAGAAAAAATGCTCAACATACAATTCAAAATTTAGAAGATAAAACAAGTGATGCCTCTCCAAGCAAGTCGACTTGCTTAAATAGAAGAATAGGGTCCAAATGGCCACTCTCACATCCAATCAGAATTTTCCCCTTATTTAATTATTTCCTCGCTTACCTTTCTCTACTAGGAAAGTCACATTTTTCCCTTGAATAAATAACTATTGCTAAATGCCTTTTCGCCTTTTTCTATTTTTATTTTATTATTAAGTTCATAATATTTTATTATAAGTGCTTTATAATCTTTTCTTTTTTTTTTTTGCACTTTATAATAAATTATTATAACTTAAGTCTCCCTTGTGTTTATTCCTTAGGCGCCGAGAGACAAAATGGGCTAAGGGTCTTCGAATGGGAAGTGAATATTACATCAACTATGCGCACCGACACTTCATCCAAATAGATCCGGAAGTTTATCGAAAGCACATGCAGCTACTAGGTCCCTCCTTTGTTATGCTTATCAGAATGTTAGCATGCATGATCATCATATTCGTAACCAAATCAACCATTCATGCACAGAGTCATCATAATCATGGCGGTTCAAAAACACATATAATAAGAAAACTCAATCAACATAAAGAATGATTAACAAGATCTAAATTCCCATAATTCCATACTTAGATAGTCAATTTAGCAACCTAAATATAGTTATCCATTGCGAACCATAATCAATTACATAACATAGAAGCTAAATACATCATAGTTCAATACATCACCGCATGGGACCTGTGTGCTCTCATATAGATTCCAAAACCCTAGGAATGCATAACATCAAAAACTATCGAGACTCTTCTTTTCGAGCTAGTACTACCTATATATAAGGGTGGGGACTTACCCTTCACCGCTTCATGCACTCGCCCAATAGGTGTGCATACAAAAATAGCTTGCATACTTTTTACACTGTGCTTAATAATAGGCAATGCTAAATATACAATATGCTTTAATCCTATTTTTAGACTTCTCTATGCGTATTCTTTGTCTTGCTCTGCATGTGCTTTTCCCAATTATAGCCCTTGCTTGGAAGCCAAGTCATCTCGCTTTTGTCTATTTCCGGATCTTTACTTGAGCGACACTCCAACTTTGTTTTTCTATTTTTAGCCTCGTTTCTAGAAAATTGGCTAAGTCCTTGATCTTCGATGCATGCGCGTAGTCTTGCGCTGACTTCATTCATTGCTGCGCGCGCGCCTTCGCGCTACTCTAATCTCCCGCGTGCGTGTATCCTCGCGCGTAAGCCTTTGTGCTTCACTGATACTTAGTCAATTTTCTCCGGTCAACCGAGCTCACCCTCCTTTGCCTTTGCTTCTTCAACAAGTGAAGATCTTCCTGCCTTGTCTCTTTCCATATTTTGTGGACACATGTATGGAACATCATCATGGTTCTTGCGAAGTCGGGAATTGTTCACTTTCTTTTGATTGTTGTTTGGTGTAATGTCCTTTTTTTTTTTATTTGTGGACAAATGAAGACTTCGTGCCATTCTCTTCCCATAGCCAAGAAGATTAAGTGAACAAGGGAAGTAAGTGAGCTTTGTTTCTGATTTCTTTTATTATTTTTAATGTTTTTCTTTAGTATTTAGCTTCTCTAGGCAAGTCATATGGAATTGGGAGTTCCCAACAAAGAATTAAAAGATAAAGTGAGCTTGGAGGTCAGTCCTCATCTATTTGGCCTTTGGCGCCAAGCAAGTTGTATAAAAGAGGTAGTATGACCTCATTTGGAGATTATCTTTGGCACATTTACATTTACATTTGGTTTGTTGGGCTAGCTGATCAATACTGTTCCACTTGAGGACGAAAACCTTGTTGTGTGGCATCCAAGGAGGACGGAAACCTTTTTGTGGCTTGCTAGAGAATGAAAACTCTCCATTTTGGGGAGTTGAAGATCTCTATTGAAAACTCTTTGCAGATTTGGATCAAGAAGAAGACCTACAAGGACTTGTATATATTTTTGGAGCCCTCTCCTATGGGAGCGACTAGGGTAGAGGTCATTCTAAGTTCCTTCTAGGGAATGACACTTATTCATTTGTTGATATTCAGATTTGATATAATTTATAAGGCTGAAATCACTCATTTTTGGGCATTGTTGGGGTTCGGAAACCCTCATTTTGATTATTTCACTTCGCTATTCTTCTGCTGTTAATAATTAATTTTCCAGCTGAGTATTTACGTGATTTGCATGACGGAAAATGTTCTAAGGTGTTCCTTAAAGATCTATAAATATTGTGGGTACATTGTAGG
Source organism: Taxus wallichiana var. yunnanensis (assembly GCA_018340775.1). NCBI lineage: Eukaryota > Viridiplantae > Streptophyta > Pinopsida > Cupressales > Taxaceae > Taxus > Taxus wallichiana. Next base: position 983,629,615 of record CM031240.1, read on the forward strand.
GTGATATTTTGGCGAAATCTTGTGTTTTTCAGACTGCTGTTATAAAAATCAGATCATTGTTCCGTATTGATTTAATTTTCTTTTGTTGGTCCAAAAATCAGATTTAAGTCAGGTTGGGGTTTGTGCTAAAACCTTTATTTTCAGTTTCAGCCCTAAAAAGGGACATTACATTTAGAAAATTCTAGCAAGCTGAACATCATCATTAACAACCGGTAAATCTCTTTTGTCATGTGTATGCCCTTCAACATGGTCTTCTTGGGTCTCCCCCTCAAAACCCTCTTGCATATCTGTTTTTTCTTTTTATTCGTTCAAGAAAAACCCTTTGCATTTGGATCCTTGGCGTGTTCGTGGTCTAGGTTTAACCCTAGCATCTTCACCCATACACTAGCTTCCTTTTGTTGGAGCCATTGAATGTGGAGAGTGTCACCTTCCCCAAAGCATTTTGAAGATCCCTCGGTGGCACATGAGGTCTAGTCTCTTGACTTGAATCACTTATTTGTTGATAATCAGATTTGATATAATTTATAAGGCTGGAATCACTCATTTTTGGGCATTGTTGGGGTTTGGAAACCCTCATTTTGATTCTCTCTCTTCGCTGCAGTTCTGCTGTTAATAATTAATTTTCAAGCTAAGTATTTACTTGATTTGCATGGTGGAAATTGTTCTAAGCATAAAATTTGGACAAAGTTGCAGTAAATTAACCACGGGAATGATATATCTCAATATTCAATAACATAGGTTACATTATATAGATTGTATGAGCTCCTATTTTAAAGGAGTCTCAACAAACAATCAAACACGTATTATTTGGACTACCCAAGAATGGTGGGTTTGTTCAACAATCCAACCAAAAAATTGATTAGCCCATATGCGTGAGTTGTTAACACAACTCACTTAACATTAGTTATATTATTACCCACAAATCATATATGTTCACACTATAATTCCTAACATTTCCCCATAGTGTGAACATGGGAAGAAAGCACATTTGAAGATACGGAAATAGAATCATATGCCTCCGCATACTTTTAGGTCTGCATACTGCTAGCTTGGATCTTGCTGCACATGACCAATCCGCTTCACCACAGTGAATCCCATACTGAGATGATCACACTTCCACCGATTCACCTACATATGCGAACTCAATAGTTCCCGCTTTCACTTCCAAAGTGAACGCTCTTTCACCGGTTGATCGATGTTAGAAGTACGACAGTCGAAGAATCTCAGCAGTTAGAGGATCACTCCTAGTTCAGTTTCCTCCTATACAACTGTTCTCAGTTCCAAAATGCACATTCTCCTCTTTTCAATCATAATAGGGATGGAAACCACACACCATTTTATTCTGCACACACCACTCAAAGTAATCAACCGAAATAAATTTCACCATAGAAAAACGCGACCCCGTCGTTGGTGAATGACGAGAGGCGTTGATCGCCCTCCATCTTTGTTATGTCTGACCTCCAGTGTACGTGCTACTAACTCAACCAAATGCGAACATGGAGCACATTTGTTTCCACATTGAGCTTATTCTTTTCTCCCCCACAATGTGAAACCCTTTATTTTCTGACGTCAAGTAAACACCGAAAATGCGTCTGTAAGGCAATTTTTAATTTATTTTTCAGACACAACAACACCGACACTATGATTTCTTAAACTTCTGACACTATTAATAGCAAAACGCGACCCGTTGTTGGTGACTGATGAGAGGTGTTGATCACCCTCCATCCTCCGTTGCCTCCGACCTCCAAAGTGTACGCATCGCTAACTCAGCCAAATGCGAACATGAAGCACATTTGTTTCCACATTGAGCTTATTCTTTTCTCCCCCGCAATGTGAAACCCTTTATTTTTCGGACGTCGGGTAACACCGAAAATGCATCCGTAAGGCAATTTTTTATTTATTTTTCTAACACAACAACACGACACTATGACTTCTTAAACTTTTGACACTATTAATAACATCCAACATATAACTTGAGACACTAAAAACATCTTAATGAAACTCAACCAAAGAAATTTGTATGGTTCGACTAGTCATAAGACCATCGACCTGATAATTTAGATCTTATACCTAATATACTCGAAGCACCTTATATCTTGATATTAACAATACAAAACTTAATACAACTTAAGAATTTAAAGATCAAACTAGTATTGAGAAGACCGCAGGAGAATTCCACATGCAACGTGTAGGTTCCAAGGCTGTATGACTTTGCTCATAGCAGGGCCACCAAATAAAAGATAAAATTTTCAATTTGACAGCTAGCATGTAGACGATTGGATTAGGATTTGAGCTTGGAAGGTGTTGATGGTAGCTCAGCCGATGTCAAACCTTAGGAGGCATGTAGTGCCGTGGATTGACAAGCTCTGGCTTGTGGTGAAGATCCCATGAAGAGCACGTAAGGAACGTGTGAGGCCCAAATCCGAAAAAAGAATATTTAAGAGTGCTGCACACACTTAGGTTGGTAATTAATATAGCCTGCATGCATCGTGGGAAGGCATGTCAACCCTGAACTCATGAAATGATCAAAACATCAATGTAGAAATAGCGCATGGACAACTCCACATGGGGCACAAATTCCAACACTGAATAGGAGATTACAACTTGGCCTGATGAATGTGCATGTATATGTATCTCATAGGCAATTCAATAGATGAAAATATTCAAAAGATGATCAAAATGTATGTCTGCTAGATGTAGCCAAAACGCCAATGGTGAATTCTGATGAAGAAGGTAATATGAACCTGATTCCTTGGTATCAAGGATACACAGTGCTTCAACGTTGACTGTAACTCAATCCCAATGCATGCGCGAAGAAATGTAAACCTCTGCAACTAATGAATACATACAATATATTGATGTTGGATCATTAACCAGGGCGATGAAAAACTTGATTTTCCTTCTACAAATTCACTATACACCCATGGAAAGGACTAGTCAACGCTCTGATACCAAATATAAAATTTGGACAGAGTTGTAGTAAATTAACCACGGGAATGATCTCTCTCAATATTCAATAACATAGGTTTCATTATATAGATTGTGTGAGCTCCTATTTTAAAGGAGCCTCAACAAACAATCAAGCACGTATTATTTCAATTTGGACTACCCAAGAATGGTGGGTTGGTTCAACAATTGAACCAACAAATTGATTAGCCCATATGCGTGAGCTGTTAACACAACTCACTTAACATTAGCTATATTATTATCCACAAATCATATACGTTCACGCTATAATTCCTAACACTAAGGTGTTCCTAAAAGCTCTATAAATATTGCGGGTACATTCTAGGGTGATATTTTGGTGAAATCTTGTGTTTTTCAGACTGCTGTTATAAAAATCAGATCACTGTTCCGTACTGATTTAATTTTCAGTTTGCTGGTCTGTAAATCAGATTTATTTCAGATTGGGGTTTGTGTTAAAACCCTTATTTTCAGTTTCAACCCTAAAAAGGGACATTTCATTTGGAAAATTATAGCAAGTTGAACATCATTATTAACAACTAGTAAATCTCTTTTCTCATGTGTATGCCCTTCAACATGATCTTCTTGGGTCTCCCTCTCAAAACCCTCTTACATATCTATTTTTCTTTTTCTTCATTCAAGAGAAACCCCTTTGCGTTTGGATGCTTGGCATGTTCGTGGTCTAGAGTTTAACCCTAACATCTTCACCCATACACCGGCTGGCCCTTTGTTGGATCCATCAAATGTGGAGAGTGTCACCTTCCCCAAAGCATTTTGAAAATCCCTCGGTGGTGCATGAGGTCTAGTCTCTTGCCTTGAATAACTCATTTGTTGATATTCAGATTTGATATAATTTATAAGGCTGGAATCACTCATTTTTGGGCATAGTTGGGGTTTGGAAACCCTCATTTTGATTCTTTCTATTCGCTGCACTTCTGCTATTAATAATTAATTTTCCAGCTGAGTATTTACTTGATTTGCATGGTGGAAATTGTTCTAAGGTGTTCCTAAAAGGTCTATAAATATTGTGGATAAATTGTAGGGTGATATTTTGCGAAATTTTGTGTTTTTCAGACTGTTATTATAAAACTCAAATTGCTGTTCTGTACTGATTTAATTTTCAGTTTTCTGGTCCTTAAATCAGATTTAATCCAGGTTGGGGTTTGTGCTAAAACTCTTATTTTCAGTTTTAGCCCTAAAAAGGGACATTACATTTGGAAAATTTCAAGAACTGAACATCATCATTAACAACCGGTAAATCTCTTTTCTCATGTGTATGCCCTTCAACATGGTCTTCTTGGGACTCCCCCTCAAAACCCTCTTGCAGATCTGTTTTTTCTTTTTCTTCATTCAAGAGAAACCCCTTTGGGTTTGGCTCCTTGGCGTGTTCTTGTGGTCTAGGGTTTAACCCTAGCATCTTCACCCATACACCGGCTGTCCCTTTGTTGGAGCCATCGAATGTGGAGAGTGTCACCTTCCCCAAAGCATTTTGAAGATCCCTCGGTGGCACATGAGGTCTAGGCTCTGGCCTTGACCTTCCCTTGCTTACCCCTATGAATTCGGCAAGCGAAATAACATCATGGATCTCATTTGGAAGAGCCCTATATTCTTCATAGTTGGCCGCAATATTGTGCCCTACTAAAATGCCGTGTATCCACCTCCGGAATAACTCCTTCCCTTGGGAGGAAGGTAGGCTGAAAAGCCCTAGCTGTAGGATCCATCACGGATTTCAGTGGTTGAAGATTGTTGTTGGCCCTTGAAGAACTTCTTGGATGCATATTATGGATCAACCATGCCATTATATCAACCAACCTCTCTTGCCCTTGGGCAAACCTCTCAAACCTAGCATCATCAAAATTTATGTTCACCATTTTATCTTCTCCTTTTGAATGAATACCCTCCAAGCTGGGAGGATCGATGCTCTGATACCATTGTAATGTCCCTTTCTAGGCTCTAACTGAAAAACAAAGGAAATAGCACAAACCCCAATTGATAGTAAACTGAATTTTATGACAGCTAACTGAAAATTGTAATAGTAAACAACAATCTGATTTTAATGACAACAAGAAAAAAACAATATCTCTTCAAATTTGCACCATTCACACCATATAAAACATGTAGGGACACTTAGAAATATTTTAGAACCAATATTGGCCAAGAAATCAGCCTTCAAACCCCAACGGAAATTAAATAAATGACAACAGAGAACACCCTTACAAAGTGGCTGGAAATGAATGATTCCAAGCCCAAAAATGAAGTCCAAATATAGATTCCAACTGCTAAAAATATGAAGAATGCAATGATGGCTGAGTTGGAAGTCGCCATGCCCTAAAAACCACCTAACTCTTTCCCAAGGTGGGTCGCTCCCCTACTAGAGGGGACGGAAATCATTGCGGAGACTCAAACCCTAGCTGAAAATCTGCAACATCAATCTTCTTGAAGCACTTTGGAAACCTCGGAATGGAGAATCGCTAACTAATTGAAGAGTTTTCGTTCTTCAATCAAACAAGGAAGGTTTTTCGTCAAAAACCTTGTTGACCACATTGAGGATTTTCTCCCTTAAGAGGAAGTAATTGAGCAATTAGCCCAAAAACCACGCAATGTTAATTTTAGACAAGATGATGATGCCCAAATGAGCCAAGCGAACCCTCTTTATACCTTGTTGTAGTGCCAAAACAAATTAGAATGCCTCCAAACTTGGACCGACCTCATAAGGATACTTTTATTTTATTTTCCCTTTGGCTTTTCACCTTTATAACCCAATCGACCAAACTTATGTAGAAAACTATAAAAAGGAATGCAAATGCTTACTAAAATAACTTATCTTAGATTACGGCCTTATAAATTATGCTGAACAAGAATATCAAACCAAAATAGTGAAATCAACCCTAGAACATACAAAACCCTCCACCCATGCAAGTCACCTAGGGTAAGAAGGTGGGAAAACTAACAATAAACCACTCTAAAGCACTTTGGAAACCCCGTATGGGATTCCCCTCTAGCTTGAGAATTTTTGTTCCTCAATCTTCCAACAATGGAGGTTTTCGTCCCCAAAGTTGAGCCACACTAAAGATTTTGTCTTTAGGGAAGATCAGGGCACACTGTGCACAAACCCAAGATATAATCTTTAGAATAAACATGCATAACCCTTCAAATGAACCTTCATGTCCTTATATATCCTCAAGTGGTGCCAACATCAAAATAGAATCCCAATGCATAAAACGACCTTCAAGTAATTCTATTTCTTCATTAACCTCTGCGTAGGTTCTCCATTCCAGCATGATCCAGAAGGATTAGAAGTCTTTGTACCAAATAAGAGGCCTTCATGCCCAACTTGCAATTAAAAGTATTTAAAAATACTTTTATGCGATAAGTAGTAATCATCATCCATTAAGCCAATATTGACTCAAACAAAGACATAATGGGAACTAGAAGAAATATGAATGCAATTCTCATTATGCCCCATTTAGGGGACATTACAAAATCAAACTAGCTTGGAAAAGGGGACATTACAAGTTGTTTATATGTGAGCCTATTTAGTGGGCATGGGCATAACAATAATCCCCATGATCATCCTTCGACGATGCCTCCAATGTTGGCTTTGCGAGGGTTGCTTTTGGCCTTTAATCGCGCCCTTCGTTCATGCACAAATTGATCCTCTCTCGAAGAAGTGCCATTATATAGAGCCACGATTTCGGCCTGTCGACACTTTGTTAGGGTCTTATATACTCCGTCCATTGATGTTTCGTCCCTTATCTTGATCATCAGGGGTTGGGAAAGAGTTTCGACTTTCCTTGGTTTCGTTTTCCTTTCTTTGAGCCTTCGTGTCTGGTTTTGCGTCTTTCTTTTCCTTTCGGATTCGGATATAACCCTTACTACAGCGATCACCTCCAAGGATTGTGTGCCATGGAAAATACAAGAAAATCTATCCTTGTTTCCAATACTGGTAAGACGTCTTTTAGGGATGTGTTGCGGGAGCCTCATCCTCGAATCCCTCCTATAGAAATTTCTAGAAAATACCTCTGAGAATGCCCAAGTTCGACCCACGGAAAAATGATAAAGGATGTATGTTGGCTGCTGATGGAACTCCAATCATTCACCTCAAGAAAGAAGATGTGCAAGATAATCTTCGTGAATTGGAAAATCGAGGTTTAATAGTCAGATTTCTTGGATTTCGTCCATCGCTTATAGCAATGAAAGAATGGGCTAATAAATCGTGGAAGACGAAAGGTGAGTTCACGATCTCTGTCTGTCCTAATGGTTATTTTTTGATTATTTTGATTCAAAGCAGAGTAAGGAATTTGTGTTTCAAGGAGGTCCTTGGTTTATGGGTCGTGCGGGGTTATTCATGAAGCCTTGGCACCCCATGTTTAAACCAGAGGAAGAATTACCTTCGGTGGCTCGGTATGGGTGAGACTCTATGGTTTACCAACAGAATATTGGAATCAAACTGTGTTTATGGCTATTGGCAATACCTTGGGCAAATTTATGATGATAGTTGATGCTTCTATCCAGTTGGAACAAATGATCTATGCCAGGATTTGTGTCCTCATGGACCTGACTAATCCTTTACCCGCTAAAATTTCATTAGTAATTGATAATGAGGAATGGGAGCAAATGTTGGATTATGAGAACATTCCCTTTCGTTGTTGTCTACGTCACGAATATGGCCATCTCGTGAAAGATTGTCCAGCTAAAGTGCCAGACATGAAGGAAGCTGAAAAAAATAAAGAGGAATTTGTCATCCCAAAAAGAAACAGATGCAAGTGTGTTCAATGAAATATTTTGCAAAGAGCTATGGATATGGGGTAAGACCCCAAAGCTTTGTGTAAAAGACCCTCAATGGACCATATGATAAGAAATGAGCAAGGAATCCTATTTGCATGTGTTTAAAACTTGAAATAAGCAAGAAATCTAACAAATAGCATTAACCTCTATTCTTGAAAGCTTAACAAAATATGCCTACTAAAGACTTAAGCAATCAGTTTTGTTGTTTACTCCATGAGGGTGAATGAATCTCACTAAATGGCTACATGGCCAAGTTTAGCTATTCCATTACTAACCTAACATGGGTGCAAGATGAAGCTATTTTAATGGTGGATGACCCAAGATCAAATGCCTTATTAGCTTGGCTAATGCAAATGAGCTCTTAAGCTTTCTTAGGCTTGTTTTGGCTTTAGCTTATGTAAAGTTGTGTGTTTGAATGGGTAGGCTTAGCCTTGTATTTATAGTTTTTGGTTTGGAAGAATTTGGAATTTGGGTGCATGTGGGACTAAAGCTCAAAAACACTTTAGGATTAGATTAGGATAAACATGCTTTAGGCTTAGATAAGCTTGGTTTAGGCTAGTTAACTAGGGTTTAGGCTAGTTAAATTTGATTAGCAAGTGATTAGAGACTCATTGAGAGTTGGGAGGGGTCTGGATAACCAATTGTGACTGATAGATAGCCTATGAAGCCAATAAAAGTGGTCTAGAGAGAACTAGGGAGGTTCTGAATGGTCGAAAGGAGGAATGTTTAGCTAATAAGAGAGATTTTAGCCAAATAAGTTGATTATTAGTGGAATACGACAAAAAGAGTGTCGTGAATGAGCATCCAAGAATGGAGTGAAGAAGAGGAAATTAACGAAGTGTCGTTAATCGATTGAATGGGAGGAAATGCTAAGTGTAAGCATATTTTAGGTGTCTACATTTGCCCCTCTTTGAGGTGATGTAAGCGACGTCACTTCAAAGAAAGTAGACAAGCATAAACAAGTAGAAAATTTTGAAGGGATAGAAGAAAAATGAGTAGAATGGAGGATGCCCCCTCGATTGTTGATGGGGTGATAGAAGAACTCGATTGATGATAAAATAGATGAGAAAGAGAATAGAAGAAAGAATAGTGTGAAGAAGGAGAAAAGGGATATAGAAGAAAAAGAGTATGAGGAAGGGGGAATGAGCTAACATCCATCCAATGCCTTTTAAACAACTTTATTTTCATCATATTGCTAAGGATCTTCATCATCGGTCCTTATTAAAAAGAATGAACAAAAGTGTAGTATGACATGAAAAGCCATATACGAACAAATGTCCATTGCTAAAAGCACTAACTCCATGCAACATACAAAATGCAATGCAATACGAGAAAGTAAAAGATGCCTAACTCCATGCAACATACATAATGCAATGCAATACGAGAAAGTAAACAAGCCAAACCTAACAGAGAAACATAATATAATGTTTTTGTCATCAATCTTGATTCCGACACATGCGAATTAACGACAAGGGTTGTGATGGTGCCCCAAGCAAGGATACATGAAAGGGGAATAATGGAGGACATTTCCGTCCTATGAAAAAACAATGTGCACTACGAAACAATACCAGACAACTCGTTGTGCCCCAAAGTACAGACGAAGTAAGTAGCTTAGCTTTTGTTGATGGAGGTAGATCAAGATGATCCGCGAGTCGCGCACATGAACAAGTGAGAACCAAAGAGCGATGTTTTGTAGGATGATTTATATTGTTTTTGATGTTTTTTGAAACATATTTGAATGTTTTAATTTTTCTAACATATTTGAATGTTTTGATTTTTATAACATTTTTGAATGTTTTGATTTTTCTAACATATTTGAATGTTTTTTTATGATTTTTAAAGTTTTCTGAAACTATGTACAGGAAGACGAGGAAGCGTGGATGCCCCTAGCGATAGATGGGATGTACTGGGCATAAGGCCACGTGCGTATGAGAAAGATGAAGATACAAAATACCCCAGCGATTAGGTGGGAGTATTCAAAGGCAAACTCTTCACAGGTAGAAGCGGGACCTAAGGCCATTATGGATAGGTTCAACATGATGATGAACGTAAACCAATGAAGTGCTGAGAAGAAGCAAGGATGCCCCCAGCGTAAGTTGGCCTAAAAGCACATGATAGAAAGGAAGGAGAAGATTTTTTTTGTGAAAAGGGACAAAGGTGTCCGAAAACATGGCAAAAAGTAATCTTATACACATGGATGTTTTGAACGAAGTAGAAGAACAATGTGAATGATATGAATGTAGCTTAGAAGCCTCGCGATGAAGAAGTGATTTGCAAAGGCACAAATCGTGAGACGAAAGATACGGACTAAAGTAAGAGTCTAAACAAGGTCCAAAAAGACACTTGGTAACATACTAATCTTGCCTACTCATAGAGATCCAGTGTGTGGAAGTTGAAATTAATTACCTCTTGAAGGGAAGATTTAATAGACAACAAGTGAAAACACCCTAGCCAATGTGTAGGAATGATTGATTTTGATAGGTGATAGGTGATTTGTGAATGAAAGGTGGAAGGATAGCCGTACATTGCTCGCTGCCAGCCAAACGTCCATAGCCCCGACGGAGATGCATTTGATTCTAATCACAACATTGCTCTACTACCAGTCAAACGTCCATAGCCCCGATAGAGATTATTGGAAATACCCCAAGAGAGAGTAATATATCAATTTGCTTTTTTCTTTTAGCTTTTGATTTTGATTGATTTTGATTCTTTTTCTTTCTGAAAACTTATTTCAGCTCTCTTGTTTGACAAGGGTTAAGAACCACTGATGGCTTGATGGAAGGAGGTGGAAGTGATTGTGATGATGACATTCTAGTGTTAACAAATATGTCCAAAATTTCTTCGCAACAAGTTTATTAGATGTTGAATGTGATAGGATCTCTTAGAGGTCGGTCGTTCTTTAATTTACCAAGGTGATAAAAGACCAGGTCAAATGGATACCATAGAGATAAATGTCGAAAATGCATGCGAAAAGGCTAACCAAAATATCACCGAAGGGATGAAAATGGTAGAAAGACTGCGCAGAATAACAACGAGAAAGGGAAGAAAGAAACATCCATGTGTACGCACATGATACACGATTGCAATGTTTGACCTTTGTACCTTTGATTTTTTTGTGTTTTCTCATTTTTTTAATTTTTGAATTGTTTTTAATTTTTAGCTTTTTGATAGTTTTTGGAAAGTTGGGACCAAAAATGTCACTCCATGTGATAGGATCCAACAACGATGTTTGCGACTTCCTTGATAAGGGAGACTAGGCATGTTTGTTTATCAAGAGTCATGTTATCCCCGATCTCAATGATAGAGGTGAGCTCATACTCAACACATGATTGTGATTTATCCGAAACAAGGATTTCAGTATGCGGGATCTTGAGTTCCCTATCCATAGGTTTCTGCACTTTACGCCAAACTTGATGGTTGCGTTGATGTATGATTTTGAATCGTGCTTGATTTACAATTTTGAGATTATTCGATTTGTTAGGAGCTTTAGGGCTCTCAGAAGTTTTGACCTGAGCTTGATTAAGAAACTGTTTGGGTTTCTTATAAGCTAACACGTGACTTGTCTGATCCCGAGAAGGAGAAGAAAGAGAATGTTGACGTTTAGAACTGATGTGAGAAATGACCGCGGGCTTGCCACAACCATTGATAGAAGAAATATGTGATGAATGAAAAGGATACGGTCCAAGAATTGAAGAGGATGGGCTATAAGGAGGTGAGCCACTGATAGAAGATGATGAAGGGCTGCTAAAATACGGCCCTAAGATGGAAGAAATGGGGCTACGAGGACATGGCCCAAGAATAGAAGATGATGAGCTACCCCAAGGTGACCCATATATGAAAGATAATGGAGGGCTACTAGGACGTGGCCCAAGAATAGAAGGTAATGGGCTACCAGGAGGTGACCCACAAGTAGAAAATGGAGGGCTACTAGGATGTGGCCCCAGGATAGAAGAAGACGATGGGCTACCTAGTGGTGACCCAAGGAGATATTTTGATTGAGGAATGATGATAGATAAGGAATGATTTGGTAATGAGAAGATAGGCCATGGCTCAATGCTAGACCTCGACATCTCATCATGCTCAGAAGAAGGTGAAGATGGAATAGAAGAAGAATCAAGTTCCATGACCTTAGGCTCCTCATCTATATTATGACAAAAGGGATAAAATTCTTTTCCCCAATATGTGAGCGTATCAAGTTCTAGAAAGAATCCTTGTTTACAATCCTCTAAAGGGATATCATTGTGTAGTTTAATTGTTTCTTCATTCTAAGAGAAATCAATCAGTAGAGGTTGTTGTTCTTTGGCCATAAGAGGTTGAATAGAAGAAACGGGTCCGATAAGCGGGGAAGATTGATTGACAGAAGAAGATGAAGATGTTTGATGATGTAGATGAGGGGAAGGTTTGACCTTATCACTCCCATGAAGAGTTTTGATAGTGCTTTGAAAAGATATCTTAGCACATGGATTTCTTGTAATGGTTTGACGTGGTTGCAAACATTTATCTTTAGAAGATGATTGAGGAAATGGTACAATATGGTTGAAAGGGATCAAGGGCCAAAGAGGCATGTGAGTTGGATTGATAGCAGAAGATGACTCAAGAGAAGTAGGATTGGTGGTAGGCATCTCATGAATGGACGATTTGGATCTGGACCTAGATTGCTTTTCTAGAAGATGATGCAATGTAGGAGAGAAAATAGGATCACATAGCCATCCGTTAAGTTGCAATGTAGGAGTCAAATTAGATGATTGACTAGAGGGAATCCGAGTCGTGGAACTCTTCGACGGAGGAAGAGGTCGTTGAGACGACTGATGAAGGAGGTCCTACGAAGAAAGGGAGGACCGTGACTCAAGACCCGAATTAGATGTTCGATCGATGGAACTTAGAGTCACACGAGTCTTCAAAGGAGGAAGACATCGTTGAGGTGATTTGGAATAAAGGTCTTGCGAAGGAAGGGAGGACCGTGATTCAAGATTTGATCTAGGGGTATCAAACAATAGTTGGGATCCAAATCTTCAGAAGAAGAGTGGGAATACGAATGGTAGTTTGGATCTGAATCAAGAAGAAGAGTGGGGGAACTGAATAATAATTTGGATCAGAAGCATCCAAACCATACCACCGACTATGAGCTGAAGGTGGGGAACAGGGTACCTGAATGGGCTCTCTAGCACGAAGAACCAAACGAGGTTTAGTTGTAATGGGAATCTTTTGATTTGAATTGCTAAACCTAGGTTCCGTATTGTTGTAAATATGGGGAACCGCGCGATAATCAGTCATTGTTAGCGTCATTTTAAGCACAAATTTCTAGATCTAGATAGTGTGATGGAACTCCTTCAAAGGGAAGGAAGTGACATGTCGATTTGGGTAGCATAAGGGCAACCAACTAGACATTTGGTAAGTATGGAGATGCGTGTGTGATTTTCCGAAGAAGGTCTAAGGAAAATAGACATTGTGATGACGCAATCTCGATGAGATCGAAAATGATTGTCCTAGAAAACAATTTTTCTAGATGAATAATCACAAGGAACAATCATGCAAGTGTGAAACACAAAGCCAATCAACAAGGAAATACACCCTATGCAAATGTGTGTGCAAAGTGATAGTTCGATGCAAAGATGATCAACACAATGTCAATATTTATGTCAAGCTCGAAATGAACAAGGCGTAAATATTAACAAAGGGTAGATGCGACTCCCAATCAAAGGATACAACAATGCGTTCAACAACCAACAAGGCCAAATGTTAAAGGGCGAGGATTACAAATGTAAGCCACGTAACCACACCAATTGGACACGTCTATCCAGCTTCACGGAGAAGCGAGATATTAGTGCCAAAGTGGTATTGAAATGACGCAAACACAGTAAGCAACACTCTTCAAGATTTTGGAAAATGTTTGAAGTAAAACCAAGTCAAAGTATACTAAGGATGTGCTAAAATGTGTGCAGCGTAACGCCACAATGCGGATACTTAGATCACGTTTACGAAAAACACGACATAAGTATCTTAATTGTGTCGAGACAATGCAAACAAGATAACACGTCAAAGGGATATCAAATGATGAATCAATCGAACTATGATGATGATCTTGAAATCAAGATCAAGTGGCCATCAAAGATATGAGGACGCATCCACACACTTTAGACGTTTAACAACTCAGCCGCAAACATGGATGAGCGTAAATGGACAAAAAAGTGGTGAACACTATCTATGACAACACTCCCGAAAGATGCCTTCTCTTGCCCCAAATGGGCAACAAGAATGCAAAGGTGTAGATGAAAAATAAACTAAGCGCCACTTGGGCAGAGCTTCGCCTCATCTGAAGGCGAGAAAGAAGCTAAGCTAAGTGAAACGTTGTCTAATTTAGAGGTCAGTCCTTCCATCGGAGAAGGAAATCCATTTCCACGAGGAGAAAATTGAGCAAAGGTGTCTAGATGTCATAAGGCATGTTTCCACTCAGGTGACATCTTGGTCAAGGAGTGAATTGTGAAGTGAAAAAGGGTGTCATCATGATCAAAAGTGAAATGGGAAGCTCATGGAGCAAGCTGAGGGTCATCATATCCTGAATCTGCCGTCATCTCTCCGAGAAGCAAGTCAAAGTGAGCTAATCAAGCTATCGAGGTACTCAAAGCCATCATATGTGAAGGATCAAGAAATCATCTTTTCCCATGGGAGGCATATGAGCAAGAAGGTATGTAAACATCCCCAAATCTGATTTCATTCAAGAAGTACTCGGAGTCAAGAAAGGTAAATGGGTGATCTTCATGTGAATCACCATGTATGTAAGAATGAGAAACCATCCTGGTTTCACTTGATGTCATTCACATAATAGTGTTTTTAAACACTCATTCAAAACTTGGTAATGTGATCGCACCTCAAAGGAAGAAACATTGCAACCAAACCTCATTCCAGTACAACCGAGGGCCATTGGGAAAGAATCTTCGAAAAGAAAGATAATGAAAAGAGAGTGTATACAGGTTCCCTATTCTAGGAAGCTTTATAAGAAGGTGAGAATCATCGAAAATCCCATAGAGCCTCTCGAGCCATGTAAGACTGATCCATCGCAGTCCCCAGCTCTTCACTGACATCCAAATGTGTCTTTCTTGGTGGTGGAACCTTCCCATAATGAACAAGATGGGATCCCTCACCAAGCTCCTAAAGATTTCCTTGTGGCTAACATCATATCTACTTTGGAAGATACATTCCCATGGATCAAAGAGTTGCTCGTGAGTGAACCAAGAATGATAAAACAAGCTATAATGCCTAACTTTGGGGCCATCACAAAGATTTTGAAGACCAAACAAGGTAAGAAGGCACAACTAACTTCTCTCTTTTCGGTGGTGTTTGTGAAATAATTTGTTGTATGAAAAATTAGTTGATTTCCACCAATGCTCACGGGCCTACGCCCTCGTTCTTCTATATGGTGAGGCTCCCATTATTGAATGCAAACTAATCTAATCCTATCTATTGCTATGGGGTGGCCAAATAGGCTGGGGCTCGCACAGGAACACTTCACTAAACTTGCGGTAAGATGCTTGTTCGGGGTATAAGGGAGGAAATTGCAGCGATGAGGGGTGAAGGAGAGAAATTAGAAAAAGGAAGGTTATTGTTATGAGTAGGCACAAGTAGAATTCACACCCAATAACCGGAGTAGTTCAACATTCAATTAGAGGAAAACAACAATGAAGCTATTTAGTGAGACAAACAAACTCCAGACACGTTCTTTGGATTCATTCATCAAAGATACAAAGCTCTTTCTTTATCACTATACTTACAAAGTGCATATAAGAGAGAAAATAGAGGAACACATAGGAAAGAAAAATGGAAGAAATGTAGCTTTTATTTCTTGTGCATTGGTGATACAAAGCTTAGTACCCAAAAACACAATCCACAATTGCTACAACATAGAAATTACAAAAATCTAAATCATTTGGAATGGAGAAGCCTTCCCAATTTATAGCAATGTGAATTGACCTTTCTCTTATCCCCTACATGACTCTTCATGATCTCATTCAACTTGTGACTTTACATCTTCCTAGGAAGTGAAAATTAAGTTCCCTTTTTATAAATTAAAGGGACTTTTACAATATAACTTTAGAAAGTCACTTAAGTGAATGAGACAAAATATAATGATTACGCTCAATGAAGAATTAGAAAGGGGAGAGAAGGAAGAGGGAGAAAGAGAGAAGGAAGAAGTTGTCATATTTGATGAAGAAGCTCCCTGCAATGAAGAACTTTGCTGATTCATGCTCCTTGATGAGAAGTTTCCGGAACGGGTCCCTATTCCTTGAATTCCTTATGAATTGAGCTACTGCATGTGCCAACTTATCTGTCTCTGGAATGCAAACACAACCCAATACCTTGGTCCATGCTCCGGGAACTTCACTGATCTTCTTGCACTGACTGAGTCATATTTCATGATCCATTGCAATTGCAACAATGCAACTTCTGATATGGGCTAGGGACTCTAAGTTATCTTCATTGAAGGAAAGAGAGTCACTTGCCTCTTTCTTGACTAGCTCTGGAAGGAAACAATGAGTTCTTCGATGATGAATCCTTAGTGAGTGGAGGGAACTCAAGTTTCTAAACACAATTGTAGACATCGTTCAAGATCTCGAAAGCATGTTGTCCACAAGAGTCCAATTCGAGATTGCATTCTTGAGAATTGCATATCTCACATCCATGATGCGGATCCAAACTTGAGACAAGTTCTCTGCTGGCTAATACCGAGAAGCGTCAAAGCAATGCAAGGAATTACCGATAGCATCAACCTTGTGGGGATGAAAATTAAAGATGGATTCAATTGTGTGGAGAAAAATATTGACAAGAAAGGGGTGCAAAACACCCTCCTGGAGAGATTGGGATAATTCGTATCCCACATTGTAATTTTTTTCAATCACAGACAAAATGTAACCAGCAACAGGAGTGTCGGTTTTATCTCTGGTTGAAACCTTCAAGCTCCATCGGCCTGAGAGCGGAGGCGGAGAGAACCTTCTCACCAATAACAATGGTAAGAGGCGGTTGTGCCCAAGCGACAAGCAACACGAAAAAAGCTTTGTTAATGCAACTATACGAGGGGATGAATGGAATTCTCATAATCACAAGACACACACTCTCCCTACCCAAAATTGGGTGCTCCAATATCTTTGTCAAGCTTGAGTGAATGAAGGATGAAAAGAACAAGCTATCATAGGGTTGTCCCACCATAAGGAGTGTTGGCTAGATTTTCTGCACATGATTGAAAGCCTAGGTAAGCATGAGATAAATCTCCCTCATTTACCGGTGAGGCTCCTTGTAAGATTTTGTCAATTATATTTCCTAATATCTATCTGTTGGTTTTACTTTAATTGCGTAGCTCATGAACCATAACTAGACAATTTTGTAACAAGTAAGCAATATGTGCAGGAAAGGTAAATAATTAAATACGAGAAGAAAGGAAAGGAGATGTGCAACCTAACCAATAGTTGTGAGTTGATCACATGTAATATCCCCTTGTGGGATATTAGTAATATATTATTATTTACTTGCAAAAACAAACAACTTAGAAGATAAACCCTTCTAGGGTTACCTCAACTAACCCTAGTGTCAGCTACAATACAACCCAAATGGGGTTGGAGTGAGCCAAGGTGAGGGTTTAGATGGGCAATCCAGTCAGTATTTATACTCCTTTTTCCAATATACTTTTGCAGAAGTAAAATAATAAATAAAACTGCTGAAAATCAATGAAAACTTTGAAAATCCATAACTTGAAAATATTAACTCTTTCGAAATGAAACCAAGTGCAGCGGAAAGGGAAAATTATGAGCTTCAATCCAAAATAAAAACCAGATCTGTTCACACACTAGAAACCCCTCAAAACAGCTCCCAAAATCCTAAACCCAGTCGCTAGGGTTAGGGTAAAATCTGCAACACAATTCCAGCACTTTTCTCTTCACTTTAAGAGTCAATAAATGCAGTTCCAGATCTGCAATTAATAAATCTAAACAACAGATTTATAAATACTTCAAAATCACTCCAAAACACTCTTAGCATATGCCAAAACAAGTCGACTTCATTGAGTAAAAACCAGCAACATGTAAATAAAGATATTCATCACAAATCACACTTCAAACCCTCAAAGCAAGCTTAGATCTTCTCCCAAAATGGCGCCTTGTATATATAAAGAGAAATGATTGCAAAACTTATTATTTCAAGCTTGTATGGGCACACACACTTCACAAATGGTGGTGTTAATAAACACCTTTTGTTTTTGATCATAAGTGGGCATACATCCCTTCTTCAAGCATGAAGATAAGTTTTTATAAACCGTCAACATGCCAAAAAAGGAGTAGCCACATCTTCTTTTATAGCTTTTGCTTGCACATCCTCCAAAGTTCTTCTCCATCTTTGGTGCCATCATCTAAGAGGAAATATCATTAAAAATGTGCCTGAAAGTCATCAACAACAAATATTAAATGCATAGGGATATTAAAAAGATGCTCTTATGGGTCGACCCATGCTTAGGAATAATCACTTTATTTCAAATATTAATTATTACATGCTCCCAGGAAAATGTGACTTGCCTAGTCACTTGTTTTATCTTTAAAAATATTTATTTATTTTCTCAAGGTGAAGTCGAACTTCCCCTTTTTAATTCGATTTGCACAATTTATAAAATTTCATTTAAAATTGTATGTGCAAATCGACTTTATCTTCTTTTTAATTTTTTATAAAAAAGGGGGACATTACATCATATGCACATAGACAAAACAAATAGATCTTGAAATGCAGAATTTGAAGCAAACGAAAGTTTCCGATCTAGATCTAAGACAACACAAAGTTTATGCAGAGATCTAAAAAGAAATAAGAAACAAATGCACCGTTGACACAAAGTTCTCCGGAAATCTGCCTCTTTATTCCTCCGCTTTCAGAAAGCTATCAAGGGTTTTAGCTCAAAGTCTGGAACACAAGAATGCTGATTACAAATTCTGATCATTTAACCCGTAGGTTCTTCCTCTATTTATAGTGTATAGAGGGCAATTACAAATATGAAGTTTTTAATGAATTGCCACATGTGGAAGCTATGAAAAAGGGAAGCAATGACAATCTTCCTCCTGGAATTCCTCTTTGCATGACATGCATGATTTATAACTGAAAATAGAACCTTCTATTTTGCATGTTTGCCACCTATTTCCAAGTAATTGACTTCTTTCAATAACTTGAAGTAATGGATTTTAAACCAATCACTTAAGTTTTACAATTTAATTGATTACTCAATTACTTTGTTGGAGAAAATAAGAAAAAGAAGAAGAAAGAGGAGAAGAAATTAGAAGAAAGCTGCTGCAACACTCCTAGTCTTGTTCTTCCATACTCTGCATGCTGATCCAACCTGTATTGCACCTCTGCCTCATGAATGATCTGAATGATATCTCTGCCTTGAATCCGAGATGCTTTTTCTTTTTCATATGTTGTTGAATCCTTTCCTTTGATTCTCACCAAACTGGATCTAGAAGCAGCTGACTGTGATTTTCTTGTGGGTGTTGCCTCTGACTTGTCTTCTCCTCTTATCCTTGAAGCTTTTGCAATTCTTCTCCAAGTACATGCACTAATAAAATGCTTGCCGTAAACAATTCAGACAAAACTCATCACCTTTTATTTTTAATTGCATATGAGCAATTTTAAATTCTGGAAAGCACTCTGGTGAAGGAAAATACAAGTAAATTCAATGAAGGCTTCAACTAGAAGATTGGGAGCACATGCACAAGCTCTGAAAGGAATTTTCCATGCAATGACTTCCACATGGGCTGCATTAGAAACAAGAGGATGAATTTTTGCCGGAAGCCTTTGCAATTATGAGAGCTGGATCTATTTCTTCCTCTGATTCTGAAGATATATTCAATGTATCAGATATTGACTTTTGCTTTCTTCACCAATATGGGCATAAATGAAGTATTCCTGCAAATAATTCAGACAAGTATGCAGTTCATAGCATGAATATCTAATTTCTTCACCAAGATCTGATTATAAAGCCTGCTGCCCTCTATTTTTAGACTTTGCTTGCATGCCAAACAAATTAAAAATATTATTTTATTCACTTGTGCACTCACATCAACATGCAGATAGCCAAAATAATAAAAAGAAAGCTTCTCCAACCCTAGGCGCCAAAATTGGATGCTTCCCGGAAATTAAAAAAAGTCATCTTTTAGGCATTTAGCTATGCTAGAATGGGTCGCACTTTTTGGCTAGAAGTCATGTTAAAAATAAGAAGGCAAAGCAATGGGAATTTTTACCCTTCCAAGAAGCTCCAAAATCTCATCTTTCACTTAAGTGATTTGTCTTTAATGATGGGAAAAAACAACCTTCCAGCAGGCATAAAATTCCCATCGTCTGCCACTACCAAAATTCCCATTGACAACTTAAGTGATTTGACTTTAATGATGGGGAAAAACAACCTTCCATGTAGGCATAAAATTCCCACTCGCCACTACCAAAATTCCCATTGGCAGCTTAAGTGATTTGACTTTAATGATGGGAAAAAACAACCTTCCATGTAGGCATAAAATTCCCACCTACCTGCCACTACCAAAATTTCCATTAGCACTTTAAGTGATTTGACTTTAATGATGGGAAAAAACAACCTTCCATGCAGGCATAAAATTCCCACCTGCCTGCCACTACCAAAATTCCCATTGGCAACTTAAGTGATTTGACTTTAATGATGGGAAAAAACAACCTTCCATGCAGCATAAAATTCCCACCCGTCTGTCATTACTGAGAATTCTCATTGGCAGCTTAAGTGACTTGACTTCCATCATGGGAATTTTTCACCTTCCAGAAGCGCCAAAATTCCCACTGGCACTTAAAAACCATCCTTCCAAAAAATGCGACTTGCATGGAAGAAAACTTCTTCCCAAAAGTGCGACTTGCATGGAAGAAAACTTCTTCCCAAAAAGTGCGACTTGCATGAAGAAAGCTTCTAAAGTTGCGTGAAAACTCATCAGCAACATTTTATTTCCATTTTTGGATTTTCGGTGAAGAAAACACAAGAACAAAATAAAATTTTCCATTTTTGGAAAGGGTCCGGGAAGATGTAGCAACAAAAACTTGCAAGTGCCATAACTTTCTCTCTGTGGCTCTATTTTAGGTACCGTTTTCTCTAAAAGTGCATATTTTCTCAAGCTCTACACATTGATGGCAATATTTTTTCTTATTTTCATAAAATCCATTTTTGCACCTTTTTGGACCAAGCGACTTCTTGCAATCTCTGAAAGAATCATGAGCTCTGATCACCTTTAGACATATTAGTAATTAAAAATACTAGATAGCTTTTCAAAACCCTAGGCCTGGGGAAAGATCTGGCAAGAAGAATGAATAGGCTACGGGAATTGTCAGAGAAAACAAACCAAAACACAGACAAGAAATAAAACAAAACAAAAAAGAAGTTGTAGGCAATTGCTCGAAAAATTTCTCCAATTAGCTGATTTGCAAAAATTCTTCCCCGAGTGAATGTTCTATGGTAATAATGATGGGGTGAAGTGCTTTATATAACCTAAATCCTCCAATTTTAGCTCAATATATTTTTAAAAGAACTTTATTTATTTAATAAATAAATAAATAAAATTCTCTCAGACAAAACCTGGCGAAGGGATAGAGTGAGTTTTAGCATGTGGGTACTTGGGGAATTTGGCTTTTATGACTCTCTGGGGATACCTTAGAGCAATGCAAACAACTGTAGGCAAAAAAAACACAAAACGACGTGTTACTTGAAAAGAACGATTTTTTTTTTTTAAAGGGGTAGTCCCAGATTTCAAGGTGAAATCTGGGGACACCAAGGAGGGAGCCAATTGATGGTTTCGATCACATGCCTTGTCAAATGTCCATCCCTTGACAAGAAATATGTCCTAAGGAAATATACGCGTGTACAAATCAGGGATTTTCTCTACCAAAAGGGTACAAATTTGTAATGAAAAAGATCTGGCTTTATATAATTATAGTAGTGGTCACTTAGGATAATACTATACATAATTAGTTTTTGTACGGTGTTTGGGTATTTCGTAGTATGAATGGTATTATTGTTCTTTTGGTCTTTTTGCTGTTCTTACCTTCACAGGTGATGCCAGTACCATTTAGTCTAGTTCAGAACAATGCTTAGGCAAGTGTATATATCTCTCCCTTTTAATATAATTTTTAAAATTTTATTTATAAATCTTACTGGCGTGCAAGATATTCCTTGTTTGACATTTAAGCATACAAATACTCTTAATGCAGGTTGCTGACTTTGGATTGACAAAGCTTACCGAATCTGGAATAGGAAGCATTTCAATGACATTTCCAACAAAATTGGTTGGGACATTTGGTTATATGCCCCGAGTATGTCACTTCCCCCTTATTTTAGTGACTTATACTCTCTTTGGAATATTATGTTTGAATTTTCATGAGCGCTAATGTGGATAACCTGATATAAAAAATATTTGAAAGAAATTGAATGCATGCTACCTTTATTTCTAAGTTATAAAAGAACACATTTTGTTGTTATGTACAATAGATGAAGCCTGCAATATGCTTTTGTTGTTATTCTCAAGATTTATAATCAAAATTTTCTAATTACTCCAGCCTTATAAACTTTTTCATCATTATTAAGTTGAATAACTTTTAATTTGGCATACTCACATGAGTTTTGAGTGTTCAAGTAATATATCTGCTTAACACAAATTCTAGAGCTATGTTCGTAATTTGGTAACATTGATGCAACATTTCTGTATTTATGAAGTAATATGGGTGCATGCTTTCACCCTCACCTCACCCCTGCAAAAATGGAAGGAAGTTCCTCTTTTATGAAATTCATAGATACTATTTATGTAGGCTTAATGATTCAAAACCTTCCGATAGAAATGCACTTTAGAATAGGATGCAAACTGACTATCTGTGAATTCTTTAAACAATATATTTAACATTGAAATCTAAACTTCAGTTCTTCCTATGCAATATTGGAAACACACATGCTTCAGAAAAAAAAGGTACATCTAAATCATAAGGTTAAGTTAGAAGAGCATTTGGACCATATTTAAAAAATTTGTACCCGGACATTACTCAGCAGACCAAATATTAACTTGTATTCAGGACTTTCTTGGCAACTTAATCACTACTTAAAAACATCTATATTCATAAAATAAACTTAAATAACATGTAAAACACTATTAAATGTCATGAGAAATGAATGTAGAGAATGCATACGTATATTTTCTATTAATTTTCAACCAAAACTGAGAACAATGTACAAACTACAATGCTCGTAGAGTGATAGACTATAGTGACATGGTCATCAATGCAGCAAAATATACTAACATGAAATATCAAATCTTCATACCAAAAACAAATAAAGTTAAAAGTAAAACAACAATTTAAAAAGGTAAGTACTGAAAGGTTAAAAATAAATAAAGCATGCTTTGTTTAACCTAAAAGTGATTTGACATCTCTATAGCCCTACAAAACATTATAGAGCAAGCTTTTCTTTTCTATTCGACAGCTGCATTTTTAAAATCCATTTACCCTTTCATGACAGCTGCGATTCATATTACCCTTCAACAACTATTGCGATTTTACCAGATACTGCTGTGACTGCTGGGTCAACAGCCTTTAACCATAAACGATAGTATTTCATTGATGGTGTTCTTTGGTTCTTTTCATCCACAAACCTTTATTACAGCAGTTTATGACAAATTATGGAAGGGATTATTATTATTTATAAATATTGAATATGCGGATGTACTTTTCAAGCAGCCAAGCACAAGTTAGTGTCAGCGCACATGTCATTAGAGGTAGATCGTCATAATGAATCATTACAGGACGAGGCTTTTTGTTTAGAGGATATTATTCACAAGGAAGAAGAATATGTTGCATGAGAAGCTGAAATATCCCTTATGGGATACCACTTAAAATGCACCAAATATATGAAAAATTGCAGCAAAGTAAAATACTGATTTTTACTGAAAATGACCAGCTAGGACAGCGAATGGTATTTAATTGATATCTCACAAAATACTTGCCCAAAGTGCATGAAATTTTGTGGGAAGCTTGCAATAATAATAATAAACACTAGAACAACATTTTTGGAATTTTATATTGCTGCTAGAGAATTACAGAGTGCCCTGGGCGGCTGGTAAACTTCTAAAATCTGTAAATCACCAAATACATGAGCATAAATTAAGGGTCTTTGGAAATACATTAACAGATACAAGAAATAATATTTCCACCTTCAGATCTGACAACGGCCGACTGGAAAACCCCCAAATAAAGGCTGCAAGTTGCCACGCTTGGAAGAGGGGTCGGAAAATGATGGAGGCGCCTTCAACGAGCTGCCACGCCCTGCCCAAATGGCTGCCGTGAATCTGATCCGGAAGCCCATTGATTATCTTCCTCAAATGCCCGAAAACCTTCAAAACGTCCTATGTGTGAAACCTCGGATAAGATCTCTCTTTTAACATGTCTTAAAACGGCACCAAAATGACAGACTAGGGTAGATCTCTCACTACCGAAGAATGCCCTGCTAGCTAGGGACGAGTCTCTCACCACCGAAGCTAGGGTCCCTGTGGGATTTGACTCCACAAGTCATAGTGCAACAACAGAATTTTTGCACGTGAAAGAGGCTAAAATGTATATGAAAAAAGTGTCTTTTCTTCCTCCCCCGGCTCCTTATATACTTCACCTCGGCAAATGAGCCCCATAACCCTAAGCACATTTCATTCCATGGAGGGGCCAATAAAATAAGAGTAACTATAGTTACTTTTCTCCTTTTTGAGTCGCCATGTCTAAAAGTGACCCCCAAACGCAAAGCGGGATATTAAAACCACGGGGCCCCTTCCAAAAACTTCCGGCATCCACCCCTTGGGTCTGACCACGGTTTGGACTTGACTTGGCCCTTGGGCCATTTGGCGTAGGAAAAAGGGGACATTACTGAGAAAGGGACATTACGGAAGCTCGGATTCGTGCTTGTCTTCATTGGATTCGGGAAGGAGAAGAAGGTTCTTAAATCTTTTTTGACTATTTGAAGAGGAAAATATCTTCTGAAAAGGTGCTTAGTCTTCATAGGCTAGATGGGTCTTTAGAAGAGGACCCTACGAGGATTAGAGTTTTATTCCAACAAAATTTTTAGAAGATTTTTCACCTTATCCTACCTTGTTTGAAGTTATAGCAAGTCGAATAATTGTATAAAGGTGATCCCAAACAAAGTGACAACTTGTGATCACAACAAACTTGATTCTAATTTTTCCGAGGAACTGTATACTACTCTTTCCTCGATGCAGAATGACAAATCTATGGTATTGATAGATGCGCCTTGTGAATTCTACAAGGAAATGTGGGCCATTATTGGTGATGATTTCAGCTATTTAGTAGGTGAAATATTCTCTTTAGGATCTTTATAAGAATTCCTCAATCAAGGTCTAATCAAGCTGATCCCTAAATCTTCAGCCAGAGATACCATTAGTGGATGGAGGCCTATTTGTAATGTCCCTTTCGGGCTCAAATTTGAGGAATTTGAATTTTCCAAAACCCTAATGAAACATTGCTGAAAATGATGCCAACCACATGTAGAAAACCTTATTTTTATGACAACAAACTGATTTTATGCAAAAATTAGGAAACGACCTGTTTTAGGTCCACAAAACCCTAATTGGCCTTGGTAGAATTCAGATTTTAGCCTTTCCCACACACAAATCTTCAAAAATACATCAACAACATGAAACACTTGATGAATTCATGCAAAATAAATGCTTCAACAATAAATTACAAACTGCTGGAATTAATTATTGCTCAAAAACAACTGAAACTTCAAAATTCCATATCTTCATAAATACTTGGAGATAAAATGCAAATGATAGATCAAATTGACCACAAAATATCAGGTATATAATAAAATTAGAATCAGATTTTTCGAACCACGAAAACCTCTTGAAAAGTGATCCTAAAATTGGGTCAAAGATTTTCCTTCTCAAAATTCTAGACACTACCGAAATTGGGAGGAAACAGGAAGAATTTATTAAACCAAAAGGAAAAAAAGCAACGCGAGAGGAGATTCCAAAGAAAATGGAGGAAAGCAGCCACAATAGATTTGCTAGCTTGCAACAACTACAAGAGGAGGAAGGAAATGAGGAGTTAATAGAATCCCAAGTTCCAGAAACACAACCTAATCCGGTTCATCAAAAAGAACAAAACATGGATCAGCCAAAGGAAGAAAACCAAAACCAGCTTGTAGTTTATCAACAACAATCAAACTCGATACTACAGGAGAAATATAAAAAGTTATCAGAGGAAAACCAAATATCAAGACAAGTTCTTAGATGCAGATCAACAGGCAGCGGTACCTGAAAATATGGATAAAGCTTTAGTTCTATTTGATCAAGATAAGGGTAAGCAAATTGATGAATCTAACTTGGGAGTGGCTCAAGATAAAAGTAAGAAGATTAAAATTGATAAAAATATCAAACCAGGACGTAAATCAAGTCAAGTATCTCTTCAAAATGAAGGCAAGAAGTTGAGTAATGCTGGGATGGTACGGGATTTATCCCAATTTTTCAAACCCCCATCATGAAGATCATCACTTGGAATATAAGGGGGCTAAAAGGAAGCCCTTCTAAAGTTCAAGAGATAAAAAGAATGATTCATACTAATCACCCATCTGTGGTTTTAATTCAAGAGACTAAAGCCTCTATAGATCTTATGGCTGCCATTTCGGAGAGAATATGGCCTAAAGCACATCATATAGCTCTGAGTTCGCAAGGATCCTCTGGAGGTATTATTACTTTATGGGATCCAAAGGCTATCATGGTGTTGAACTCATGTGCTATTCAAGGAGGATTCTTAACTCATATGTACTCTAAGGTGGATGACCAAAATTTTGTGCTTATAAATGTATATACCCCTCTGGAGGTGGGAGCTAAACATACACAGTGGAGCCAGATCTCATGTATGGCGAGTTTGTTCACAGGACCCCTCTCATTTTAGGGGGATATTTTAATACTATTCTCAATCTTCAAGAAAAGCAAGGTGGGAATAAACAGTTGGATGCTAGCTCCACAATTATGTCCCAACAGATTCAGTCATTAAAGCTACTGGATGTTCCAACTAGAAATGGGGTTATGACATGGAATAATAGAAGACAAGGTCAACACTGTATTATGGAAAGACTTGACAGATTTTTAGTTTTTGAAGAATGGTGGCTACAAAATTTTGTTCCCAAGGCAACACTTCGAACAACATTGGCTTAGATCATTGGCCTGTTTCTATTGAGATAGGGAAATCTTTTCGGCATAATGTACCCTTTAGATTTCAATTGATGTGGCTGCGACATGAGAATATCAGACAATGTATTCAACAGTGGTGGATGGAAGGAAAGCCAAGACATGGTACTTTGATGTATTCCTTTGTTAAGAGGTTGGATTACCTTAAGACCAAACTTAAGAAATGGAATTGGAATGAGTTTGGAGACATTAAGGCTAAGAAAACATGTATTCTCAAACAACTGGAAGAGATTAATGCTGAAGTGTGGCAAACAGAAATACAGGTGATATTATGTAGAAAGAACAATTGCTAAAAGAAGAACTGACATAATGGGAAACCAGAGAGGAAATAATGTGGAAGCAAAAATCTAGAATCCAATGGTTAAATGAAGGAGATAAAAATTCTGCATTTTTCCATAAATCATTACTTCATAGAAGGGTGCATAATTATATTTATTCTTTGAAGAAAAAAGGGGATTATAGACCTATTCCCTTGAAGAAATGAAATAGGAGGCTTTATTGTTTTTTACCTACTGTTTATAGTTCAACCTCTCAATTTAGAGAACCAACAAAACGTTTTAGATGTGTTGCCAGGCTGATTTCCCAAGAGGAAAATGATCCACTTATACAGCCAATTACTAACCAAGATTTATATGCAGCGGTCTTCATATGGGAAAAGGAAAAACACCTGGGCCAGATGGTTTCCCAATTGAATTTTATCAGACTTTTTGGGACACAATAAAGTAGGATTTACTTGGTGTTGTGGAAGAGGCAAGACTATCAAAAGCTATGCTCAAGGAAATAAACAAAACATTTATCACTCTCATTCGAAATCTGAGGATGTGGCAGAGATCTCGGGATATAGGCCTATAGCGTTATGCAATGTTTTGTATAAAATTATCACAAAAGTTATGGTAGAAAGGCTTAAACCTCTTCTATATAAGATTATATCCCAGAACAGGGTGGATTTGTTCCTGAGCGTCAAATTCATGATGAAATAGCTTTGGCCTAGGAGCTCCTGCATTCTATGGACATCCAAAATCACCGTGATGTTTATTAGATTAGATCTATCCAAAGCATATTATAGAGTAGACTGGAAGTTTCTCAGCCAAGTCTTAGCTAAATTTAGTTTTTGGAGGACTGAATTAAATGGATAGAGGCTTGTTTAACCTCAGTCTCTTTCTCTGTGTTACTCAATGGGGAACCTACCAACCTTTTTGGAGCTTCTAGGGGTATTAGACAGGGAGATCCGTTGTCCCCTTTTCTATTTATTATTTTGGCTGAATGTTTGGGAAGACTAGCAAATAAAGCTTGTCAGGATAAAAAATACAAGGTGTGCAACTTGTTACTTCTGTAAATCATCTCTCCCATCTTCAGTTTGTTGATGACTCTACTCTGGCAGGAGAGCCACTAGAGTGGATCTTAAACAATGGCTAAAATCATTCAAGTTTTTTCTTCTACCACTGGTCAACTGATCAATGAAGAAAAATCTAGGATTATTTTCTTCCATTGCTCCGTACAACAGGAAGAGAAAATCCTCAAGATCTTCCATTTCAAAAAAGGTTCTCTTCTATTAAGTATTTGGGGGTTCCGCTTTATACTAAGCAGAGTAAAGATTGGGAGTGGATAATAGCGAAGATAAATGGTAAGATGCAAAAATGGACCAATAAATGGTTATCTACAACAGGTAGAATGACTCTGGTTAAGGTTGTCCTTCATGCGGTTCCAGTTTATGTTTCATCCATCCTCAATATTCCTAAATCAATTTTGAAAAAAATTGATGCTATTTGTTAGGTCTTTTTGTGGAGTGGGACACAAAATTAGAAAAAATGGTCATTAGTAAATTGGGATACTCTTTGTCGCCCTAGAAAGGAAGGTGGATTAGGCTTCAGATCTGCAGCTAAACAAGCTCAGGCCCTAGCTGGTAAACTTTATTGGAGGCTAATCACATCTCCAAATGATTTATGGGCTATTAATATCAGAGGCAAATACATGAAAAATCAGCCAAGAGAACAAATTTTTAGATGGTCTCTTCCAACAAGAGGATCTCCGATTCTGGCAGTTCTTAAAATGGGGGAATGCTTGATAAAAAAAAGCTATTTTGGATAGTGAATAATGGAAATCAGGCATATTTTTGGTTGGATTCATGGGATGCCCAACCTCCTTTAATCCATCAATTTCCTCATTTACGTAATGTGATGGAAGTAATGCATCAAAAAGGATGGACAAGAGTTATGCATTATAGTAAACAAATGTCTCACCATCCTGAAATGGGCAGACATTGGATACCTACTCATGAATGGCCTATTTCTTTAGAGCAACAAGAACAAGCTTTGATCAATCAAATATTGAAAAGATATTCTCTCTCCTATTCTAATGAACCAGATCAAATAGGATGGGGGAATACGTCAGGAGGAGAATATACAATGCACTCATATGAGGAGTTAACCAGAAGCAACCCTCATCCCCTCAGCAATGTTTAAGCAAATATGGCAGCCTGCAATATGGCCCAAGGTTAGTTTTTTTATTTGGCTTTTGGCACATGGCATAATTCTAACAGGAGACAAACTTATGAAGAGAGGTTTTTATGGGCCATACAGATGTACACTATGTTGGAATGAGGAGGAAACTAGACATCATCTTTTCTTCCCTTTGTCCGTGGGTTATACCTTTATGGCAATCTCTTGCAAATATGTTTGGCATACACTACCAGGGACTTCATTCTCTTGAGCAATTGATGAAGGAGTGGCAAGAAGGTATTCCAAAAGGACAAAATTTACTCCCTGCTCTATGGATAGGTATTTCTCTATTAATTTGGAATATATGGAAGGAAAGGAATAAAAAAATTTTTAAGCAAGAGATCACAAAGAGGGGGTATGTATGACAAAAGACTATAATTGGTGTCCCCAGATTTCACCTTGAAATCTAAGACTACCCCATGTAAAAAATTTCGTACTTTTAAAATAATGGGTCGTTTTGTGTTTTTATTGCCAGAAAATGTCTGTATTGCGTCAAGATATTCCCAGAGAGTCATATGAGCCAATTTCGACAAATACCCAGATGCCCAAACGCGTTTTATCCCTTCGTCAGGGTTTGTCTACGGAAATTTTTATTTAATTATTTTAAGCCCCATTTGAGGAAAATTGTGCTCCGGTTTAACCCTGTTGTGGTCTTACATGTCGATATTCCCATATACCAGTAGGGTTTCCACCAGTAATGAATCCTGGGCTTTATTTGTGACTTCTGGCAACGTTTTACGTTTTTGGTGTTTTCTCGTTTTGTTTTTTGTGAAATTTCTCTAGGTCAATTCCTTTGCCGGTTTAGTCTATTTTCTTGCCTGGAGTATCTGGAGATCATCTATGGACATCATGCCAGAAGGAATTTTCCACAGGAGGTCTGGTTCTCTCTAAAAAGATGAAGTCGTGCACAAAAAAAGCCTCTCCCAGGCAAGTCGCATTTTTTGGAATAAATGGATTTTATGGAAATAAGAAAAATATTTCCATCAATGCGTAGAGCTCGAGAAGATATGCACTTTTAGAGAAAACGACACCTAAAACGGAGCCACAAAATGAAAGTTACGACACATGCAAGTTTTTGCTGCTACATCTTCCTGGACCCTTTCCAAAAATGGCAAATTTTATTCCATGCTTGTGTTTTCTTCACCAAAAATCCAAAAAAGGAAAGAAATGTTGTTTTTATGCCAGTCGCAATTTTCAAGGCTGCCTTCCGCGTCCAATTTCCACACTTTGGCCTAAGTGATGAATTCTCACGCAATTTTAAAGGCAGAAGTCACAATGCAAGTCGCACTTTTGGAAAAGAGCTATCTTTCATGCAAGTCGCACTTTTTGAAGGAAGACTTTAAACTACTTGGTGTCACTCAATTTCACCCTGAAATCTGCGACTACCCTATCCGAAATTTTTAGTACTTTTAAAATAATGGGTCGTTTTGTGTTTTTATTGCCTGAAAGTTCTTGTATTGCGTCAAAATAATCCCAAAGAGCCATATTAGCCTTTTTCGCCAAATACCCAGATGCCCAAAATTGTTTTATTCGTGTCGGGATTTATCTGCGGGAAATTTGTATTTAATTATTTTGAGCCCCGTATGAGGCTATTTGCGCTCCGTTTTAACTCTATTATGAGCGAATATGATTTTATTCCTATGTGCCAGAAGGGTTTTAACTTGTAATAAGTTTTGGGCTTTATTTGTAACTTTTGACAATTTTTCGTGTTTTTGTGGTGTCCGTTTCGCGTTTTCGTGAAATTTCACCGAACAATTCCTTTCACGGGTAAGCCTCGATTTTGGCCTAGAGCATTGGAAACATATACGCACATTATACTCGGAGGAAGTCGCCATCGGAGGTCCGGATCACTTTGGGAAAAAGCGAAATCGTGCACGAGAAAAGCCCCCTGGGGATGGGCGCATTTTGGAAAACAAAGGATTTAAGCTGCAATGGGAAAATAGAAGCCGCAGCGGGGTGGGAATTTTATACCGCGTGGCAGGTACTTTTCCCGTGTTATAAAAATCACTTAAGCTGCGGTGGGAAAAATAGATCTTTGCGAGGCGGGTGGGAATTTATTACTGTTTGCAGGTAGGAATTCTCATGATAAAATAAAAGGAAAGTGACTTAAGTGAAATCATGGGATTTTAGTGCCTGCCTTGTAGGGTAAATAATCCTATTGTCAAAGTCAAATCACTTAAGTGGATCATGGGATTTTGGTGCCTGCCTTGCAGGGTAAAGAATCCCATTGTGAAAAAATTCTTAAAAATAGAATTACATGTGCAAAAAGTCGCCCCTTTGGTGAGAGAATGGCAGCCTTGAAATGATTATTTTAATTAATCTATTCTCTCAAAAAGTGCGCCCAAGCTTGGAGGAAGTCAACAAGTCAAAGTTGGAATAAAAGAAAGGATTAAAAACATTAAATTAAATTTATTTAATGGCTGCCCCCTTCCTCTCAAAAAGTGCGCCCCATTTGGGAATTATTTAATGTTTTTTAAGGCATTAAAACATTAAATTAATTTCTATTTTCAGTGGTTATGGTCAAAGCACACTGTGAAGCTTGAGTGAAGTGATGTGTGAGGGATTAAATTGGATTAATTTAATTTATTGGATGGCTGTCCTTAAACATGCTATTTTTAAAAGAGAAAAGCATGATTTTTAATTAATTAATTGCCTTTAATTGTTAGGGCAATTATTAATTATAGAATTGTGAAGGTTATATAAGCATGGGCAGCCATATGGGTGAATTATTTGATTCACAGGTAAAGAATTGCAGCCAAGAGGAAAAGTGCGCCCCCATTAGAGGAAGGATTTTGCTCAGACAAGGTGACAACAAGGCTAAAAGCTTCCAGATTTGGCGCATGCTTTGGAGGAGGTTGATCTTTGTTTGCATAATTGTTTCCACAGGTGTTACAGGAGCTCAGGTGTTGATTGAAAGGATTCATGCTCTCTTTATGTGCAAATTAAACACCAATTTTGGGGCAAAGGCTTGAAAAGTGCAGATTTTTACAATTTAAATTCACTATTCATGCTCCGGTGGCCATTTTTGTCTGAATAAATTGCAGGAATTCACTACAGGTGCTTTACGAAAGAAAAGGAGTTTTTGTTAATGTCCAACACATTGCAAACATCCTCCGAATCTGAAGAATTGTCCAGATCTGCACCAGTATTGAAGAAATCCGGCCAAGTAAGAAGAAAAAGAATTATTCAGACGAAGATAGACAAAGCCATGGCGAAAAGAGATGAAAAAGAAAGCACGATGGAGTCATGCATTGCTTCCAAACTTGCAGACATAGGAGACACAGATCTAGGTCCGAAGCCTCTTTCCGATTTGATTGATAGATCCAGAGCGGGAAAAACTTCACTCATGCGTGCGGTTAAAAGCAGTGGAATTATCCGAGCTGCAACTTTTCCATGTACAGCCCAATTGCCAGAGTTCGTGATGGAGTGTGCTAGATCTTATCATCCTTCATCCAGATCAGTGCGTGATGCTTCGGGAAAGACAATAATTCGTTTGGATGCAAAGTTCATCAATTATTGTTTGAAGATTCCAGTGCGAAAGGTGGTGACTTCCATTAGCATTCAGGATGCTGAGAGTAGATGGGAGAAGCATAGAGCTGATTGCGTGAGCATAATGAATAGTTGATACATGAAGAAGCCTAGATCTCCTTCAAAGTTCCCGAGAACTCTTCCGCGATCCAATTTGGTGCAGGAGGTAGATGATGTTGTCGATTGCTATACAGATTAATGGTGAAGCGAATGCTTATACTTTTCGAGCGTTTATGTATGCGTTCATCAGGACCATTGAAATCAACAAGGTTGATTCCATAATCAATTGGTCGGAAATTATTAGCAACAACATCGGTGAGCAACTCCGGAATGTAAAGCGTATTTTCAGCTTCAAGATGACTTCATACTTAGTGTATGCTGCAGCTTCACAAGGCATCTTTTCCAAGCTGGATAGATGTGGTGTTCTTTCTAAGGACCCCATTTTCGAGTGCTACCCACAGCTCACTACACCTGCGTGCGAGAAAGACTTCAAAGTGATCAACGATGACTTCTTCTACGATTTCATCTGTAGGCTAGACAAAGACTTGAAGGCCAATAGGGTAAGTGAAGCATGGGAAGTCAGATGTGTCAAGATTGGTAGTCTATTCATTCAATTTTCAGTTTTCACATACCTCGGGTTACGGGCTTTTACGGGGAACCAATAAAGATGCCCGGTATCCGAAAGTGATAGATTGATCGCCATGGAGCTCAACAGAAACTTGTGGAGTTACATGACCTTGATCAAAGCGGCACAAGTCTACGGGCTTCTTTCCAATCATTTGTGGGATATTACAGTGCATTAGCATTCATAGAGCTCGAGGGATGGAGCGCAAATGTTATCGAGTATGAGCAAGAGTTCTTCCTGCACGACTGAACTTCGATCCATTTGGAGTAGCGAGGAAGACGATCTCCCAGAGTATGCACATTTGCCTTCATTAGAAGATTTGGATGAAGTGCAAAAGTGAGTACGAGGTTAGAATTAGAGATTTCAGCGGAGCTATTAGCAAAGCAAGTGTTCAACTTTGGACTAGCGCGGATACCTACGGATCTTAAAGATGATGGGAACGTGGTACTTGACACTTACCATCAAATGGGAGGAGATAAAGCTATATTGCAGGACAACATAGGAGGCTGCCATACACTTGAAGAAAGATCCGGAGCTGTGTTGGTGAATACTTCAAACTGGCTGCTGACGAAGGGATATTGTCTTGATGAAGTATTGATGAATCAAATCACGGGCAACTTTGGCGCAGGTGATTCTCTCAAGCGAAAGCATGGAGGAGAAAGCAGCAGAAGGTCCGAGAAGTTGAAGGTACCTGAGAAGATCTCAAGAAAAAGGAGAAGATCACTTCTATGACCGTAGCTTTGACTCCGGCTTCTCCAAAGACTCAAGACTTCACCAACTATTGCACCGCGCAGCGGGACACCTCCATGCCTCCATTGAATCCGCAAAACTCAAACAACCATCTCACAAAGGTGACGGCGCCGCAAGTACTTCCGATCCTTTGTTGCAGAAATTGGCTAATGACATGTTGTAGATCAAGAAGCGAGATCTCTCAAGCGGGAATGCAACCCCTCAAGAATAGCTCCTACCCGGACTTTCAATGGTCAAAATCAAAATCAAAACCGAAGCAGACTTGCTGCTTTGCACCACCAAGTCATCCAGATTAGCGATAGAAGTTGCTCCAAGGAATAACTTGGAAACTAATGAAGAAGATCTCGGCATTGATGAATCATTCGATGATGAAGACTTTATAGATCCCATTGACGACTCAATATTGGTTACTTGGACTACGAATCTGACGATGGCTATTATGAATCTTTTGAAGATTCTGATGGTCACACTTTTGCGGTGTTTACAAGGTCTCAGACGCGCCAAAATGCCGAAGCATCCACAAGCGGCCGAAGAGAAAGAGAAGATCCTGGCCCGGATGTTACTATCTTGAAAAGAGGTAGCACTCTTCCTTCTTCATTAGCGCCCAAGGATAAATATTCAAATTATTTCAATTCGTAGCAAAGAGCCAATGCACATCCTGCTGAAGCAAGTCAAGCTTTCGACATAATTGATCACATCAAGAGGAACAAGGTCCAAATGTCAGAAGCTGAGTATTTGAGAGCATTTCCTGATCAGCTGAATAGATTGGTCAAATATGTGCAAAGTAATGGTCCTAGCCCAACAAATAATACTACACAGGTATCTTGTCAAGCCCAAAGAATACTCCCCCTTCAAATAATGCGGCTGCAAGTTCTTCTCCTTCTACCTCTTCTCCTGCTACATCAGAAAGGATTGAGCCATTCTATGTGTCTTTGCTCATCAACGGACACAAACTTAGCAATTGCATCTTGGACTCTGGAGCTTCTGACAACGTCATGCCTGCCAAAGTTGCTGATGCCTTGGGTCTCACATTGACAAAAACCATCGGGAGATGTTATTCAATGGAAAGGCAAGTCCCTCTTGTGGGGAAAATTAAAGATGCGCAGGCAGTACTTGCTTCCTTTCCAAATAAAAGACTAAAAATGACTATCCTTGTAGCAGACATTCCAGTCTCTTATGGCATGCTGTTGAGTAGAAATTTCTGCAAAGAGCTGGGTGGAGAGGTCAAGATGGATTGGTCTTGTGCGCACATACCAATCAAAGGAGTAAATCAGAAGCTGGAACCTGAGAAGAAATCTAAGTACACAGTGTCAAAGTCTGAGGATCCTAGATCTCAGATCTTGTTTCAGGAATCGGATCACGGAGTCTATTATCTAGAAATGGATAAAGAAGATGTTCAACTTGTGATTCAAGAGCCGCATCAACTTGACAACAAGATTTGGACTCTGGAATTTGATGGCAGCTGCTGTTCATTTGGATCAGGCGTAGGCGTTGTTCTTATCTCTCCTGAAGGGAAGGTGCATGCACACTCCTTCAAATTGATGTTCGAAAATACTAACAATACAGCTGAGTATGAAGCGTTGTTGTTAGGCATGGAGCAAGCAAGAACAATGGGAATCAAATTATTACACGCAAAGGGAGATGTTGAGCTGATCGTGAAGCAGATAAGAGGTCTTTACCAAGTCAAAAAAGACAAACTGCGACACTATAGAGATCGGGTCTACTCTGCTATCCTAGATTTTTCAGCTTTCTCGGTATCTTATATTCCGAGAGAACAAAATTCAAGAGCTGATTCGCTTGCAGTGACTGCAGCCTTGTTGAATCCGGATCAGCCTCCTGCATTCTTTAGACAGGGAGACTACAAGGTGGAGATGGTTTTCGCCCAAAGGTTCCTGACAACGTCCAGCAATGGCAAGTTTTCAACGATGACACGCAGATTGCTGCGTTTCTCCAATAGAAGGACAACTTTGAAGAAATCTACTATGAGGGAAGCAATTCACCTCCTAGGCAGACTACTGTTAGAGAAATGGATGCGGATGTCTCGGGAGGTCAGGAGATTATCCAGCTTAAAGGAAATAAAATTCCTAAAGGCTTGGTATCTCTTGAGGAAATGTTTGATAAGCATGATCAGATGCTTAAGAAAAATGAAGACAGTGGGGAAGGTTCTTCCTCCGACACACAATTACTAAATTTGGGAGCGGCAATGATCCCAAATTAGTAAATCTGGGTAAGTGTTGTTCAGAAGCCAAAAGAGAAGCTTTTACTAAGCTCCTTAGGAAATACATGGATGTTTTTGCCTGGTCTTACCAGGATCTAAAAACATATCAGCCTGCAGAAGTTCAACACTACATCCCAGCTTAAACCGAACAAAAGCCTTTGCAAGAAGGCATGGCGGCACAACCCTACCATTTTGGGAACCATCTTTGCAGAAATCCGAAAGTTGTTAGACGCAAAGATTATCTATCCCATACACCATTCCGAATGGTTGGCCAACATAGTTCCTGTAAGGAAGAAGAGTGGCGAGATTAGGCTATGCGTGGATTTCTGCAACCTTAATCAAGCTTCATTGAAGGACAACTACCCCATCCCCATCATGGATCACACTCTGCAGGTGGTCACTGGATCTGAGATGCTTTCCATGCTCGACGGCTTCTCAGGCTACAATCAAGTCAAGGTGGCCGAGGAAGATCAATACAAAACGGCGTTCATCACACCTTGGGGAACCTTCGCATACCAGAAAATGCTGTTCGGCCTGATTAATGCTGGAGCTACGTTTCAGAGAGCTATGGATCTAGCCTTTGCTCATCTCAAAGATATAAGCATAGTTGTGTACCTGGATGATCTGACAGTCTTTTCCAAAGATAGAAGCACACACATTTCAAACTTGGAAGAGGTTTTCATACAATGCCGTAAGCATGGTATCTCCTTGAATCCTAAGAAATCCATCTTTGCTGTAACAGAAGGGAAACTACTGGGACACATTGTTTCTAAAGAAGGAACAAAGATAGATCCAGAACGTGTCAAATCCATTCAGACATTGCCTTTGCCCACATCCAAAAAAGGAGTTCACTCTTTCTTTGGAAAAGTTAATTTTCTCAGGAGATTCATTCCTGACTTTGCTAAGCTAACCCGTCATATTTCGAATATGATGAAGAAGACACAAGATTTTAAATGGAGCAGCGAAGGGAAGGAAGCTTTCGAGAAAATCAAAGAGGCCCTGTCGAAAGCTCCAGTCTTGGTTTCACCCAACTTCAGTAAAGAATTTATTCTTTATTGTTATTCCTCCGAACACACCATGTCAAGCAATACTGATGTAGAAAAATCAAGAGGACGTTGAAGCTCCTATTGCTTTCATGAGCACGCCCCTTAAAGCCTATGAGTTGAAATACACTCCCATGGAAAAGCACACATATGCAGTGGTGAAGGCGTGCAAAGCATTCAGGTATTATATTCTTTCCTCGCACACTGTGGTTTTGGTTCCAGATACTGCAGTTAAATCTATCCTTACTCAGCAAGAGTTAGGATTATTGAGAGGCACATGGGTGACAAAGGTTCAAGAATACGACCTGGATATTAAACCAACAAAGCTGGTTCGAGGAAGAGGTCTGTGTGAATTAATGACGGAGATGAAGACATCAAAGACAGAAGCAGATCAAGATGGAATAGATGAAGATTTGCCTGCAGTACTTTTTATAGATCTGGTAGAGGAGTGGTACAGTAACATTGCTTACTTTCTGACGTATGGAGAATGCCCAGATCAACTTTCCCGAAAAGAGAAACGAACAATCAAACTTAAATCCAAAGATTTTGTTCTTTGGGATAATGGTTTGTACAAAAGGGGAATTGATGGCGTATTTCTCAGATGCGTTGATAAGGCTCAACAGATCAGCTACTCAACAGATTTCATGACATGGCTTGCGGTGGTCATTTCTCGGCCGAGTCACTTTGCACACAACATCCTCGAGAAGCAAGGTATTCTTCGCCAACCCTTTTTCAAGATACTGCAGAATGGGTAGCTAAGTGTCAAGCATGCCAACGTTTTGTTGGGCATGTGAAATTGCCTGCATTACCTCTAAAGCCCATTGTGATTGAAGAACCTTTCCAATAGCGGGGAATGGATTTTATTGGAATGCTTAACCCGGCTTCCAGTGCCGGTCACCATTACATTCTAACAACTACTGATTATTTCAGTAAGTGGGTAGAAGCTATTCCTGTGAAAACTACCACTTCCGCCGAGGTGTGCAATTTTATAAAAGAAAATATTATTGTCAGGTTTGGCGTGCCCAACAAAATTGTAGCAGACAACGCTCCGAATCTTTCTTCTGAGGAGTTGGTGGAATTTTGCTACACTTATGGGATCCAGCTGGTTCATTCCTCAAACTATTATCCACAAGGGAATGGTCAAGCTGAATCTAGTAATAAAAACTTGGTAACTATCGTGCGCAAGCTTGTAACGGAAAATCAAAGGACTTGGCATAAAAAGTTGTTTGATGCATTATGGGCCGATAGGATCACACCAAAAAGGGCGATAGGCATATCCCCATTTCAGCTGCTATATGGTAGAGACACAGAGCTGCCTCTTACCTTGGAACTGCCTGCCCTACGACTTTCTAAGGCCCTGGAGGATTCCACATTCACGGATGCTATTGATAAAAGAATCATGTACTGACTGAATTGAGGGAAGTACAAACTCAAGTTGCAGATAGATTGACAGAGCATCAAAGAAAGATAAAAGTCATCTTCGACAAAAAAGCCAGGGAAAGAAAGTTTGAAGTCAATGACTGGGTCCTTTTATGGGACAAAAGAAGAGAAACAAAAGGCATGCATGGAAAATTCGATTCATTATGGAAAGGGCCTTTTGTGATTAAGAGAATTGTCGGAGCGAGATAGCTTCATTCTTGCTCATCAGGATGGAGTTGAATTGCCGTTGCCTTTCAATGGGCAACACTTGAAGCTGTTCCGGACATGACAAGCAGGATAAAACCTGTATGTACATAAATAAATCTTTGTTTGTTTTTCCTTGTATTGGTGTTGTGTTGTGTTGTGTTTGTGCCTGACCCCGTGCCCAAAGGACAAGATACGAAACTAAAGATGCTGGGATCTCATTCCCTCGACAGAGAAAAAGATGTCCACAGACGGAGCCAACTGGTGTCACTCAGATTTCACCCTGAAATCTGCGACTACCCTATCCGAAAATTTTTCGTACTTTTAAAATAATGGGTCGTTTTGTGTTTTTATTGCCTGAAAGTTCTTGTATTGCGTCAAGATAATCCCAAAGAGCCATATTAGCCTTTTTCGCCAAATACCCAGATGCCCAAAATTGTTTTATTCTGTCGTCGGGATTTGTCTACGGGAAATTTGTATTTAATTATTTTGAGCCCCGTATGAGGCTATTTGCGCTCCGTTTTAACTCTATTATGAGCGAATATGATTTTATTCCTATGTGCCATAAGGGTTTTAACTTGTAATAAGTTTTGGGCTTTATTTGTAACTTTTGACAATTTTTCGTGTTTTTGTGGTGTCCCGTTTCGTTTTCTGTGAAATTTCTCTGGAACAATTCCTTTGCCAGGTAAGCCCGATTTTTTGGCCTAGAGCAGCATTTGAAACATATACGCACATTATGCTCGGAGAAAGTCGCCATCGGAGGTGCGGATCAGCTGGAAAAAGCGGAGTCGTGCACTGAGAAAAGCCCCTGTGGGGATGGGCGCATTTTGGAAAGCAAAGGATTTAAGGCTGCGATGGGAAAAATAGAAGCCGTAGGCGGGGTGGGAATTTTATACTGCTGGGCAAGGTACTTTTTCCGTGTTATAAAAATCACTTAAGGCTGCAGTGGGAAAAATAGAGGTGCGGGCGGTGGGAATTTATTGCCTGCCTTGCAAGGTAAGAATTCCCATGATAAAATAAAAGGAAAGTGACTTAAGTGAAATCATGGGATTTTAGTGCCTGCCTTGCAGGGTAAATAATCCCATTGTCAAAGTCAAATCACTTAAGTGGATCATGGGATTTTGGTGCCTGCCTTGCAGGGTAAAGAATCCCATTGTGAAAAATTCTTAAAAATAGAATTACATGTGCAAAAAAGTGCGCCCCCTTTGGTGAGAGAATGGCAGCCTTGAAATGATTATTTTAATTAATCTATTCTCTCAAAAAGTGCGCCCAAGCTTGGAGGAAGTCAACAAGTCAAAGTTGGAATAAAAGAAAGGATTAAAAAGCATTAAATTTAATTTATTTAATGGCTGCCCCCTTCCTCTCAAAAAGTGCGCCCCATTTGGGAATTATTTAATGTTTTTAAGGCATTAAAACATTAAATTAATTTCTATTTTAAAGTGGCTTATGGTCAAAGCACCTTTGTGAAGCTTAAGTGAAGTGATGTGTGAAGGATTAAATTGGATTAATTTAATTTATTGGATGGCTGTCCTTAAACATGCTATTTTTAAAAGAGAAAAGCATGATTTTTAATTAATTAATTGCCTTTAATTGTTAGGGCAATTATTAATTATAGAATTGTGAAGGTTATATAAGCATGGGCAGCCATATGGGTGAATTATTTGATTCACAGGTAAAGAATTGCAGCCAAGAGGAAAAGTGCGCCCCCATTAGAGGAAGGATTTTGCTCAGACAAGGTGACAACAAGGCTAAAAGCTTCCAGATTTGGCGCATGCTTTGGAGGAGG
Source organism: Taxus wallichiana var. yunnanensis (assembly GCA_018340775.1). NCBI lineage: Eukaryota > Viridiplantae > Streptophyta > Pinopsida > Cupressales > Taxaceae > Taxus > Taxus wallichiana. The sequence continues at coordinate 983,670,709 of CM031240.1, forward strand.
TTGATCTTTGTTTGCATAATTGTTTCCACAGGTGTTACAGGAGCTCAGGTGTTGATTGAAAGGATTCATGCTCTCTTTATGTGCAAATTAAACACCAATTTTTGGGGCAGCAGGCTTGAAAAGTGCAGATTTTTACAATTTAAATTCACTATTCATGCTCCGGTGGCCATTTTTGTCTGAATAAATTGCAGGAATTCACTACAGGTGCTTTACGAAAGAAAAGGAGTTTTTATCAATGTCGACACATTGCAAACATCCTCGAATCGAAGAATTGTCCAGATCTGCACCAGTATTGAAGAAATCCGGCCAAGTAAGAAGAAAAAGAATTATTCAGACGAAGATAGACAAAGCCATGGCGAAAAGAGATGAAAAAGAAAGCACGATGGAGTCATGCATTGCTTCCAAACTTGCTAGACATAGGAGACACGAGATCTAGGCCGAAGCCTCTTTCCGATTTGATTGATAGATCCAGAGCGGGAAAAACTTCACTCATGCGTGTGGTTAAAAGCGGTGGAATTATCCGAGCTGCTGACTTTTCCATGTCTGACCCGATTGCTGCGAGTTCGTGATGGAGTGTGCTAGATCTTATCATCCTTCATCCGGATCGGTGCGTGATACTTCGGGAAAGACAATAATCCGTTTGGATATGAGAGTTCATCAATTATTGTTTGAAGATTCCAGTGCGAAAGGTGGTGACTTCCATTAACATTCGGGATCTTTGAGAGTAGATGGGAGAAGCATAGAGCTGATTGTGTGAGCATAATGAATAGTCGATACATGAAGAAGCCTAGATCTCCTTGAAGTTCGAGAACTCTTCCGCGATCCAATTTGGTGCGGGGAGGTAGATGATGTTGTCGTCAAATTGCTATGCAGGATTAATGGTGAAGCGAATGCTTACACTTTTCGAACGTGGATGTATGCGTTCATCAGGACCATTGAAATCAACAGGGTTGATTCCATAATCAATTGGTCGGAAATTATTAGCAACAACATCGGTGAGCAACTCCGGAGCGTAAAGCGTACTTTGCTTCAAGATGACTTCATACTTAGTGTATGCGTGAGTTTCACAAGGCATCTTTTCAGTGGATAGATGTGGTGTTCTTTCTAAGGACCCCATTTTGAGTGCTACCCATGACTCACTACACTGCGTGCGAGAAAGACTTCAAAGTGATCAGCGATGACTTCTTCTACGATTTCATCGTGAGGCTAGACAAGGACTTGAAGGCCAATAGGGTAAGCAAGGAAGCATGGGAAGCAGTGTGTCAAGATTGGTAGTCTATTCATTCAATTTTCAGTTTTCACATACCTCGGGGTTACGGGCTTTTCTGGGGAACCAATAAAGATGCCCGGTATCCGAGTGATAAATTGATCCCCATGGAGCTCAACGAGCAACTTGTGGAGTTACATGACCTTGATCAGCGGCACAAGTCTACGGGCTTCTTCCCGATCTTTGTGGGATATTACAGTGCATTAGCATTCATAGAGCTCGAGGGATGGAGGCGCAAATGTTATCTGAGTATGAGCAAGAGTTCTTCCCTGCACGAGTGAACTTGATCCATTTGGAGTAGCGAGGAAGACGATCTCCCAGGAGTACGCACATGTGCCTTCATTAGAAGATTTCTGGATGAAGTGCAAAAGTGAGTACGAGGTTAGAAAGAGAGATTTCAGCAGGCTATCAGCAAAGCAAGTGTTCGAATTTGGACTAGCGCGGATACCTGCGGATCTTAAAGATGATGGGAACGTGGTACTTGACACTTACCGTCAAATGGGAGAAGATATGCTATCTTTGCAAGACAACATAGGAGGCTGCCATACACTTGAAGAAAGATCTTGAGGTGTGTTGGTGAATACTTCAAGTGGTGGCTGCAGTGAAGGGATATTGTCTTGATAACGCTTTGATGAATCACATCACGGGAAAGTTTGGCGTAGGAGATTCCTCTGGCGAAAGCATGGAGGAGAAAAAGCGTGAAGGTCGAGAAGTTGAAAGGTACGAGAAGATCTCAAGAAAAGAGAAGATCACTTCTACGACCGTAGCTTTGACTCCGGCTTCTCCAGGACTCAGTACTTCACAAACTATTGCACCGTAGCAGCAGGACACCTCCATGCCTCCATTGAATCCGGCGACATTCGTCTTCTCTCTTCAACCACTTCGTTCATCACCCGTGCAGGAGGTTACGTTAAAGCTACAAATGGCAGAGTTCGAAAGAGCTTTGTCCTTGGATGATTTAGAGAATGGAAGCCATAACAACTTGTGGCACTTTTCGGCGGAGAGGATGCGGGCGGGAGATGGTAGTGCACTCGGTGACTTCTCACTCTCAGAAGTAATTTCTCGGAATGGTTGGCTTCAGTGATTGGTTTGAAGCAAGAATGGAGATGAACTTAGAGGAGCATGACTTGCAGCTACTCCAGGATATGAGCAGAAGAGACAGAAGGCCTAAAGTTGCTAAAGCAACTTCTAGGTTGATCATCGAGGATTCGGGAGAGAAGTTCTTTGAGATATCAATTCCGGTAGAAGGAAAGATAGAAGAGGAGCTCACGGCGGAAGATGTGACGAGAACTAAAGCACCCCTCGGTCAAGCCACCCTTTGAAGGATTGAAGCGGGACACGAGACATTGATAGATGCTTTATTCCTTAGGCTTGACAGGTGAGAAGGCGGAGAAAGAAGAGTTGCGAAGCAAGTATTTCAATTATGTGAGATCATAGCCAAGGTTGCTAAACCTTCCATTGACCCATTTCGGAGCGGTGAGTGATCATCTTATGCGGGAAATGGAGGATGCAAGCAATCAGTAAAGGCTATTGTGAATGGAAGGATTTGATTATTCGTCGAAAGCTTCTGTACTGACTTGGGAAGTGCTTAGCCCGCTTTAAAGGTTATGAATGATGCAAAGCAAATCAACTAAAGCAACTGATGGCAAACATAGAAGGCATGAATACAGTTGCAGAGAGTAACCTGAGTATTTTGGCCGAGATCAACAAGCTGCTAGGAGATGTATTGATTGCGGAGCAAATTGTACCGGATGGATCAGTTGAGAAGGGGAAGCAGCTAGAATTTGCAGTATCTTTCCGTTTGGAAATCTGCAGAGTTTTGCTGAAAAGGATGCAGGCACTTGAAAGTAGGACGTCATCCTTACCCGACAGTATCATTTCTTTCACTGAGGAGGATGTGGTCGGAGGCGTTACTTCATACGTGTGGATTGTTTCTAACGAGGTGCCTAATTCCCTGGAAGGGTCTCTCCTGATGGTACAAAAGAGAATTGATAAAGCTACCAAGCCTTTCACGATGAATTCTATCAGTAGACTGGTGGCGCTGCAGGCAGACATTGCGAGGTTTGGGCCGAGCTTGGAAGATGTGGAAGCGTGCATCAAAGTATTGAATGAAGGGTTGCTGCAATTCAGGACAGAGAAGGAAGCAGTGGCTAAAACAGATGGAAGGATGCTGAATTACATGTTCGACAAGTATATCCGATATCAGAACAAGAAGAAGACATAAATGTTACAGCTGACATGACTTCTTCTATTCTTTCTTCTTCTATTTTCTATGTTCCCGGATGAAATTGTAAAATTTCTAAGTTATTAGTTTTTTCTGACCATTACTTGAAGTCATGTGGAACCATTCTATTAGTTAAGTGATACATGTGTCACTTAAGAAGAAGTTAGTTGAGGATGATTGCCAAATGTCATCTTTACTTGTTGTTCATGCTTTAGTTCAGTTAGACTTCCCATTTGTACTTTCCCTCCTACATTCTATAAGTAGGAGAAGAACCTCCGGGTTAATGATCAATCAGAATTTGTAAGCAACAATCTTGTGTTCTAGACTTTGTGTTGAACCCCTGAGAGCCACTTGGAGCAAAGGAATACAAAGGAGCAGGTTTCCGGAGAACTTTGTGTCACGGTGTACTTTGTTTCTTGCTTTTAATCTTAGATCTCTTAATAAACTTTGTGTTATTTTAGATCTGGATCTAGAGTTGCCTTTGTTTTATAATTTGTGTGTTCATATCTATTAAGTTTCTTCTATGTGCATGCAATTAGCTCTGCTTATCTACTAATTGGGATGCACATCTTCCCCATTTCTTCTCTGTATTTCCTTTACTTCTTTTTCTATAAAATACTTCCTTTCTTGAAGCAATTTGATTACTTGCTGCGAGAACTTCTTATTTATGGTTCATGAACTAAGTGGTTAAAGTAAAACCCACGATAGATAAGAACACATTTGACACGGGAGCCTCACCGGTTAAATGAGGAGATTTATCTCATGACCGCCTAGGTTTGATGCTATGCGAGAAAATCTAGCCAACACCGCACCAGATGGGAATTTTGGCGGTGGCGGGGAGGTTGGAATTTCTTACGCCTTGCAGGTAGTTTTTCCCATGAAGTCAAAGTCACTTAAGTTGTAATGGGAATATTAGATGTGGCAAGCAGACGGAAATTTCTTACCTGCCTTGCAGGGTAAAAATTCTCATTATAAAAGAAAATCACTTAAAGCACCGTCGGGAATTTCTTACCTGCCTTGCAGGGTAAAAATTCCCATGATGAAAGTCAAATCACTTAAGTGGAAGAAGGGATTTTTAGAGCTGCAGTGCAGGGTGAAAATTCCCATCAGAAGTTGACTTCTTATTTTTAGAATTCACCCTTGCCAAAAAGTGTGACCCACCTTGGGTGAATAATCAATGCATTTAATAATATTTATTAATGTTTATTCACCCAATTTTGGTGCCATAAATAGAAGGAAAGTCAATGCATGAAGACAAGCCAAAGTGAACTGAATGTAGCATGCTAAAATTAAATAAATTTAATTTATTTAATGGCAGCCATGAGCATGCACAAAATAGGCGCCCAAATTGAAGAGAAAAGCATGTTAATTAATTAATTAATTGCCAGTAATAGGAGAGACAATTATTAATTATAGAATGGTGAAGGTTATATAAGAATGGGCTGCCATAATGATGAATTAATTAATTCTTTAGCAAGGAAGTGCAGCCCAGGCAATTTTGGCGCCCAATTAAGGAGGAATTTTGCATCAGAAGAAGGTGTTTTCACTGTTGGAAAGCTTCAAAGTTTGGCGCCTAGGTTTGAAGGAGCTTGAATTAAGTCTAATTAATTGTCTGCATAGTGGTACAGGTGCTCAGGTGAAGTTGACAAAATTCATGTTTGCTTTGCATGCAAACAAAACATCAAATTTTGGGGCAGCAAGCTTGATATATGCAGATTTTTATAATTAAAATCAAGTGTTCATGTTCGGTTGCCATCTTTGTCAATTAACTGCAGGAATTCTGACAAGTGCTTTTATAAGAGAAAGAGAGCTTAAATCAATGTCCAATACATTGAACATATCCTTGAATCGAAGAAATCTCCGATTTGCCTTGGTTGTAAAGAATTCGCTGAACAAAAAGAAAAAGAATTTCTTAGACAAAGATCGCTCAAGCCATGGCAAAGCGGGATGAACGAGAAAGATCAACAAAATCATGCATAGATCCAGATTCAGATCCAAATCCAGATCCATAATTGCAAAGGCTTCATCCTCTTGTTTCTAATGCAGCCGTGTAGAAGTCAGTGCATGGAAAATTCCTTCCAGGATCTTGTGCATGTTCTCCCAATCTTCCAGTTGAAGTCTTCATTGAATTTGCATTCACCCGGAGTGATTTCCAGAATTTTTAATTGCTCATATGCAATTAAAAATAAAAATGATGAGTTATTTACGGCAAACATTGCACCGATGCATGTATCTTGGAGAAGAAGCTGCAAAAGCTTCAAGGATAAGAGGGAAGACATGTCAAAGGCAATACCCGCAAGCAAATCACAGTCACTTGCTTCCAGATCCAGTTTGGTGAGAATCAAAGACAAAAGAATCAGCTGCATGCAGAATATGAAAAAGGACAAGATTGCAGCTTTTCTCTTTCTTCTTCTTTCTCTTATTTCCTCCGACAAAGTAATTGAGCGATCAATTAAATTATAAAACTTAAGTGATTGATTTAAAAGCCATTACTTGAAGAAGTCAACTACTTAGACATAGGTGACAGAGATGCAAAATAGAAGGTTCTATCTTCAGTTACAAATCATGCATGTCATGCAAAGAGGAATTCCAGGAGGGAGATTGCCATTTGTTTCCTTTTCGACTTCCACATGTGCCAATTCAACTAAAAGCTTCCTATTTGTAATTTCCCCTCTACATGCTATAAGTAGAGGAAGAACCTTCGGGTTAAAGATCAGAATTTGTAAGCAACATTCTTGTGTTCCAGACTTTGTGTTGAAACCCCTGATAGCTATTTGAAGCAAAGGAATACAAAGGAGTAGATTTCCGGTGAACTTTGTGTCATGGTGCATTTTGCTTCTAGCTTTTTGTCTTAGATCTACTTATAAACTTCATGTTATTCTAGATCTAGATCTAAAAGCTGCCTTTGCTTATAATTCTGTGTTAATATCTATTGGTTCCATCTATGTGCATGCAATCAACTCTGTAATCTATTGATTGGGTTGCACATCTTCCCTCTTTCTTTCCTGTGTTTTATTACTTCCTTCTTCTTTAGATATTTTATTTCTTTAACAATTGCTTACTTTGTTTGCAAAACTATACTGACTATGGTTCATGAGTGTATGGTTAAAGTAAAACCCTAAATAGATACTAACATATTTTATTGACAAATCTTACACGGGAGCCTCACCGGTAAATGAGGGAGATTTATCTCATGACTGCTTAGGTTTTCAGCTATGTAGAAAATCTAGCCAACAATAATAAATATGGCAGAAACTATAAAGCAGAAAGTCTCCCTTCTCTCTACTCTTACTCCGGGCCAGACTAACATATGTAATTTGCTATCATTACAGTCTTCCGACTCCTCGCTTCCTGCTTGTAAGACCAAAAAGAGAAGATAAACAACAAAAATGGGTTCCTCCTCCTATGCAGTTTGGTAAATTAAATACAAATGAAACTTTTAGGGGAAATCCTGAAAGGCGGCAATGGGGGGTATTGGAAGAACTTATGATGGGAGAGTTACTTTCTTGTTTGCTGAAAATATGGGAACTACTACCAACAATGTTGTTGAGGTTAGAGCTATTTACAGAGGTCTGCAAGAGGCCATTAAGTGTGGGTGGACTCAGGTGCAGGTGGAATCTGATTCTAAGATTATTGTTAGGATGTTGACTACTACAGAGAAACTAGGGAGTTCAAATTGGCAGATTGAGAGAGAAAAAATAAAATCAAAGGCTTGGCAGAAAGTTTCAATTGATGCAAATCAATCACATCTCTAGACAGAAAAATCAAGTGGCAGATGCTCTAGCAAATTGGGCTTTGGACAATCATGACATAGGATGCTATGGAGACCCTCCTTTGTGGTGGCCTCAACGAGATCAGGAAGATATGAAAGCTATTTTGAAATTAGACAATCCTTCATGATTTTTATTAAGTTTATTTTGTTTCATAATGCTCAGAATTGGACTAATAGTTTCAAGGCTGACACACCGAATTTGTACAAGTATTTCTCTTACGAAATAAAATTTTGAGAATTTAAAAAAAAGTGATTCCGAAATCTTCAAATGGGTAGATCAAGATGGAAATGAATGTGGCATCCCCAAAAAAGCGTGTTCTAGCACTGATAGAATCCCTTGCCGTTTTTGATATTCGAATTTTGAAGCTCAATGTGACTCCCGGATGAAGTCACCAATGCAACAAATGAGGGTTTCCGTTCCCTAGTGTTGTGACTATTGAGGGTTTTTTTCCCTAATAGGATCCAATGAGGGTTTTCGTCCTTAAAGGGTGAAAATGAGAGCTCAATGCTCAATTTCCAAAGAGAAGTATATAATCCACAAGATGATGATTATAATGAACCTCAACATTTTCTTTTATAGTCTTTTCTTTCCTTTCTTTGTGGACTTCCACGTAGGCCTTTTTATTTCCTTTTTAACATGTTCTTTTCCCTCTTAAAGTGGGACAACCTCTCCCTTTTAGCCGACTAAAAATAATGAAACTAGGCCAAGGGTCTTTTTCCTACTTTAGTATTTAAAAATACCTTTTATTTTAATAATATTATTGAGTTTTCCCAAAATAAAGAATTGGCTAGGCCCAACTTAAAATATTATTAATTATTTTTAATTTAGAAAAGGGTTCATTACATAATCATTCTTTTAAGTGTTGTATATAAGATTCTAGCCAATGATTTGAACTTTGAATGACGAACATTGTTATCCAGTTATGTCTGTAAAAGAAAAACATGATTTGTTTGAGGACGCTAATTCTGGACACTATATTATTGGCTTGGGAAGATATGGATTGGGCAAATGTAATGTTCCCCCTTTAAGATGTGCTCACCATTAGATCCTTTCTTCCCTCAATGATTTCTCGGAGGCTTAAAGGGAAATGCAAGGGAAGTAGTTTATCGTTATATTTTTAAGTTGCTTTATTAAGCCTTTGCAATTATAGAAAAAGCAACTTTAAGTTATAATGATTAATTAGAAGGAAAACATCTATTATTAAAGTGGCTTTATGATAAAGTGTATTCATACGGATAAAATAGAAATAAGGAAGTCACTTTATAAATTAAAAGTCACTTTTAGTCCCACATGGAGCACCCAACTTGGAAAAAGGCAAGGAAAGGTTATAAAAGGAGGTTTGGGTATTCATTTGAGGGCATCTTTTGCCAATCTATTTTCTATCATTGCATGTTAAGCTATTTGCTTGCATCAAATCTTCTAAGGACGAAAACCCTTAAGGAGAAGGAGCTTTGGGGACGAAAACCTCCAAGGTTTGAAGGTTGGGGAACAAAAACTTCTCAACTTTGTGAGGTGGATCCACCAGGATTCACTATTGTGCTACAATTCAGAATTTCAGTTATTGGAAGGTTGTTTTTCAGATCTAGGGCATGTTTTGGATCATATTTTAGATTTATTACAGTTAGGGCATCATCTGCAGGTTTGATTTTTAGGGTTTTTTGTGTTGGGTCAGCCAACAATCAGTTGAGATTCACTTGTGACAGATTTTGGGCTATATTTGGCAACCATTTTCATGGCTTTCACATCCATTTCCAGTTTGATCTACACATTTGGAGATTTCAGGATCATTTTTGGGGGTCTTCCCATGGGTGGAAAAATATAAGGTTTGTTTTAATTGATAGCTGCTATTTTTGTGATCATTTTGAGCTATCCTTTGCATTGTCACTCCAAGTATTTCGGGAGATATGAAATTTTGAAGTTTCAGCTATTTCTAGGTCTGAAATAAATTAAAATAAATTCATATCCTTGTTAGAAAAATTATTTTCTTCCATGTTGATGTTACTAGAGGTCTCCTAGATGTTTTAAGCCTTCTAGGTATTGTGGGTTGTGGGTATTTTGATAAATAAAGTGAAATTTCAGATTGCTATATTTTTGTAAAGTTTTTAAATAAAAATCAAACTGCTGTCATTTTTTTATAAGGGTTCTCTAGGAAATCCATATTTCTTTATTTTATGCCCTAAGGGGACATTATAGCAAATGAGACTAGACAATAGATACTCTTCCTCAAGATAGACTTTGATAAATCATATGACAAAAGCTGGTTGGGATTTCATTATTAAAATACATTTATGTCTTGGATTTAGTTCAAGATTTGTGAAAATGTTGAGTACTTTATTCTCTTATGCTTCCTTCTTTGTCTTCGTAAACAACATCTTTTCCCCACGCATTGTGCTTCATCATTCCATAAGGCAAGGCTGCCCGCTGTGAGAGCATCGGTTAGATATAAATTAAATCAAAATATAACCATATAAAATAAATTAAATAAAAGTAAATACATGAGACAAATATTTAATGTGAGAAAACCTCTTATGAGGTACAAAACCCACAAAACAATATAAGTTTCCATTCATGTGAGAAACCTACAAAATTACAAGTCCAGTAAATTATTCTTCTCCACCTCACTAGATCTCCCTTTTTATATTTATTCTAGGCCTTGTGTGCCCTATTTAAATTAGGGTGATTGGGTGTGACTTCTCAATTACGCCCTTTCACCCTTAATTGATTTTAAATCAATTAATGTAAACTAACTTTTATATTTAATAAATAAAATTATATTCATATAAACTACAAGTTTAAGTTACATTTAATTTATTATTAAATATAATCTTTTAGGAACATATTAATGGGTTAAAACCCACTTAATGTTATTGTTCGACACTTCCCCTTAATATTAAGTGGGGTTATATGCCGACATTACCTGTTTATACAATACGATTTACAATCTTTAAACCATGATAAGGGTTTTTAGGTTAGCTTATATGATTGGTTAAAATAAAACTAAACCATGGAAAAGTATAATAATAGCTAATCTAATATAGGAGGACTAAAACGTTGTAAATTACACTAGGACAATATGAAATGATTTAAAACAATTATATCAAATGAAATAAAACCTTAAGTATGCAAAGATGTAAAAGGAAAGGACTTAGCTGATTGACGAAGACCGTGAGGTTGTCACTGAGTTTGGTGTGGATTCCAAAAGTAGGAATGATCACTCAGAGGTCCCGTAAAGGCCAGATCTGAAAAATATGAGTAGACTAGAGCGTCAGGAAGGAAGGTACTTAGGCGCCCTGGTGTGATGTCCCCTTTTTGGAACAAACCGGAAAATTAGCCAAATCTGAAAATAAAAATCTGAATCTTACATTTCAACCATAAACCCTCAACAAAAGCACTGAAATTTGGAACTTACTATTTTTAGTAAGTTCGTCAAAACCCTAGGCTGAAATATTCAAAATTCCATAACTTTTGATTTACAACTCCGAATTGCATGAAACGAAAGGGAAATGATAGATATTAATTAGGAGCAAATTTCCGTACAAGAAAACCATGAAAATACGGAAAACCTGATTTTTAAATCCCGAAATACAATTGCAGCATCAAACCCTCATAACTTGCAAAATACTTATCCGAAAATTATGAACCATAGCTCAAAACGAAGCATAAATTATAAGGAAAATTATGAGATCAATTTTAGAATTTTGCATCCACGAATGCCATGCTAAAAAGTCACTTGAAACTCCAAAACAAGTCGCTGCCCTAATTTTGGGAAATTAGGTAAATAACAAAAATCTTCATAAATTCATATCTTGAGCAATACTTGGAATTTTGACACGAAATTACCCTTGTTGGAAAGCTTGGACAAAGAGCTTTCCAATGAACATAAATTCATCAAATTCCAACCAACAGATTTTTTAGAAATGCAACAAAATTTGTCAGCAAAGTTGCCACTTTCCAAAATGGCAAAAATAAATATCAAGTCTTCAAATCTTCAATGACAAAGTCTTCAAAATCAGATCCACTTCAATTCCAAATCGAATGAGAGAGAGCACAATGAAAATCTAGGGCATACATCCCATTTCTCCAAGCATGGAGAGACATAAATGATCAAATCAACATGAGTCTAACAATGATCCCAACACTCCTTTTATAAGCAAGGAGGCACAAAATTCGAAATCCCTAGGAGAGGGAAATTATTAAATAAAAGCAATTTATTTCCCCTAGGTGTGGTGTCCCCTTTTCAAAGGGTGATTTTATCAATAAAAACCACTTAAATATTTATTTAATTAATTCCCCATTTAATTTTTATATTTTGGGAATTAAATTAAATAATCTTCACAATTAAATAATTAAATAATTATTGCTTCAGGCAATAATATTTAATTATTTAATAAAATTGTTCCCCTTGCAACATCCCAAAGCCCACGGGGAAAGATAGGCTAAGGGTCTTCAAAAATGGGGACATTACACAGTCTGCGCATAATAGGCGCCTAGTCTCTATAAAAGCTTAGAATCTGGTTTTGGTAGTGTTGCAAGATACCCTGAAATATTCTTTGCCTATTGCACTAGATCTGCCGAATCGCGCCGAATGTACGGAATAATATAGGATGAAGGAATGACCTGCAAAAGACAAAGAAGTATCAAAACCCTAAAAATAAAAGATCTTAAAATGAATGGGTCGGACTGACCTCAGTTGCCACAACAATGGGCTTACTAATCGAGTGTTGCACTACATTTCGGACCCAAATGTAGTTTTGGTGTGTGTGTGCATGTCGTGCCCTAGGTGCTCTTGTGTCAGTTGCACTTTGTGAAGTAGCGAGTAATAATAACTATAGAAAATGTACTAGCATGTGTGCATGGAATAGAATAGAATCCCTCCCCTATGTTGTGTGTGTTGATGCAGATCTCCTAGCCTTGATGCATGACACTATGTGGATGTAAGTGATGCAATGGATGCAACTCTAGATGGAGTGATAGTAGTATGTGACGCCGGGACCACGATTATGGTTTCATAAGCTTTATACTTATAGGGTTCTCTTGTTCTAATTTCGTAATTAACCCCAACATGGCTAACTAGGAAAAAGATAAGTATGAAAAATGGCTAGAAAGAGCCCAAAAAGGCGGGAAAGTGAAACAAGGATCGGGGCACCCAGTGGGACCAGGGGCTCCCAGGGTGCCCGATTTAGGTTAGAATGACAGACAATGACAAAATAGTTGGGCATGTATATGAAAATATGCGGGAATGACAAAATAAAAGATAAAATAAGATGGCCAAAAGGTGGGATTAATTACTACTTTCTTCACTCAAGAACCTTCTAAATAGTAGTATGAAAACTAGGCTAAATAATGTCTAATGTGCATGATTTTGTGACTACAACATATCATTTTTGAAGGATTTATACACATTCATCATGCTAAACTTACTTTTTTATACAAAAGCTTTGGAATCCACAAAAATCGAAGTGGCGATTTAGGCTAAGCATGATTTGTGAGACTATATCTCACGGTTTCTCATGGAAAATCTATATAAGCACCTTAGGAGGCTTTTATAAAGTTGGACTGTAGGGATATGCTAGGCAATGGCCCGTGCACGAGGTGGAAACATACAGTATGAGTACACTTTGTGGGTATGTACTCACACGGTCCACGGGTACGCCCGGGTATGGAAAAATGTACCCGAGACATACCCGTGGATTGTGGGTACGTATCCGCACCGTACCCACATGATTTTAGTTAAAGTGAAAAAAGATTCACACTTGCAAAAAGCGACCCTAAACCTAATTCACATACCCATTGATCCTAAAGACACCACTCAAATGATATATATATTCCCCTTTGCCTCCATTCTACTCACACACATTTTCATCTAAGAAGACCGAGGATTTTTAAAATTGATGGGATTATATCATCTGTACATGAGTAGTCCTAAATTTTTTTATTGCTTGAGAACTAATGCCATTTATGAAACTGCATTGTACTGCCCAAAACCTCAAAGAAATTTGTTCCACTGTCAGTTGATAGAACAATATACATATTGAAGTTCATGTACTATTTTGGTGTTTTATAGTTCATTAGTACCGAGAATATGCATTATATGGCTGCTTCTAAATCATTGAGCATGCCAAAGATTTAGAACACCTTTCTAGAAACTATTTTGTTTGAATGGTCTATTCTTTTCTATCGCTAATGCTTTGGAATTTCATATTCTGTTACAGGTATGCTCGTTTTGGAGATGTATCACCCAAAGTTGATGTGTATTCATTTGGAGTTGTCCTGTTTGAAATTATTTCTGCAAAAGAAGCTATAGTCCGCAGTACTTGCATGCCTAGCTCCTCATCTCAGAAGGACGAACAGATGGGCCTTGTCACATTGGTACAGAAACTTATGCCTACAATCTTTTTAATAATTAATAAGTCTTTTTGCTGGCATCATTATGTAAACTTGTATTTATGAATTTACTGAGTAAAATCTGTTTTTCTTTTTCTTTTTCTTTCTTTTTGATTGGTGAAGAGGGGTTGCAAAATGTCCCCCACCCCTAAAAAGAAACATTTAAAGCGAACAGGACAAGAAAAGGAAAGCATGCCATATAGACCTGAAATTCTATTAAGATTCACAGAGAATGCTACATATGTATTTATTGAACAGTTTAAATAATTCATTCTTTCTGTAGAAGATATCCACGCAACAATTTACTATCTACTTCAGGCCATCCACAATATTCTGCTATTTTGCAGAACGAAAGAATTGGGAAGCATTTTCATGTTCAAAAGCAATAGAGAATTAGTATGTAAGGGCTCCATAGCATGCTAAATTCAGAGGTGAAAATCCCATCAACCATACTCTTTTCCCTCTCTTATCATAATACTTATGCTAAATGATTTCAACTAAGAAGCTCAAACAAGTATCCGTAAACACATTTGTCTAGCCAAGCTTTCTTAGAAATAAAACTGGCAACAAACCAAAAAAATGGCAATACAGAGAATCTTTAAAGGAGCAACTGAGGAAATGACAATGCATCATTGATTCATTGTGTCTGCTTACAGCATGATACCTGACACAGCTTATATCATGCATTCAACTTACAAACCAAAACACCCATTATCTGTACATAAAGCCTGTCCAACTTAGCCTTATTGTCTTGAAATAAAAAAACCATTTCAGGCATATCTGCGAAAACTCCCTAGATGTTTTGGGGCCAAAAATCTTATATATTTCTAAATTTTGGGGCCAAAGACAGGAGCTTTCAAAAAAGGGAAAGCCCTGATACCCTTAGCCCAACCAACTCCAGGCAAGATACAAGACTCTATATTTCCCAATATGACCATGATTTATAAAAACATCTGGCAAAAACTGAAAATAGCACCAGCTCTTAAAGCACAACCTACAGGAGTTATTATAACACACAGAATATCAAGCTAACAGGTGGAGATAGAAGTAATCAAATGACTAAATCTTACCCAATCAGACTCCAACTGCTTTGATTTTCTCAGATGGTTCAGCATGCCTGTATTGGGTCATTATAACTCCATGAATGCCAGAGCCTTCATCTTCCTGAGGCCAACGCCAACATTCCTGCCCCCTCACCATCCAATTGATCCCTGTGAAGATTCTGAGAACAGGGACTGGCAACATCTCCATTCTGCAAAGTATCTCTGTTCCTCTGACCTGGACTCAACCCAAGCCTCACACCAGGCTCTGATAAATCATGCCAGGGCTAGTTTGATATATTGAGCAGACTTTCTTGAGAACAGGCATAGCCATAGAGGTACATAAGGCCAAAAGACCGTTCACATGAACAATGAACAGATTCTTTGCATATCGAGTGAAGTCCACATAGTGGCATCTTGTTGCCTCTAGTTTGTTATGCACTTCCTGTATTTCTTGCCTTAAATCAACCGCTTCCTCTCTAGGTTTTAGGTCATTCTATATATCATCCTGCAGGTCCGCCATGCGGTGTATTCTCTTTCCCTTGACACATGGTCCAAAATCAAGTAGCGAGATGGCCTCATCTTCGACCATCACAACCATTTTTTTCTGGTAAAATTGTCTTCACTTGAAGCATATGTTCTTATTGCTCCATGTGTTACCCAAATCATCATCCCTCAACATCACTTTGATCATGGCCATGGTGCCCAAGTCTTCTATTAAAAAAGCTCTCCGAGATGGCTATCGGACACAACTCCGAAAAGGAGTACCCCTTAGGCCACCTGTTGTCACCAGAAATTGCACCCTAACGAGAGAATGGTGTGTGTACTCTCTCCCCTATTGACAAAATTGGAACACCTCAAGGCCGTGGGTAACCTATGTCTGAGGTGAACCTCCAAAGAGGGCTAGTTCCCTTGTGAATCACCTAAAAAAAACAAAAAATTTGAAAAGGAAAAGGGAGAAGTAATGTAGGAAATGGGAAATAAGGGTGATACACCAATAATTTAACACATGCATATAACTCTGCACACAGAGAAATCAAAGATCCACACACCTGCGCAGCTTTAAGTTATTTTGCATAATAAATTCAAGGGTTTAGGAGAAAAGGACAACGGTAAAGGAAGTAAATTCCACACTAAGGCAATACAATATCCTATCAAACACAATGAAAAATCAGAAAAACAACAGTATGAGAGGGCAAAATGGAGCTTTTTATTTAGAGGTGCAAGTACAAGGCTAGGATTGCCAAAGCAAAACAACCCACAATGTGTCTCCTATGTTTTTTTACAATAGAAATCAGCCTATATGAAGATGAATCCAACTCTGCCTCCAATAATAGACTGCTGCGTTTAAAAATAGCTTGTCTAAGCTATTTTTATTTACTTTATTTATTTTCTTCACCTCCTTTTGACGCATGGGGCTGCATAATGATTTAATTAATAAAAATACTCCTTATCTTTCTCCCTTTTGGCGCCACAGTCCTGACTGTCTGCTGCATGCATTAATTAATAAAAAACCTCTTCCATCCTTGGCGCCACCATCTAAAACCAGCAGCTGCATGCTTTAGGACTGTTTTATTCATCTTTATCACCCCTTTTGGTGCCAATTATAGGACTGCAGTTGCTAAATTTAATAAAAGTCTTCTCCTTTTGGCGCCAAGGATTAATTTAGAACAACAGTTGCTAAATTTATCCAAAAGCACTTCTCTTTTTAGCCAATTTCTATTTGGAGCAGCACTTGCTAAATTTATCAAACCAATCTTATCCATCCACTCATGCACTCCCTTCAACTCCTAAAAATAGAACTGGAACTTCTATTTTTAGCACTTCCATTTTTAGCACCAACTATTTTTAGCCAAACTCTTTTTAGCCAATTGCTATTTTTAGCCAAAGACTATTTTTAGCCCTTCTAAAAATGGAACTGAACTTCTTGGTGTGGAAAATATGGTAATTTTTTGGGTGACATCACGAGATTGTTTACCTGCTAAACAAAAAGATCATTATACGCATCCATTGGGCTATGAAGTCACATACCTCTGTCAACAACTTATATTCTATGAAACAAAACACTGAAATACCCTCTCCAACAAAAGGAAAACATGTGCATGCAAACACTTCTTGAAAAGACAACTAACTAAGAAAACTGGAAAAACAATGTGCATGCAAGCACTTATTGAAAGTAAACTACCCTAAACTACTCCTAATCTAAACAAAGAGAAAGGAAAGCTAAACAAAACCACACTTGGTTGGGAGAAATAACTTCCTTTTCTCAGAAAGTGTGGCCATGAGATCAATTTTGCAACTAGATCACATGGTAAAAGTGTAGACATGGTTTGCACCATTGATTTGCTCAAAATATTAGTCTAGAAAATAATAAACTCTATAGGATCCACACTGTCTTTGTAGATGTTGGGGCTGATTTTTGACAACTTGAAGCTCTTTCTTATGCTCTGAAATGAGCACAACTGATGGCAACTCCTTTTGTGGCTCTAAACTAGCCAAATACCTAATTGGACATGGTTTTCTCATAGCTGATAAACTGATTTTTCTGATCTGCCCCTCTTCTTTGTGTGTAATATCATCATTTAGAGTACTTGAGGCACTTCCCTGATCATATTGGATACTTGGAGACTGATCTGAAACATTTTCTACCTCATCCTTTGCAAACAACCCCATATTTGGCTCTTTTTCAAGCTCGAAAGAAGATGTAATAACAAGAGAGTCTTTATTGAAGAAGATAGATGATGGAGGTGGAATACTTACAATTTCAATTGGCTCTTCCTCATCATCAGAATCTTTTAATTTTGATAAAACCTCATCCTCTTTATTGTTCATGCTTGAGGAAAACTCCTTTTGAATTTGAATTTCTTCGCTGATTTCCTCCTTTGTATGATTGTTTGCAAGCTGATCTGAAGGTGATATAGGCTCAAGATTGCTGATCTGATCCTTAGAAACATTCATATGCTCCTTCAAAACATTATTTTTACGTTGTATCTCAAGAGATTTGAGAAAAAATTGTCTAACCTTTGTTTGCTGGTCATATTCCTCATGTTGCTTTGTAATTTCAACCACTTTCTTGCACTCCTCTATTGTAGGCTTAACCAACCATGGAATTTGTTTGTCCTCAAACTGTAAGCTCCATTTTGTTAGATTTTTCTTGAGAACTTCTTCACTTGGCTCTTTAGTTGGCTGCTCTTCCAAATTGATTTGCTGATTAGTTTCATTCCAGAATGGATTTGGGAATATGAGGGAGGGTGGGTTGGGTTGCTAACTGATTTTGCAATGGTTGAGATGATTAGAGAGGTGTAAGATCTTGTGGAGAAGCTTTAAGAAAGCTAGGAATTTGGGACTTGGGCTCCGGTTGAAGTGGTTGGAAAGTAGAAGTAGGAGGGCTGCATGATGATAGTGAAGAATTACCCCATTGACAGGGTTTCTCAACACTATATTGGTAAGCTTTCATCTCTTCATTCCACTATGATATTTGTGGTATCAATTCAGACACAAAGTCTATCTTCTCTTGAGGGCTATACTAGTTTGGCATAGGACTAGCCCATGGGTAGGGTACCTTGAATCCAAGCTTGGCTGCCTTGATGGAACTTGTTGCCCTCATTTGTACCATTTTTATCTCCAAGTGTTGTACCTGCATATGAAAATCTGCATATTCATGCTCTGAAAAACACCATGATTATTAGGATAACCATACAAATTGTTTGGATCATGGGCATATTCATTATGATAGGGCTTATAATACTGATTTGGAGGAGGATTTTGGGGAAAAGGAGGTGGAGGGGAGTAATAATTCTCTTGAAACTGGGAATTCCAAGGAGGAATTGAAGTCATGACTGCACAACCTCGTAAAAATGGAAGGATAGAAGAAATGGTTTGTTGCTTGAGAAAATGGGATCTTTGGGCCAATGGAGTTGCCAGATGCTGAATATTTGTGTCTAAAACATTGATATTTGCTAAGAATAACATCAACTTCTTTAGCAAATTTTTGTATTGTCCCACCCAGCGTGCTGAAACTGTTGCCACCCAAAAGTTGCACCCTAATAGATAATGGTGTGTGTACTCTCTCTCCCGTTGACAAAATTAGAACACCTCAAGGTTGTGGGTAACCTATGTCCGAGATGAACCTCTTGAGAGGGCTAGTTCCCTTATGACTTACCTAAAAATGGAAATTTTGACAAGGAAAAGGGAGAAGGAATGCGGTAAATGGGAAATAAGGGTGATACACTGATAATTTAACACATGCATGTAACTTTGCATACAGAGAAATCAAAGATCCACACACTTGCACAACTTTAAGCTATTTTACATAATAAATTCAAGAGTTTAGGAGAAAAGGACAGCGGAAGACGGAGTAAATTCCACACTAAGGAAATACAATATCTTATCAAACACAATGAAAAATCAGAAAAACAACAGTACGAGAAGGCAAAATGGAGCTTTTTATTCAGAGGTGCAAGTACAAGGCTAGGATTGCAAAGAAAAATAGCCCACACGGTGTGTCTCCTATATTTTTAACAATAGAAATCAACCTATATAAAGATGAATCCAACTCTACATCCAATAATAGGCTGCAAATAGCTTGTTTGAGCAAGTTTTCCGAAGTTGTGCTCCCACCATAGCAGATGATCAGCCCATCCACAAGTTTGGCTCCACTTCCGGCCCGAACAACTACGGGGACGATCATGAGGCCACACGTTCTCAAGCCGTATGTCGCGGTCCTCCACATGCGGCTTTACGAGTTGTTGGAGTAATCATTGTTGCAGTCTAAAGGGGCGGTGGGGTTCCGAGCACCGCTTACAAGAACGTCGACCACATCCTCACCCTTTGAGCCATTATTGAGGCATGCCACCACTCCTTTAGGGTTTTCTGCTCCTTTGTGGATTTTCGGAAATCTTTTGACTCAGTGCCACGGGAAGCTCTTTTCCGTAGGCTTAGAGACATCGGTATTTTTGAAGCTCTTCTTGCCGCCAATATGTGCCTGTACGAAGAGATTTTGGGCCGCCTTCACATTGGTGGAGCTTTTTCTGATTTCATTAGGAGCACCATTGGGGTTAAATAGGACTGCCCCATTTCGCCTGCCTAGTTTGGTATTTATATTGATGAATTGGAGGAATTTCTCAAGGACCATATACAATACAGGAGGGGGATGGTTGCCTTCTTCACCAGGTACTGATCTACACTCTCCTTTTTGTGGACGATGTAGTCCTCCTTGCCTCTTCCCCAGAGGGACTTGAGAGGCAATTTGGATGCCTTAGCCTTTTTGTGCAAACCACGTATTAATCGACAGTTAACCTTGGTAAAACCAAGGTCATGATCTTCAATGGGCTGAAGACTTCTGACTTCCATTTCTTCTATAGAGGGGAAGAGATTGAGATCACCAGCTCCTACACTTACCTAGGAGTTTTATTTACCGGGCCCCGTTTCAGTCTTTGACTGCTCTTTAGCCGCGTCAACAAGGGGTATGGCTCTTTGGCAATCTTGGAGAGACAAGTGCTTCCGCCACCACTTCCAGGACATCTTGTCGAAGATGTCTCTCTCGGATTCTCTTGTGAGGCCCATAGTTCTCTATGGCTCCGAGGTTTGGGGGCCATCCCTGCTTGATTTTGATTGGGCTACTATTGAGCGAGTCCAGATCCTCATGCTCAGACGCATCATCAGGTGCAAAGAGACAATTCCACACAATATCCTCTTGGCGAGTTCGGGGCTCGCCCTTTTAGACTGGAGACCATATTTGGCCTTGTTTCGCTTTTTGCATCGCATCTAGGGACTTTCAGATTCCTCTGAAGAGACAGTATCTCTACCTCGCCTACCGTTCCCATGAGGAAAGTTGCTCTTTTTCGGCCGGCAAAGTGGTCATTCCCGCCGCATTCAGTACGCCGAGGTCTCACGTCTTCTTGGCTCTTTTGGGATTCAGATGGACTGCCTCCCACCATATAGATACTTTGTGGATGCTCCTGCCCATCTCCTACCGAGTAAGCAAAATCTACACAAAATTATTAGAGACGATATTTATAGGCAGTTCATCCAACACACTTAGATCAACTCTCCGGGCGGATTACGTCCTAAGATGGCTTTCTATGCTACACATTTCCTTGAAGTGAATGATGGGCTTATCATCCAACCTACGTATATCTCCCGACACTAGTTACAGGCACTCCGCATATCCCTAGGTCAGTTTAGAGTAGGCTCTCATAGACTTTGTGTGGAGGACCATCAGTTGGACTTCTCGGAGAGGATTTTCCAAATTTTCTCTCTCCAAGAGCTCGAAATGGAGAAACATTTCATTTTTCAGGTGCCCCATCTACTATGATATGAGAGGGAGATTTCATTGCCTATTCCAGAGCATCCTTCATTCGCAGCTTTCTTCAAGTATTGTGATCAGCAGTGTCTTGCTCTCTACCTACAGGAGGCTCTCAAGCTTCGGAATGAGACCCTTCAGTCTCCTCGTAGACAAACTGCTACTCGACAGATCACATCTTTCTTTACGGTGCTCCCACCGAAGAGGGGCACCAAGCGGCATCTTGACACTAGTATGGATCCCAGACCAAATCCGTCAGGACCCGAGATTTCACCTCCCAGTCCAGAAGCTTCCATGATCACACTCGGTTTGGGGCCCTCCCCCACAGATCACGGTCAGTCAGGAGGATACAAAGGGTTCGTCTTCTCGTCCTTCTCCCAAACATCGACATTCCAGACTCTCCACAGTTTCAGATACATGACACACGCATATCGCCAACTACTTCTAGTTAGCCTCGGATGTTAGGTGATTGGGTCAGAGATGGGGCTTTTCCCCCCCTCTTCCTCGGCTCCGTCCATCCACACACTTGTGGCCATTATGGTCCTTGCTTCTCCTTCTTCTTTCCTTTCTCTTCTCTCCTTTCTTGTTGTTCGGATGACCCTTTCGGGTCTCCCTACTGGTTCTTTTGGCATTGTATTGTGCAGTCCCATTGACCTACTTTTGTGGTCATTCGTTGGACATTAATATAATTATCTTATCTTATCTTCACCTCCTTTTGGTGCATGGGGATGCATAATGATTTAATTAATAAAAATGCCCCTTATCTTTCTCCCTTTTGGTGCCACAGTCTTGATTTTTGTTGCATGCATTAATTAATAAAAACCTCTTCCATCCTTGGTGCCACCATCTAAAACCAGCAGCTGCATGCTTTAGGACTGTTTTAATTCATCTTTATCACCCCTTTTGGCGCCAATTATAGGACTGTAGTTGCTAAATTTAATAAAAGTCTTCTCCTTTTGGCGCAAGAATTAATTAAGAACAAGCTGTTGCTAAATTTATCCAAAAGCACTTCTCTTTTTAGCCAATTTCTATTTGGAGCAGCACTTGCTAAATTTATCAAACCAATCTTATCCATCCACTCATGCACTCCCTTCAACTCCTAAAAATAGAACTGAAACTTCTATTTTTAGCACTTCCATTTTTAGCACCAACTATTTTTAGCCAAACTATTTTTTAGCCAATTGCTATTTTTAGCACTTCTAAAAATAGAACTGAACTTCTTGGCGTGGAAAATATGGTAACAACCACATTTTTCCTTTTCTCCTTTGTCGCTTTTGAAACAAGCAGAATGTGGTGAGCATTTTCTTCATCACCTCGAACATAATATAGATCGATGGACCATGCAGAACCATTCTTCTTAGTCTCAACCGAGTTATAACTTTTTCTAATAGACCAGCCATGCAAAGGTGATTGCTTTGGAATTCTGTGTTTTGTGCATATCAGATCAGATGGTCAATCTTCCCGAGCACCGTGGCCCTTCTTAGCTAAGGCATCTTTGGCATTTACCTTGTATCTCCCTTCCTTATTTCCGGTCCATCGATGTTGTCCTCCTCCGAGACCCTAAGACTCTTTACCATTTTAATGTGATGCTAAGCTGATCCTTATGATTTAAAGGGAAATTGCAGTCATGGAAGGATTTATATTGTCTTATTGTCCATTCATTCTCCTTGGTCTTTTCCCGGTAGTCACAAACCCTTGCACCCCATCTTTCATTTAGAAAGGCCTCCACTCCAAATAGATCTCCAGAGCTTGACCAAACTTGATGCCCTTCCCAAGAACCCTCCTAGAACCTTTTCCTGTTGATTTTAATTCATTTCCCAAGTAAGGTGATTGCATACGAGGTTGTAGGAGTAGGCAATAATCGTGTTTCTTTAGTTTTCTCTTTTACCTACAATTGAACACAAGATGATACTTCTGCAAATCTCTATTCTTATAAAGCAAAGTGGAAGGAAAGGAAAAGGAGTGACTACATGCAGTGATTTTGTCCAAAACCCAACCTTTAATAACTCTATAATCTGGTGATATTGTTCTTATAGCAACGTATAATGGACTCCCTTTCAAGGTTGTGCCAGTTACAGGATTGCATGTTCTAAGAGGGACCACATAGAGTAGTATATAGGATTATAATAGCTATCTAAAAGGATAATTTGAGTTTTCTTCAAAGTTATTATTTCATTTTCCACTTTTGGTACCTCTCATGAGTGAAATAACAAGAACATATTTAAAAATTGAAAAATGAATGGTAAAAATTTACAAGTAGGTTTCCTTTTCTTTTGCGACCAATTTATTACTTGTTATTGATTATTTGTTATTAATATCTGGAGTAGAAATGATGATGTGGACTATGTCCATCTCTCCCATTGCTTTGATGACAAGATGCAAAGTGGACCCTTTTCATTAAAAGTTAGTAAATTAATAAACATGGGAATTTTGAAAATTTTCAAAAGTGTTATTTTGCGTGATTTAACGCCCTCGTCGCGATCATCTCGTTTTTGTGATCGTTCCAGTCTTTGTTTCGTCCATTTCAAGCGAGTCCTCCTGCCAAGTTATAAACTGCATTAATAATTAATTAATTAATATTTAATTAATTTATTATCCTTTATTTGATAAAATCAATTTTTATTAATTTTTGGGTTTTTAATTAAATAAATATTAATTAAAATTCATTCGACAATTTATTTTAATTGCGGGGAAAGTAAGCTTCCGCTTCCAATTGCGGGATGCCAAATTGGCTTCCCATACCGGATTTCCCCCTTCTGGCAAATTCATTTTATTTCCCGCTTGTGGGATTTCTTCCACTGATTGCCAATTCAATGGATTGGCAAACGGGAAAAAAATCTCCCGATTTCCCACATGGGGAAATAAAATGGGGATTCTTTAGCCCGCCTTGCCATTTCCATTGGCAAATGGTTGTTTATTTCCCACTTTCCCCTAGCAATTAATGCCACTACCGGGAAAGAGGGAATTGGTTATTCCAACGGAAATAAGAAATGGTTACAGAAGCTTCTTTAACCATTTCTCCGTCAAACTCCTTGGAAAAAGTCATGCGAAGAAGCTTTGAAGCTTTCAAATTTCTAACTTTTTATTTTGTAAACGCAATTAAAAAAGATTACATTAGTTATACGAAGAACAAAGAAATAGCCAGAGACCAAGCATAAGCCAAAGAAGAACTCCACGCAGGCCCAAGAAGATCTTCCACGCAGCCTGTAGAAGGAAAACAACAGGTGAATTAAAAAAGAAAGATAAATAAAGCTCTTTCCATGCAGGGCAGGGAGAAAGCATTGAGTTTAAACGCTTAGGGAGGAATAGACAAGAAAATTAGAGCCAAACAATCCATGCAGAGGGGAAAGGAGGATCCCACGCAGTCAAAAGAAGGCAAAAAGCAATCAAGAAGCAGGAGAACTCCACGCATAGGCCAAAGTTAAGAGAGTATAGGGGGAACAGTCCAAAGGAAAGCAATTTTAAGTTTCCACGCATTTAGGAAGCAAAGCAAAGAAAGCACAAAACAGTCCAAAAGTTCCCATGCCCAAGGAAGGAGGCCACGCAGCCCAAGGAACAGCTGAAGATCCACACAGCATGTAGAGTTTTTTAAGCAATTTCCACGCATTTGTTTTGAAAGGAAGAAAACAAGAAAGAAGATCCACGCATAGGTTAAAGCAAAGAAAATAAGCATGAGAAAAACAGTCCAAAGGAAGCCTTGTTTCTAACACATTCATCAAAGATTGAGAAAGACAAAGAAAGATAAAGAAAAGTCTATTTCCCACACATTCATCAGGGAGAAAGAGGCTGAACACAACAGCCAAAAAGGAATAATAGAACAGTCCACACAAGCAAAAACAATCTTCCAACAAGTTGAATAAGAACAAAAAGTCCTCCACGCATTTGGCAAATAGCAGTCCAAAGTAAAGAAATAATTTCAATGTGCAGCCAAAAGGAATATGAATAAAAAACATCCTCCACTCAAGCCAAAGCCAAGGATATAATCTACGCCGGGTAAAAGGACAAGGAAGAAAGCAGTTTAGCATTTTCCAACGCAGGCCAAGAAGGTAAATTTCAATCACAAGCGGTTGTCAAAAAAACCAGTACGCTGCCCATGCATTGATCAGAAGTCCGCAAGGAAGGAGGAAAGCCCAAAGTACGCATTCATTAAAATCAGGCAATTTCCATGCAAAAGAAAAATTACAGTTCACGCATGCAAGGGAAAACTTGCTTAGGTGAATAATAAAAAAATAAATTAAATTGATCCATGCGGAATATTAAAATGGGAGATTTTTATTTTAAAAAAAATATCATCATTGTCGCCAAATCTGAAATTCGAGCCTAGTCTCGGTGTGATGTATTGACATTTAAAAAAAAAAAAAATTGTAACCCGGAGACCGATTATTATTATTATTATTATTATTATTTTTAATAATAATAATAATAATAATAAAACAAGTCATATTTTTCTTGCATTGACGGGAGTTTCGGAGACTGAGACCGACCTTGTTTGCATTGTTTTGCGTGCTGAGTCATTTTTTTGTAAAATTCATAATGGCCGAAAAATCTAATAAATCTGCAGGAAGATTGAGGAAGCAGTGGAGAAATCGAATAAGTCTCACGCTCAAGTACGAATTCCAAGGAATCATTCCTCCCAGTTCCATCAAGTCGGCATACGACAATATCACCGATACAAATCTGGGTCACATCAATGTGCAACAATTCTGCGATCGGGTGAAAGCTGAAGGCAAAACCATATTCTCGGATAGGCTTTACCATAGTGGTCTACCCCAAGCAGCGGCATTTCCGGTCTCGGTGCAATGTCCGGAGTTGGTTATCGCTTGCGCGGAGCATTATGATCCCGAGAGACGAGGAATTTTTAAAGATAATCGTGAGCCTTTCCTCTTAATCACACCAGAGCACATTGAGGAGTTGCTCAACATACCTGACTTCCCTGAGAATGCGGATATCACTCGAAAGTCAGCACAAGAATTTTGGGATGAAGAACCCCTCAGGTGGAGCAAGATGGTTAATAACAATTGGTTAGTGACCAAGAGGCCTCGAGTTGACCGGCTTCCTAAAGAGTTGTACCGCATTGAGTTCGTGGAAGAAATCGGGGACATGATTACTCTCTGAGTCGAGTCTTGGTTTACCCTCTGCCAAGATTTTCCACCCATGGATGTATCAGTTTATCTGTATCATCCTTGCCAAGAGAGAGTTTGTGGATTGGGCCACCATCATTAGTGATACCCTTCACAAACAATTGATCGAAGTGAAGATGATTGGATGTTTCTACATGACATCATACTTGACTTATGCAGTGGCTAGAAGAAAGCTATTTTGGGACTCGAAACGAGAGGAGTCATGGGTCCATCAAATAATGTCTTCCATTATTATCCGCAACTAAGTTTCAAAAATAGCTCTCATCATTTTCAGAAGAGTTAACGATGCATTCACCTTCCGCGTGATTGAAACCTGAATCGGAATACAGAGGAAAGATTTTCTAAAGAGGCCATGGATGTCATTTCCCAATGGGGAACATGGTTTATTCAATTTTCATCCTTTTCCTACATTCGCGTAAGTGGCTTTGTGGGTACTCCATGGAAGCTTCCTAAGTACGTCAGTGACAAGTGGGCATTAATGGAGCTTGTGTGACAATTATTCCAAGTTCACTTGTCTTCTCAGTGACAAACATCGTTCTCAGAATTCATTTCCCAATCAAATTGGGGAATACCAATGTCCAAATCTTTTCAGTGCACAACTCATGGAAAAAGAGTTTGCCCTCATCACTATTCATCCATATGTGAAGAGATCTCCAGTTTGATATCAATGGATATATGTAGAAGATTCTTGGAGCAAAGTATCAACATAACCCTACCATGGAAGATTTCTTGGGCTGCTATTTCAGATGAACATGAAGTAAGAAGGCGAGAGTTTTCCGCCTAACCCTTGCTCAGATCAAGGCCTTTCGCATCAAGAACCCTCCAGATTCATTTGTAGATGATGATGAAGATGTTATTGATCCCTCATATGATGCAATTGCTTTTACCCCATTGCCATGAATTGATTGGACCAAAAGAGATGAATTTTCTCTTGATAGCAAGAATCAACCGATTCTCGAAAGAAGCATATCTGTATGAAAGAGAACTTGCCAAATTACAATCAATTCAAGATCATACCTCAGGATCACAAAAATTGCCAACTCGAGGAGGTCTCTAGTCAACCAAAGCTCCTTCTCAATCAACCTCCATGCCATCTAGTCATATGCAACAAGCAAGAAAGGAGTGGTTGCCAAAATCCACTTCACCGAAGAATGTGTCACGAGGTGAAAAATCTAAGGGTCCTAGCCCTCAATGAAGGAAGAGAGCGTGTATCGGGATTTTCCACTTCAAGTAGAGATTCTTCTACTCACATTGTTGATAGTTCTCAGAAGCTCATTACAAACAATCCTCAGCCATGCCTTGCACAAGAGTCCACTCAGGTGTAGGTAGTCCAAATATCGAACGCTTTGGAACCTACAGTTCATGAAGAGATTTCCCAAAATCTCCCAAATGATCAAGAGGTAGATATCGAGGTTATTTCTCCTGAAATCGAGGTCGTGGAAAGGATTCTTGTAGAATCTAATGATGTAGAGAACAATGAGAATGTTGCTTCGGGCTCCAGGCTTTTGTATGCGGAAGTAGTGAATGATACTCCTTTTTGGGTTGATTGTGAAATCAAGAAAAGGAAGAGGGTTGTCAAGGCAATTGACATTGACTTTGATGCCCTTTTCAAACTTTCAAATGACGTCATTCCCAAGAAGCCTAAAGTGCTCTCCCGAATAATGGTGGATGATGACGGAAACAGATTTGTGGATCTTGCCATCCCACAAGTTGACAAGGAGCGTGATGCCATGACATCTATTGATTATGAAGTTTCCAGACTTGGACTTGGGAAGTCCACATTGGAAAGTGACATGGCGATGGCCGAGATTCAATTGATATCGTGCTTAAAGAGACTTGAGAAATATAAGTCTCAGAACTCTCAGCTCAAGGCTGAAAAGAATCAATTGGTGGAATATGTTCAACATCTGATAAATCCCATATCATCCACTTTCCCAGTACCGATGTAGTGGCTGCCCCTGATGAAGAAACTCTCAATTTATCAAAAGAAATAAACACATTGGGCCATGTCACTAAAACTTGGCTTTCAGAGATTCTCGTTTTAGGCCAAGAGACAATCAAAACAACCGTTAAGCTCCATGAAGATATAGTGCATATCTTGATCCAATTCTTTCTTTCAAGGAAACTTTTGTTTCTAACATATCAAATTTGGATGAGATATTGCCTAGTCTACAGGAGATGATGAGTATGGAGTCCTCAACTTTAGCCATTGAAGGAATTCTCTTGAATTTGAATGTCGAGGGACACGTTTTCTTTGGTGTCTACATCTCAAATCAAGAAAGACACTTCTCGAGGATTCTATGATCCATTATGAGAGCGTATGCAATGAAGCCTTCACTTCACTCGCCTTGATTCAAGAATTCATAGCTGAGATCCCTTGCGACCTCGTAAATGAGCAAAATCAAAGGTATTCATCGGAACATGTGGAAGAGCAATTTTCACAATTGTTTAAGGACATGTATACTCCCGCCATCAATTTCTCTTCAACTTCAATGGAATGTTGCATCAAATTAAAGAACTTGTTTGAGAATGCTCAATCAAAGATGGTCAATCTGAATGATATGCCAGGTAGGATCTTGGAATTGTAGGTATTTTGTGAGGCTATTCTTGACCAAATGAACCTCAAAAGAAGAAAAGATGTTGAAACATTGGGAAGGTTCAAGATCCTTTCAATTGGCGAAAGTGGCGGATCCTAATTTCACCGATGGGACAAGGAGATAGTTTTCTTGGTATCTAACGAAGTGGGAGAGTCCATTTCTCATACGTTTGAGATAGGCGGACCCCATTTCAATGGATAAGGCACTAGTTTTTGTCGTATGTTTTAAAAGTGGAATTTAAAAAAGGATGTTATTATTGACTTACTTTTGGAAAACTATGGATAACTTAAGTGGTTTCTATTTTTAGTTGCTTTTAATAAAGTTGGTTGAAAAAGTCAAAGTCACTTAAGTGCCCTATTTAATGTTCATGTAAACCCTAACTACTTTGTAACCAACTTTTGGGTTATAAAAGGAAGTCAGGGGCTCATTTGTAAGGGTGACTTTGAGAGAGGAGAAGAAAATACTTTTGTATGCAAGCTTTACTTCAAAGAAAGAAACTTTGTGTTCTTTTGAGAAGACATTTTGGAGTTAATGAAATATGAACTTTGTGTCCCATTCATTGTCTCTTATAGCATTTGATGTTCTTATGTTCATTAGATGTTAGTGTTTGAATCTTGCATGCAAATATTGTCTTGGATCTTATTGTCAACGCTACTAATATGTTGTTCTAGTTCACAGTGATCAAGCTCGATTATCTACTTGCTCACGTGTGTTCCTTTTACTCATTCTCATTTAGCTAATGCAAACTCGTTTTATTTGTGTTAGTTATTGATTGTTCTTCTCCATGCAATATTAGGCTCTGCTTTTACCTAACTCTTGCATGTTCCTTCCATTCATTCCTTTCCATTTCATTTCATTCCATTCCATCTCCCTCATTCACTTTTCTTTCCATTGATGAAACACCCCCACCAATTTTGAATGTATAGAAAGGTAATCTCACATTCATTGAGGAGGGACTTCTGCTCCCACCCATGCATACAATCCATATACTAACATCCTTATAGAAACAAGGACAACAATGAAGTAATAGTCCCTAGGTTCAAGGTTCTTGGTTTCCTTGATCCAAAGAAAACCTTTAGCCAGCATTTACAAACAAACATCTCCTTTCCAAGTGTGACAAAAATAATCTAAAGTGCATGCCTCATTCTTGAAAACATAGTTGCATCTAAGTTTCCATAGGATAAGTAAGGCCGAAACCCGTTCAAAATGCCAAATACTCCTAAAGAATGGCTTCCAGTTTGGATTGAAAATATTTCCAACAGGATATTGTGAGAAAGCAGTCCCAAAGGAGATGTTTAATTGTTTCCAGTGTAGAACAAAACGTACACAAGCCATTTGAAAGACCTCTCTTGGACAAAATATATTGAGAGTTTCCCTTACCTTGTCAATGTCACTATAAGAAGAGCACCCCTTCCTTATGATCAAAATCCACTTGGTGGCTGCAAATAGAATGTGGAACCAGCTGAACATGTTGGTCATAACAGCCACAAGATTTGAGACAACTCCCACAATGATTCGGGGTTCATGATTCACATTTTCCAAGCTCCTCTCAATCATGTTACAAGGATGACTTACACCACAAAACTCCCATTGAATCCATGTCTCATTAGGCATTCTTGCTAGGCATGTTTTAGAGAACCAATCCCAAACAATGGCATGATACATTACTTCACCTCGGTTTATGAAAACTGAATTATTGCATACCTTGTAGCAAGTTGAATTTATATTCCATGAAGCTGAATTTGTATTTTCAGTGGATGAATTATCCATAACCTTCACATACATCCAAAAGTGGCAATCTTGAAAGTAACTTGAGTCCCATAAAACCATAGCAAGCTGATTCATACAATCTTGATTAAAATAACACCTAGCTTGCTTACCATTCATCTTCCCATCAATTTCAACATGTTGCTCAAGATAAGAAATATATTGCAGCGACATAGGAGGAATTAACAAATATGAAATACGATCATTACTATCATACCTTAGGCTGTCCTCAACATGTTCACCTTCCCTTGCCGGATGAGGAATGATTGAGATATCTTCTACACTTCTAACCTTGTGACTCAGAATTTCTGAATTAGGATCAGCCTTCTCCTTCACCTTAGATTCAACAAGTGAAGCTCTTTCCGCCTTGGCTTCAACAATATTTTGTTGACACTCGCATGGAACATCTTCATGGTTCTTGCCGAAGTCATGTACACCATCAACTTGCCTCTTATTCACTTCTGTTCTGAAATTTCCAACAATGTGTTCATCATCATAACTATGTAAATCAAATTCTTCTTTCATTGATCCAATTTTTGTAATGCTTGTAAGATGGATAGGGGCTTCTTAGAAAAAAATATTTTTCCTTATAGTACCCTTCATTCTCTCATCTTTGTTAGAATTATTTTCATGATGATCAAACTCTGTGCAAATAGATAGTGTGAGGGTGATGCAATAAATTAAATTGCTTACCATTTGTTGTTGATATGTAAATTCCAGCAGACTGAAAACCAACATGAGTATTAGGTGAGGCCTCCTTTTGAAGGGCATGCCTCTCAAAAGGGTCATCCCGAATCTCAACCTCATGAATCTCTTGTAGATATGATTTTCCTTCACTATCTTGCCACCACATGCAATCATTGGAAATTAATAAAACATCATTTATTGTTGAAGAATCTTTACCTTCACGCTGCATATTGGTCTTCTCTTGTTATTTCTTTTTCTTGCTCCACCATTGCAATTTGGAAGCTCTTCTCCTCTTCCTTTCTCCTGGCATGTTGAAGATCCTTCTGTGGTGTCTGAGATCTAGGTCCATGCCTTGCTCTTCCTTTGTTCACTCCTATGAACTCTGCAAGTGATAGGGCATCACAAATCTCAGCTAGAAGGGCCCTATACTCCTCATAGATGGCTGCAATATTGTGCCCTACTGAATGTCGTGTATCATCCTTCAGAATGATTCCTTCCCTTGGGAGGAAGGTAGGCTTAGTGGCTGATCCATGAGCTTATCCAAAGGGTTGCCTTTGTGAATTATTTTCTCCGAATGAGCTGCCTTCTCCATTATGAACCCTAGGTTCATGAAATCTCTGAAGGGTTAGGGCTAGGAGGTCCATGGTGTCCGCCAATCTTACTTTCCCTTCAATTAGCTTGTCAATCTTGGCTTCTTGGGCATCCTGATGAGCCATATTGTCCTCCTCTCTTGGCTGGTCTGATTTCTTTTCTCTCCTTTGATAGAAAATGAAACCCTTGTTGCCTTCTTGCATCAAACCCTCAGGCTGGGAAGATTGGTGCTCTGATACCACTGTAATGTCCCTTTCTAGGGCTGAAACTATAAATCAAGGAAATCACACAAACCCCAAGTGAAGTAAATTCTGATTTTTATAATAACAACTCTAATATTCCTTGAAACCCTAGCAACGAACTGTATAGGGACTTTAACTCACCATATAACCATGCACAACAACTGAAAATACTTCTAAATAATTATTTCAAGTACGGCAACAATTATCCATCCAATTTACATCAAAGAAATGGAGAAAACAAGAGATGATACCCGTTATAATTAAATTTATGACAACAACAGGGCAGCCACAAACAAGGGCTGAAAATGATAGATAAACTCCAAAAATAACCAAATTGTAGATTCCAGCCTTATAAAATATGATAAATCCGAATATCAAAGAATAATGAAGTTTTGTGCCCTAGAAGGCACCCAAATCCACTTCTACCCTAGTCGTTCCCTAGGAGAGGGGCTTCAAACAATGTCAAAAGCCTTTGTAGGTCTTCTTCTTGATGCCCTAGATCCAAATCAGCAAGAGAGTCTTCAATAGATGCCTTCAATTCACCAATATGGAGAGTTTTCGTTCTCCACTATGCCACAAGGAAGGGTTTCATCCTCCTTGGATGCCACACAAGAGGGTTTTTGTCCTCAAGTGGAAAGGTATTGAGCAATCAGCCCAAAAACCAAAATAGTAAGTGTATATGCGCCCAAAGATGATGTCCAAATGAGGCCAAGCGACCTCCTTTTATATCCCTTGGTTGGTGCCAAGACCCCTTGGGTGAGAACTGACCTCTTTAAGCTTCACTTTATCTTCTAATCTCTTGTTGGGGTCTTATAACCCTAGCCGACCTGCCTTAGGGAGTAAAACACCAAATAAAAACATTAAAAATAATAAAAGAAAACTGAAACAAAGCTCAATTACTTCCCTTGTTCACTTATTCTTCTTGGCTACGAGAAGATAATGGCAAGAAGTCTTCAATTGGCACTCGTTTGAAAAAGGGGACATTATAGTTTCATGAGTCTATCACCCGTTAAGACTCTCCTCCTTAAAACCAGCCATACAAAGAAGCTCACCTTTGGCCATATAACAGGCTGCCATATGTAACTAAAAATATCCCTTAGAGGATTAGAAGTACCCCTGGTTAAAGCAACATAACCTGAAGATACTGTATAAACACTTGTGGGGTATTTCGCTCATCTTAAGGAATCAGACAATGGAGAAGTTGAAAGAGGGGAGGCCTTAAGAATATTATTTAGAAGAGTTTGTTGTTCCTCAATACAAATAGGCCATTCCAGAATAGGAATCCAACATTGGCAATTTTCCCAGGAATTAGTAGCTAATTTACAATAACTAGCAACCTTAATCCATCCTATTTCATGCAACTTATCCATGGTTGTCTGTAACTGCGTATTTGGTAATGATTAGAAGATGCCCATCCCAAGAATCCGTCCAGAAATTAGCATTTTGACCATTATTCACAATCCAAAACAAATGTTTTTATAAGCTCTTCTCCAATTTTCAAAACAGCCAGAATGGGTGATCCTTTGGAGGGAAGGGACAACCTAATGATTCTCTTTGGGGAGTTATTTTCCGCATATTTAGCTCTAATATTGGCAGCCCACAATTTGTTTGTAGCCATGAGCATCCTCCAATAGAGTTTAGCTGCTAGGGCCTTATTTTGCTTGGAGGAAGATCTGAATCCTAAGCCCCCTTCCTTCTTAGGCTGACAAAGAGTTTCCCACTTCACTAGAGACCACTTTCTTTTTCCCTGCAAGCCACTCCATAAGAATTTCTGGCATAAGGAATCCAATTGTTTCAGAATTCTACTTGGAATATTCAAGACAGAGGAGACATAGACTGGCAAGGCTTGAAGGACAGCCTTGACCAACATTGTTCTTCCTCTTGAGGATAGCCATTTATTAGTCCATTTTTGCATTTTCAGATCAGCTTTGTTTGTAAGCCAATGCCAGTCATGGATCTGCTTAGATGCAAGAGGGAACCCTAAATATTGGAGCGGAAGAGAGCCCCTTCTGAATTGGAAAATATTAAGAATTTGTTCCTCCTGTCTACTAGAGCAATGAAAGAAAATAATACTAGATTTCATATGATTAATCAACTAACTAGTAGCTCTAGAAAAAACTGAAG
Source organism: Taxus wallichiana var. yunnanensis (assembly GCA_018340775.1). Taxonomy (NCBI): domain Eukaryota; kingdom Viridiplantae; phylum Streptophyta; class Pinopsida; order Cupressales; family Taxaceae; genus Taxus; species Taxus wallichiana. The sequence continues at coordinate 983,704,850 of CM031240.1, forward strand.
AAGTTTTTGTAATTGTTGGGCTTCCAAGCAAGTGGCTTTTCCTAAAAGTGTACTCATCCATCTAACTGAAGATGGGTAAGAGGACGAGCTTCTTTGGCCAATTTAATACCACTGATCTTTTTTTCTTGACAAGCTTTATTTGCTAATCTGCCAAGGCACTCGGCCAGAATGATGAATAAAAAGGGTGATAAAGGATCTCCTTGACGTATCCCCCTAGAAGCCGAGAAAATGTGAGATGGAGTGCCATTAACTAGAACAGAAAAGGAGATTGAAGATAAAACAAGATTTTAGCCAAGCTATCCATTCCTAGAGAAGCCAAATTTGGCCAAAACTTGACATAGAAAATCCCAATCCACTCTATCATAGGCTTTGGAGAGATCAAGCCAAACAAACATGGAAGACGATTTCTGAATGTCCATCGAATGTAAGGCTTCCTAGGCTAACACAATCTCATCATGGATTTGGCAACTTGGGACAAATCCCCCTTGTTTTGGAGATATGATTTTGTACAAGAAGAGGTTTCAACCTTTTTTGCCATAACTTTGGTAACTATTTTATACAAGACATTACACAAAGCTATAGGTCTAAAGCCAGAAATATCCTCCACTTCATTAGCTTTAGGAATAAGAGCTATGAAGGTTTTGTTAATTTCCTTTAGCATTGTTTTAGCTGTCCTTACCTCTTCCACCACTTGAAGGAGATCCTCTTTGATAATATCCCAAAACGTTTGGTAGAATTCAATCGGAAAACCATATGGTCCAAGAGTTTTCCCTTTCTTCATATGGAACACCACAATCTGCAATTCGTTCACCTTGTAACTTGACAAATGAGCTGTCATGTCCTTTTTTGGAAATTAGCGAAATTGAAGACCTTAACCCATTCTTCCTCCCTCTGGGTTCAAGGAAAGAAAGACTTGGATGAAATTTTCTAAATAGATATTTTCATTATTATCATGTATTCCTATTGGGAAGCAAAGTGCTCCAATAGAAAAACTTATTTAATTAGAATATAAAGTATTTTGGGCATATAGACTACAAATACAAATTAGATAATTAAAAGGTGCTTATTATAAGATCGGCCATAAGTTATGATGTAGCACCCCTTATGTTATAAAAGGAGGATGCTTGGCCATTATGTGATATGTTGAATCTTATTATTTCTTTTGGGTAAAGGTTGTTCCTTTCCTCTCTCTCATCAAGGACAAAAACCCTTGTTGGAGACCACTTCAAGGACGAAAACCCTTGATAGTGGAACTTGTCTTGGGGATGAAAACCCTCAAGCAAGGATATTTGGAATTATTGAATATCTCAAGGAATTTGGAGCTGATATCTCTCTATCTAGCCCTAGGCGACTTGTATTATGAGCATGTTGGATATGTTTTGATGGATGTATGGTATGATTTCTTGCATGGATGGATTTATACTAGTTATTAAAGGTGAAAACAATCATTTCCTTGCATGTTTGAGCCACTAATTCATTATTTCCAAGAGGGGCGAATTGCCTATAGGTCAGATTTGGCATGTTGGGGTGGATGTTTGGACAAGCTGATTTGATATTTGCATTCTTCATATTTTTAAACCCCAAGATCCCAAGTTTCATGAATTTTGGAGCTTCCTAGGTAAAGTTATGAATTTTTAAAGTAACTCTGTAGACAAGGGTTTATATAAATTCATATCTTCAATTCTAGGGCACTAAAAATCAGTTTTCCTTCATATTTTAATTGCTGTTAATTAATCAGAAATTTTGAGCTTGATTGAGCACATTTTCAGCGAGTTTAGGGCATCCAAAAGTGGGGTTGAAACCCCAAAACAGGTCGCTGCCCTAGAAGGGTGTTGGCTGGCAGCAGTTAAGGTTTTTATATATTTATTTGAGTCACTAACAACCCACTAAAAATCTGAAAAGTGTTGTTTATCTTCAGTTTTGCATAGTTTCCGTGAGTCCCCAAAACGGACATTACATGAGCTTTTCATTATCTTGTTCTGATAAAAGACAAGGGAGGGTATCCAATAATTTGTGTTGGGCTATTTAATCAAGAGGTTGGGCTGTAAATAACTGATGGAAATATTGTTGTGCAACTTGCTGCATTCCTTCCAATGAATACTCTTTCTTCCCATCTGCCTTGATAAGAGAGTTTATGTGGTTATGAGCACGTCTAGCCAACAAATATTTATGAAAGAAGGCAGAATTTTTGTCACCTTCTTTTAACCACTGGATTCTAGATTTTCCTCTCTAGTTTCCCATTCATGAAGATCAGCTCTCAAAAGGAGCTCTTTCTGAAGAAGATCAGCATTACTTCCAGAAATACGAAGGTGACAATTCAGCTCTTCCAACTGGTTTAGAATCTGTATTTTCTTCTTCTTAATGTCACCAAACTCGGTCCAATTCCAAGTTTTTAGCTTGCCCTTGAGATAAGACAAACATTTGGCAAAGGAAAACATATGTGTTCCGTACCTAGGTTTTCCTTCCAGCCACCATTGTTGAATGAGCTTACCTATATCTTCATGTCGGAGCCACATCAATTGGAACCTGAAGGGGGCATGACAAGGAGCTGATTTGCCTATCTCCAAACACACTAGCCAATGATCTGATCCACTGTTATTTAGAATCTGAGCCTTAGGGATAAACTCCTGTAACCACCATTCATAGACACCAAAAAACGATCCAACTGCTCCAAAATACAATCTAAGCTTAGTCTCCTGTTGGACCAGGTCATCATCCCATTACCAGTCGGAACATCCACCAATTGAAGAGATTGTATGTCAAATCAATAAAAAGAAAATTTCACACCGGGACTTGCGTTTGAAGTTACATTTAAGCAGTTGAAAGATTCTATTTTTGCCTCACCGATGCTTTCTTTCTCTAATCTACAACAATCTATTGAGATAAAAGTTTTATGCTTATAAATATGTATAGCCACAATTATTAAGAAAGTAGAAAATTAATGGAATATCGTTTAGAGACATTTTCAAAATACAAAATGAATTATAACACATATGATAAAGATTTGTAAGCCCTATTACAAACACTCAAACAATGGAGTCGCTATGTACTTGAAAGGAGGCAAATTTTAATAATACGAGCCATTGAAGGTTTTGAATCCTTAGTGAAAGAGTCCTAGAACATCATCACCTTAAGTACACGACTTACTTGCAAGGGAATCACATTTAGCCAAGAATTGGCCGATTCTCTTAGTTTTCCTCTTGCCAAGGTGCTCATTATTTTTATTAATACTCTTGGATAAGGAATTGTTGATCTTATTCATCTAATTGGCCTTGAGAGAGGATACCTTGGGTATCCTAAGATGATTTCTATGAAGAATGGTGATACATCTACTTTTGACGAGCATCGATTCACTTGTGGATGGTTCCTCTCAATCAAAGGAATCAGTTTACAACTGCCCACAGGTTTTGATTTCTTGTAAGAAGAAGCAACAATTAGAGCATTGATCATGCACAACTAAGCCATATCAGCAGTCACATTTTGCGGGTTAGTGGCATTATAGGTTCCATTTTGGAGATAGGAGGCATTTTAGACCTCATTTTGGAGAGAGAAGGAATTCTAGGCCTCAATATAGGTCCCAAAACTCTCATTCCAAGAGATAGAGATGACATGGTTATAGTTTGACACCTATTGCGAGGGTTGACTTTGGATGGCCTGATACTAGAGAATGGATCTCCTCATGTTTATTCTTGATGACACCACAGATGTATCTCCTCTATGGCAAGGCCTCTTATCTCTCAACATTGATGACTATATGGTTATATTTTATTGATGGATGATTTGAGCTTGAATGTGGGCTATCTAATGACTACTTGTGGATGCACATTACGTCTTTGTGGTTGGTTGTGCATGTGGATTTATTTATCTAATTGGATTTGAGTTTTGTATTTGATTATTCTATGGTTTTTTTGGTCCCTTCGCTCATGGGAAAGCCCTCTTTGATTCAGTTAAGATCTTAGCAGCTCCTTTTGTTGGGAGCTTGAGGTTCACATTGCAATCCCGAGTTTCAAGGTTGTGTAGAGTTTGCAAATGCTTTTAATGACATGAAGGTTTCATATTATTCTTTTTGGAGTGTTGTTGTCTAGAATCTAGGAGATTGAGTTAGAATCCCTGATTTTTAGTCGCTTGAGACTTTGATGGGCACTGTTTTGGAGCGAGTTGGTAAAGTTTGACAATTTGTACTTGGACACTATAGGCCAAATTGGCTCCAAACTGATGCGAAAAGAATCCTTCCCAAGGAGATAAAGTGAAACCAACTATGGATCGCAATTCTCAATGTGTGAGAGAAAGGGTTTGAGGAGGTAGGACACTTTTTTTGGTCCATAGGTATTTTTGTAAGGCGATTCCAAATTGATTTCATAACTCCAAAATTTGGGACGATCGGACTTAGCCACACTATTGCTCAAAGTAGTTCAAATGGCTACATAATAGCATCAGAAAAGGTTCATAAAGTGCCTAAACAGGGATTCAGTCACTTCAAATCCATTCTTATATATGGTGAGAATGCAAGGAAACCGACGGGACTAGAATTTGACAAACAATACACATTTTAGAGGTACCATTCTAGAGGGAGTTATTGAAAATCGGAAGTTTTCACTTGCATACCGTGAGCCCAAGTGGCTCTGAAACCTGCGTAAAAAAATGCCTCCCAAATAATTATAGTGAAACCAACTATGGGATTCCGATCCCAATGTGGAAATAAACAAGTTAGAGTTGGTAGATGGTAGTTTCTTGGCTTGTAAGAAATTAAGATAAGGTGATTCCAAACTGAATTTATAACTTTAACAAGGTTGTTTTCAAGTAGCTAAGGTCTCATCTTTCTGTGGTTGTGCGAACCAATTTCCATGGTAGAGGCCTATTTCATGTCGTACTAGTTAGGTGTGTCTCCAAGGTGGTTTGTGCATACGGAGGATCGTTTTCCAACTTCGGTTTCACTAATCAACAAGCGTTTACAACACTTTATAAACATGACAACCTACCAATAATCATTCATTCAACTCATAAATGTTATACGATTACAAAAGTAATGGAAATGAAAGCACAATAGCATTGCGAGAGAGAGAGAGAGAGCAATAAGAGACATTTTTTCATCCAGGTCCCATTTTCAAAGCAAATATACTGATATATACACTTCAGAACATGAGGCATATTTGAATATAAAGCTGTAGGACAAACACATTCCGCTTGTATATCATATGGTAAAGTCCAGCTAAGAAATGGCTTATGTTTTACTGATTCATTTGAAACGGTATGAATTGCTTAATTATGTATAATAGGGATCATGACATAATATCTCCATTGCCATTAATACCAAAGCAAGATCAGCACCTCCAAAGCATGCAGGCAATTTTCCACATTCTAAGTGCAAATATACATGCAACTTTGAATTTCCATTGTCAAACAGATCTTCAAGCAACTCTTGCAGCTTGGAAATACAGAAAGCCCGTTCATTTTTGAGAACGGTGTAAGCTTTGGGATGGGATAAATGTGTAGAAAGGCACCAATTTTGAGGTATCCGTGAATGGTTGAGGGCATGTGCAACTTGTACACGACGACCTTGCTCCTCATGTCTCTGTGCATCTTCCAATCTCTGCACAAACACCAAAATAGTTAAAAGTAAGCAAGACACCTTCTTTTCATCCAAATCCTTCTTCAAAAACGTCTCTTGGTTGCCAATACATCCACCATCAAACTCAATTTCAGCCTCACAACGGTTAGTATAATAGGCGGCATGAAGGAGGTGCTCTACATTCTTCTTGCTACACATCCTTCCCTCTTCTCGCACGCACCCAACCTGCATTCTTGCTCCCATTTTGACACTGCTGGAAAGGATAGGGAACTGATTTTACACCTTCAAATTGCATTTGCTTGAAAGTATCCAAGGCCTTTTCAATAGACCCATTTTGTGCATTTCTTGCAATCGTCACGTTCCGTAGGACCACATTTCTTTAGGCATTTTGTATGCTTCCACCTTTTGCACACGTCTACTAGGGGAATTGCAACTACAACACCTGCAAATCCCCTTCCCATTATGCTTTGATGGACGTCCTTACTCAATTTCAAAGCTCAATGCATAGGCTGGAGTATGCTAGGAAAGAGGAACTGACATGAGTTGACCCAATAGTGAAGAACTTGCGTTCTTGAAAGAGAGATCACAAGTTCGAATCTTGCTGCCAGGTAAGGTATGTACACCTTGTATTTGAAGCTCGGTTAGGGGCCTCCTGCATACAAGGAGAACGCAGTACTCCCATATACTATAAGTCTCTGTAGAACAAAAACAAGCCACCCGACTTTTGGGACTATAAACCAATTATTATTATTATTTTTGATTCATGATAGTTTGTTATTATTTATTTATTATGATCCAATGCGGGTCACACGTTCCATGACCCATAACATAAGCCCGCAAAAAAGCTCCAAACTAGGGTGCCCAACAAGGCACCAAAATTCGATTTATCAAAGTCTCTAGACTACCGACATGAAAACACTCATTGACACAAAGACACAAGCTCCCCTTGGCTCGTCAAGGAAATAAGAGCCAAAGATGGGCATAGGAGAAACACTAAAATTGGGAGGGCACTACACATAGATACATGTAATTTCACAAAAATAAGGGTTGAACTCTCCTAGGTAGGTTTTAAAAAGCCTCAAAAGCATGATAGCTTATATCTTGTCACTCAAAAAAAGTGGGTCAGTTTAAGGCTGTTCAACTAAGTTTGCTAGGTTCATCAGGGTTTGACTTTATAGATAAAAAAGGGAACTAAGATGAGTGAATAGGAGGACCACAAAGGGAAAACGTATCAATTCCAGATGGCCAGTTAAACTCCTTTTATTGGCATTGGGTTATCCATACGGCACATATGTCCCAAATTACATTCTACAACTTTGTTATAAATCTATACTTGAGGAGAGCATATAATCAGTTTACTGCAGAATGTAATGACCCTTTCTATGGCTGAAACTGAAAATAAGGGTTTGGGCTCAAACCCCAATCAATCACTTCAACCCAGATTTTAATCTCCTAGGGCAGCGAACTGTATTGGCACTTCAAGACACTACTTCAACATGCAATAAGAGATGGAAATCACATAGAATGCTTGAGAATATTTTTCTTTAACCATGGCAATATTTATCCAACAATACGATTCAAAGAAATGGATAAATGGATGAATAAAACATAGCTATAATTAATTTTATGACAGCAGCAGACCAGTCAACCCCAAGGGATGGAAATAGCTCATAAATCACCAACAATGAGAATTCAGCCTCATAAATTATGAGGAACAAGTTCATAACCTCAAAATGTCCAAGATTGCCCTAGATGGTACCAAACCCTTCACCCAAGCAAGTCGCCTAGGGTTAGAAGGGAAGAAACAAACAAAAAATCCTCCTTGAAGCTCACTTGTGACTTCCGGTGAAGTCACCAATGCACACAAGCAGGTTTTCATCCCCAAGTGCGGTCCTATTGAAGGTTTTCGTCCTCAAAGGATATTAGAGAGAAGCTACTTGCTCCACCTCCAAGAGAAATCAATATCCAAATCAGCATAACCTCCTCAAGCCATTCGATCCACCTTTATATCCTCTTGTGGCGCCAATTAGCAATTAGAAGAACAAAAGGAGGACTGACCTCCTTGGGATTGTTCTCCCACCTTTATCTTCAATGTAGGCTCCAAGAAGACCGACCTTAATAAAAGAAAAGAGTACTTTTCCATCTCCATGTAGGCTCTCAAGACCGACCTCATGAAGACACTAGAAGTTCTCTTTACTTCGTTTGCCAAGTCATCCCTTCACCTCATGCGAACCAAATCATGCCATAATTGGAAGTTGTATCAAAGAATATAAATAATACAAAACAACTTACAATCATTGCGGTGTTTCACCTCCCTTGCTCTCTCCCTTGAGGCCCATGGGAAGTGGAATGGGCTCAAGGTCTTCATAGTAACTAGCTTGAAAAATGGGACATTACACAGAAACAGCAGGTTAATGCATATGAATATCCTTTTGTTCAAATACATCTGTGTTATTGTATTCCAAAATAAGTGTATGACCTGAATTATCACATGATCTCATGGTTGTTCTACTCATGGTGATTATGCATATTACTGATATTGTAAGCCATAAACATGAAATACTAGGGCGATATATTGTATTTGATGGTGTTGTGAGACATCATTGGGTAATAGTGGAAACTAAAAAGGTATTTTGAGCCCTTGTGTATATTTTATTCTATCATTGGATGACAAAGTGATTGATTAAATCATTTTAAGGGTTATAACCTGTTGTCTAATATTTACTAACAATCCCATTTGTGCATTTGGACAAACGGTGCTGTCCAGGTCATGAATGTTTCTATTACATTTTATTTGATTGTGAAGAAAACACGATGATAGTCCATTCAGGAACATTTTTGAAATGTATACTTCAAAACTATCATTAGTTTGAGGAAGATGATATTTACCTTGATTCCTAATTCGAATTCTTGACCTTGTTGGTTGATCTATAGACCTCACACATCTTCATTGTGCAAAAGCTTTCTTGGTCACTGAAAGTAGATTTAAAAGGTTGAATGAGACATTCATTGAGGTATAGTAAATATTCGGTTAGCCTTAATGTGCACAATGGTCCAAAGAACATGTTGGCGCTTCTTATTCAAACCAACCTTTGACAATCTTAATTGACTAAAGGCTTCTTAAGAGTGTGTCAAAATGAGTATCGTTGGACCCACCATCTTGAAAGTTCTTTATCAGCCCAAAAAAATTGAATCTGCATTGGTCCACTGGATCTCCTGAATTATGAATATGCAGATAAGGTAACATTCCAGAAAGGTTTATAAATTTACGCTAAAATTTTAGCATGTTGCAATAGTATTTGGAGAGAAATTGTTCTTGGTAAACAAACTTTCATTTTCTAATGCATCTCACTAAATGACGAGATTTGTGAAAAATAAATTGAAGTGGAAAGTGTTTCAAGGGCTAACTTTGTTTCCACGCTTGTATCTGCATAACATAGATATATCTATTACATAAGGATGTCTAACCTTTCAATTTCTAGAAATTATTCTTTCCATTCATTATGTCCAGAACCTTAAGATACATCATTTCATCACACAGCTCTGGTTTGGCTAATAGTTCTACATCCCTTTACCCTTCATTCAGCAAAAGGCAAGAAGCAAGGAGTTAGTGATTACTGTGTATTATTTGTTCCTTGCATGGAGTGTCTCATTTCAACACATTTTAAAGGGGTCTGGATGTTTTGATAATTTATTGCATGTTTCAGTTTGATAATGTTTTAAAAGAAGCGGATGGAATAGAGAAGCTTCATTTTCTTGTTGATCCTGCATTAGGCAACGATTATCCACTTGAGGCAGTTGAAAAGGTATGTCCTTATCTTGTGTATGAAATCCCCTTGTTAATCTATTTAAATTATCTGAAGTTCAACTCCAATTTTAATGGAAGATATTATGAGTGATATATGCAAGCCTCTTTCTGAGATTTGTTGCCAAAACTAAATGATGTATTTGAATAGTAGCAAGCAATGTAGGAAGAGTTGTAATACTTTGAGCGTTTCCTAATTGCTAAAATTCCACGGGCTTTCTAGATGGTACAACTTGCCAGAGCATGCACGCAAGAGAACCCTGAGTTAAGACCGAACATGCGAGCTGTTGTCGTAGCCCTGATGACATTGTTTTCTTATCAAAATGAAGGTCTCAGTAGTGTGTAAGCCAGGTTTAAGGGTTCTTCTTGTCATGGTGGAAGGGCATTGAAGTAACATTACATTTTCTTCATCTCTGTTATTTAAATTTTCATCTTTTTGGTACATACGTAGCTGACACAATCATACTAGAAAGTTAGAATGTTGATTTTAATAGATGTAACATAGAAAAGATGTGCTGCAGCTGCAAGATCTTATTTTTGTTAATGATTCTTTACCCATTATTTTGTAGAAGTCAAGATTGTTCTCAAGTTTATTCCAGAAAAAGAGTATATGCTTTCTCAAATATCATATTGATTACATATCAGGAAACGAAGTTGCTAGTATCCTCATGGAGGAACGTTTTGCATGTTATTATGCATGTTTCAAATCCATATCCCATCCCTCGTTGGTCAAGTATATGGTGACTCATTAAGTTTCAGTGTCATGTGAACATGGTTAATCATTTTTAAAATGGATTGTCTTTGTACTAGTGGATACATTTATTCAGTATGACCCATCTTCAAATTGGAGACTCGACGTTGGGTGTATCACCCTTCCAAATCATGAAGTAACGATTTTTTTTTAGTTTTTACATGCAACTGTGAATATTACACGACATTGTTTATATATTAATTGTAATGAAATTTTTATATTACTCGTAATTTGATATTAACCATGAAGTTAATAAAAATAAAGTAGGCAATAGGCATGCGAAATTTTTCTTACTACCTACCTTTACTTCTATACACAATATAGTTTGACATATTTTAAATGTACGAAAAACAAATAGGCAATGGGAATGCCAAAATGTTTCTTTCAAGCTCAAGGAAGAGTGAAGTGAGAAAATATTTAATTAGAACCAACAAATATGAATTATATTAGATTTTTTATTTTTATTTTAGAAAATTTCACTTGTGAATATTTAACTATCTTTAATGGTTTACAATTAAAACTAGAGAGTTGTGACGCTGCCAAAGTGTTGGTAATTATAATAGGAGTTGCACAACATGAAATTGAGAAAGTTAATGGAAAGAATCAATCACATAAAGAGCGAGATAAAATTTACCCGAGAGAAATATAATGTAAAAAATCTCAAATAACTTTGTGTCGTACTTCCTTATTTCAACGAGATAAAATTTACCCTAGAGAAATATAATATAGAAAACCTCAAATAACTCCATGTCATACCTCCTTATTTCAACCAAAATCAACAATTTTTTAATTGTTGAAAAGTGTCTTGTATTTGTCATACATAAAATACAATGGCAATCATACAAAAAGGTGTATGGATGAAATTAGACCTTGGAAGGAGCAATCACATCGACTAAAGGGTTGAGAAATATCAAAAATGTCTTGAAAAACTAGAAATCTAATTATAAATAATTAGATAAAAGGTAATTAAAAGTAGTTTAGAAATATTCAAAAATTTCAACTAAAAAATACTTATAAAATGCCCATGGGCAAAGTCGCCAATGCACAAAATAATATAGCACAAACCGTAACTAAACAAACATGTATTATCAAAGAAAATGGGTGGAGGATCATCCAACTTGACCCCCAACCACACTTACCAAATAAATCCGTTGTATCAAAGTACCAACTCATGTATGGGCCAAGAAGGTCTATAGATTATCCGTTTTTTCTTCTCAATAATATTGAGAGGACCATTCAGGTCTACACACAACCAAGAGGTGCGAGAGGCGTGTATCTAGAAAGCGATAATCCACTTTCGCCAAAAGGTGTAGGATTCCAAAGCTTAGGTCTAGGATAGGGGATGAAGTCTTACTAGTATCATGATTGTATGAAGATCAATAAGATATAAAGTGCATATAAAGAGATATATGAGTTGGGATTGTAAACAAGGGTTGTATGAGACCAATAGATTGTAAGGCAAGGGGCGAGATGTTAAGAAAATGTTGATAAGAATAATAGAATATATAATATGTTACTCTACTATAATCCATGTGCATCATACATCAATCAAGCAATCGAGTAATATCGAAATAATAACATAAAAGGAAAATAGATGCTATAAATACCTTTGTGAACACATCATTCACACATTGACTAACCTCTTAGGGTTAGTCGCACCTTATGAGAGAGTTGATGTGGAGTGCCACAAAATGAATACAAAAAGGCCTAAGTAAACCATAAGCTGGTGGCCCCAAAGACTTGGTAGACCTTTTTGGTACAACTCATATTCTTGAGTTCCATAGACCCGATACTCCAAAGATAGTCCTCCAAGTGTAAGTAAAACTAATTCCTAAAAATTTAAGACCTTAAAAGCAACTTGGCGAGCATATCTAGATCAATTTTTGATGATATGATGTTTTCAAAAATTCTCTCAACAAACGCCCATAAGTAGGGTTCATGATTAGTCATTACGGTCCATGGTTGTTGCCCTCAACCATAAGGAAACACAACTAGACCATATCGACCATGGTCAATACCAACAACTCTAGGTAATAACAAATCATGGGGTCTTGAGGAAAAGTAAGAAGGTGGAGGAAGGACTCAAGAGCTTTATAAAAAAGTGATCTAATGGAGGTCAAAGTGTTGTAAGTAGATATGTAGGTGATAGAAGACGATAACAAGGTGATGTTGAAGAAGACCATAAAAGGATGACCATGAGATGCAAATGATACAATATTTAAGGTATCAAGTGTTGCACATCAAAACTCTTTCATGGACATTACTTACTAACCTAACCATTTCGATCATCTTCATTATTAATAATACCTTGTAAGACAACACTCGCATGGGATTAGTGCTCTAATGGTGTTTACAAAGAGAAAAGTTAGTAAGAGTGAAAAATAAGGTGTATACATTTATGCCCCAATTGAAAATCGTCACGTCACAATATTGTAACATGAGATTGTCTTGAAAAGAAAATGCATCACTAAAATCAAAATGGCTAAAATGAAGTAGCAATATAAGTGATAAATATATGAACTCAACCTAAATGAAATATACTTGCCTCATGGTCTAGCAAGCACAAGAGGCTCCACTTCGAGACCAACCTTATATATTTGGACTTGCATCTCTAACATAACATTAGAGATAAATGACATTGTGTTAGCCATTTGAAAAACCCTATCCATAGTAATATAGTTGAATATTACATTATTTCTTTCTATCCATATCGAAATAAAAAATCAACATGAAAGCTATGCCAAATTTGATCGAACTTTGTTGGTAGCATGAGTGAATCCCGGGAAGCACCATTTTCCAATTGAAAATTTTGAAAATGGAAAGTTGAACAAGAATCCATTTCCAAGCCAAATGTGTATAAAGGAAGAACCAAAACAAATGCTTGAATGTATCAAGTTATGGGCAAACATGAAAAATGAGGGAAGAAACACCCAAGCATTTCACTTGATCATTTACAAGAAAACATAAATGTTCATTTTTAGGAGCAATGATGGCTTTAAAGAGGTTGGAGTACTTCCTAATCAATGTGGCTTCCATAGAACTCAACTTTCAACATGCATGGTACGTATCCAAGCCGAGTGAGTATCGGTGGAATGGAGTTTCAACTAGTTACTTCCATTCTTTCCACCACACAGAGTTAGAGTGCACATTAATTCTAAATTTCAAGAATAGATCCATAGTCACTTTACTAAGTTGGAAATTTTCTCTAACATTTGACTAGGAAATTCAATTCTGGGCAACTTTATAGAAAATGTCGAAATGGACTTCATCCCTTCCATGAGAATATGTGACTTTTAATCCAATGTACCATAACAAAATGGGTGCCATAATAATTGAGAACAACATACCACTTTGGAGAGAATATGTATTGATAGGCATGTCGTATTTAAAGCCATCCCCATCCTAGATGAGTTCAAAATTTAACAATTCATTATCTTTCCAAATGCTCTTAACAAAAAAAGATACCCACAATCTTGACTAGAACATGGGTGATGATGAGGGGATTGAAGGCCTAACACCTAGCTAACATTTTTTGCCAAAGATGGTGCCATGGGAGATGCACGATTCCCAAAAAGTAATTTATAGGTCTTGTCCCCTTCAACAACTCTCGTGATATGTTTAATATACATACCAAAACCCTAGAGTTTGATATCAATGAGAGCCAACTCCCCAATTCTTTAGCTCGCCAAAAATGTCTCAAGAAACCTTGTGCAAACCTTTGGCACCTCTTGTATCAGCCCCAAAGGAAAACTCTCAACATCTTTTCCAACCTAACACACTTAGAAGAATAAGAAGAATAGTAAACATGTGTTGTAGTAAACACCTTAAAACACACTTGAATTTTCTAGCAAGCGAGAGGGCTTTGATGATCTAGAAGGATTTTTTTCTCCACCCTCTACACGATATAGTTCCAAATATTAGCCATAAAGGCATGAAAAAAATGGGTATTCCGAGGAACTTAAATTGGCCCACTTGTTGAATCCACTTCCATTAAAACCCCTATAACCATTGAAGTTTATAGAAATGGATTACATGTACACTTGGGTCTTCTTACACTAGATTGAAGACCTTGAAGCAAGGTAAGAGGTTTTTAAAAACTCCAAGGAATATCTCACAAAGGATTCATCTTTCGAAAAGGATAAGGAAATAATCATATGTGAAGTGACCATTGACAAGATCTTGAGAAGAATCAGGGAAGGAGATGTCTTTATTGATCCTTTGGATGAGTATTCATTGAAACATAGATAAAACCTTTAGTAACCAACACATAAAGAGAAGCATGTAATTGAAGACCTTTCCTAATACATTAGAAGAGCCCAAACTATGTGGATTGTGCACCATTAAGGGTGAAGTAAGCACAATCATATTGGGAAAACATGTTGACCTTACGAACAAAATTAGGGCTAAAACCATGCGCTCGAGCATGGTAATAAAGAAAGGCCACTCAATCTTGTCATAAGCTTTCTCAAAATCAAATTTTGCAAACATGGCTTTATGTTGGGAGATTGGAGCCCACTCCATTCCTTCACATACAACAATAACATTGTCTAAATTGTATCTATTACATATATACTTTGTTTTCTCTAGCCTAAAGGATGTGAGACAACATATATCTCAAACATATTTGGCAAAGTGCTCTTATAAGACACGTCAAGATAGTAATTGATTACCAATTCGTGATGACCTCTAGATCTCTTATTCTTGGCATGAACTTGATATTATTTTTTATTAACATACATTCCTAATGAATTGGTATGAAATGTTTCAAGTAAACATTATGTAGGTTCGACCTAACATTATACCAAAGGGTTTGATAAAATTCAAAAGGGAAGTCATCATTAATTCCTAGGGCTTTATGAGTTTCCATTTACATCACAAAGGCATGGAGATCCTCAAGGGAGATTAGAAGGTCACACACAATTGTGAGCTTTAGCGATCTTGCAAAGGACCATTTGAGGGCATTACTAGGGGAAAATTACGTAGTCCAAAAGGGAGTTTTGGGTTGTGAAAACACCATGGTAATGAGCCAAAAAGTCCTAAAGAATATCAATTAGTGTGGTGAGATGAGAATTGGATTCCCATATGGCACAATTCACATCCACTACCTTTTAGATCAAGTAAGAGTGAAGAACTCTTTGGTAACTCAATCTCCAGTGCCTTTATAGACCTCTTTAACCTTGAGCTTATGTCGCCAATTGATAACTTGGAGATGAAGGGATTCGTTGAAATGAGAAGACTCATAATCCTATAAAATTAGAATGAATTCATGGGTTACTACATCACGGTCCCATTATCTAAAGATAGAAACTTCCTTACCATAAATTTTGCGGAAAACACCGATGTGAGTAATAACACCTGTCCCCCAACTTATTTAGCCAACTTCACTAGTAGGTATGGGTGTTGAATTTTGAATTTTCTTGATATGGTTAATTGTATGCTCATTTAGAATGTGAGCACCATTTAGATGGAACATATTCTTGACCTCAACACTCTATTGGGTTGTTTATTTGATATAGAAATGAATGTGAGGTGATTGGAGAACACCATATGTGAAATGATATTGACATTTAGGGATGGATCATTGGAAAACAAGAAAAAAATTCTCAACAAATAATGCTCGAGTCTAATATTTTAGTACCCTATTATTGTCTTTTGTTGGTTGGAAAAAATAAACTAGGTCGAGCTAGAGGTGTAGTGATGACGGTGGTTGGGATCAAGTATCATAGGCTTATGCCATATCTATAATCAAGCGTCTCTTTCTCTAATACACCATCACATGGGGCCCACCCTTCTTTGTCCTATGTAAATTCCACCATGTTTAATTTTAAACATATTATCCAATGGGAATCCGAAAGTGAGTCAAAATCCAATGCCAAATTGATCTTGATCCATGACATCATTCAAAGCATCAATGTTAGCATTATCGAGGGGTTGACCGTCATGCAAACCATTGAATGAGGTCAAGACCCTAATTAATAATAACATATTGCACTCAATTTGGAAAAAGAAACATGATCACAACACCATGTGTGAGTTCATGGTTGGATACATGAACAATCGTACTTAACAAAATCCTCTTAAGCAACAAATTGAAGTAATAACCTTGTAATTTTACCTTATTGTAGACATAACACCTTCATATTGGTGAAATATTGAATATTTTCCTTTAGTATATAATTATGGGACAATTTTGTGAGGCCTAAAACATTAAAAGAATAAACCATCATGGGAAAACATCAAAATTCATGTTTCTCTTGTTTCACAACCCATCAAGGGTTGCATATTTGTTAGTTGAAACAAATCTTTATTTATCGTTATACAAGCAATTACTCTTTTGGAAATGTCATAGTTTGTCTTGTATATACTCCCCATCTTTAGGAGGTGGTAATTGACTATGTGATCGGTACATGAATGATTTTTTTTCTCAAACACCACCAAAATATCCATTGAGTCGTTTTCTTTCACCTCCGAGGGAAGTTGCTATGGTTGAGAAATTAAAACTTGGCTTCATGGGATCGAGAAAATGGATTGTAAGATTATGATGAATTTTTTTTCAAACATTGTGGTCTAACCATAAGTTGCAAAAAAACCCATTTTTACCCTCTAGTATGGCTTTTATTAACAATACTAATTAAGAAATTTTCATGAAAAGGAAATATCATATCATATGGTATGAAGCTTAGCATCTAAAACAAGTATTAGGAAGTATAATGCAATGGATTCGTTGGGAGATGCACTTATCTCTTATTTAAATGTCTATAGTCTCTTTTATGTCTTTGGAGAGATGAATTTCAACATAAATATGTTTTTTGCAGATGAGAGCCGGTAAATTTACTTTTCTAAAGGCGGATAAAATGACCTAGGGAAAATTTTAGCTCATGTAGACACCCCAAATCACATACTTGTTTCAGTTTATCCCAATTCACATCCTGTTATTCACTCTCGTATGATTGATTAATTAAATTAATTAATTCATGCACATTCACTTTTTGGGATTAATTAAATTAGTTCCTAAACACACTTTAGCTAAGTTAATTATCATTTATTAAATAAATGGTTAATTAATTGTCTTGCACTTTGTAGCTAATTAAATTAATTACTTAATTGGAAAATACACATATTTTCCTAGTCAACTACCACTTAGATTCCATTTGGACCCCACTTGGACTCCACTTCCTCATCCCAATCAACTCCACTTGGACTCCACTTCTAGAATCCTAGAAAGGTGGGGGCAATGAAATTGCACATACAACCACCTTTATGGATGTAACTTTTGCCCACTAAATTTATTTACTGCCCCTCAAATGGGAATGAATTCACCCAACTGTTTAACCTCCCTCAACTACTATTTTTAGCATGTTCATTCAACCACATGTAACCACTTCCAACCACTACTTAACCTTTATAAAAGAGCAAGCTTATCCTTTATAATTCCTCTTGGATTGTTTTTTCTCCTGCTTGTAGCCAATTGTTGTCTATTTTGCACCCTTTGTAAAAATAAAACAACTTGGTTTACCACGGAATTGGAATGAGGACCACAAAGAAGTTTAAGTTGGTAGCATGATAAAGTAGTAAACATGTATTTTTAGAAACTAATCCATCTATTCATCATTATCTTGAACTAGATCTATAAGCGCTTAATGTAAATCATCATGATAACAATAATATACATTGACAAAAACATATCAGACACTGTTGTTTGGCCAATATTCTTTATATATTCATCATACCAACAATACAAAAGCTTCATACAATACCAGACATGCGTGCATGGATCTGTTACAATTATCCAGTCTCATGTACTCATGTATCTCTCATCCTTCAAAGCATGTGTCTCTATATATCTCTTACTAAGTAATTCATTACATATATATAGGGTGGGGAACTAGCCCTTCACCACTTAACTCTACTAGAAATAGGTCGCATGCTAATAACAGCCACGCGCCTTTTACAACTATAGCCATACATGCAAGTATGCTATCTATAGATCGTTGATAGTTAACTATAGTGGTGGATCTATTCTTAGCTTATGCCCATGCAAGAGTGAGTTGACATGCTCTTCAAAAATCTCCATGAAGAGTGGTGCGCAAGTCTCGACATCGCTTTGTGTGCTCCGCACGCCAATCTCTAAGAATAGACCTGATCTCCAAAATCGGCTAAGTCTGAAAGTCGACTCTACACCTCCACGCGTGACGCCTTCCTATACCTTCGCGCCTTTGCTCCTGTGTTGTTCTTCCACGTGGACTCTGTGTGCAAGTTCAACTAAGTGTTTTCTCTGATCAACATTACCCCACACTAATCTCATTGTCGCCCGACAATGGCGATGTCCAAAACTTACACAAAGAATGGATAAATAAAGAATGGTTGAATAAAGAATTTTGAATAAGGTATACACAACTAACAAAACTGTTCAAGCCTCAGGCCCCTCGTTTCATCCTGAAGCAGCAACTCTGGATATTCTTCTTTTATATCTGCTTCTAGGTTCTCCCACGCCATTAATGCCGCTCTTGCCATCTCAGGCACGTCTGCAATGATGGAATGCAGCTCTTCCATAGTGAGCTTTCCTTGCTCATTTTGTATCACAAGCATTACGCTTGACATAGAGGTTTGCCCCCTCCAATACATCCATCTTTTGAGAAATGAGCTTTCCAAGCTCCTCTAACCTTTCCTTATGTGTACATGTGCCACAACTAGTGCCTCATGCTTTTGCTTCACCAGGATTAACCATTCAACGCATGGCCTAGGGTAGCATCCTTCATAGCCTTTTGTACTTCATTTTCCTCCTCCAATGTTTTCACCATGATGAGCGCATCTAGGGTTGTGCATATCGTTAGCGCATGATCGGACTTTCTTTAGTTTGTCACGGGTGGCTTGCAGTAGGCCTTCATAAGTAGCAATCTTCCTTGCTCTCTTACTGCGGCTGTGCTTTCTCTAACTTTTCCTTGGGTCCTTGGGTGTGTTGATACACACACCTTTTCATCCTCCAACACTAATGTTATCATTGTTTTCACATAGTGCATTGCAGAAGGAAATTCTTTTGGTACCTAGGATTCCAGATGTGGGCGTACCTTTAGAACATCATCTCCAATTTCCTCTGCCATATTAACAAAAGTGTCATATTTTCTTTTGATCAAGTCCTTTTCTTGTACTAGGCGCGCTATCTCCACATCCTTGGCTTTCAATTTTATCAACGCCTTAATGGTAGCAGATTTATCAATGTTTCTTCTTATTACTTTAGAAGATACCTTTACTTAGAGCATTGCTCACCTGCTCGTCTGACATCACCGTTGGCTTAATTGTCATGTGGCACATTTAGGTGCCTTCTTCAACCATCTTAACACATGCATGATTCTTCACCGACATCAAAGTCTGGCTCATCCATATGCTGTGTGCATAGACCATGAAAGTTGCTTCCTTGTGCGTAGAGTCACCTTGTCCTCATCCATGAGCACCCATCCGAATAAATCCTTTTGCTCGATGGTGCTCTGAAACCGAGCATGAATAATCAGCTTTGGGTCTTCTGCATACCCCATGGTATGTGCCTTGGCATCCTCCCCTATTTGATGGGATCGGGGCCCTCTGGGAATGGTTGCATCAAGGTTAGGAATACTAGATGTATCCCCACCCTTGTCTGTGTAGCCTCTGATTGTTCCCCTTCTTCTCCTTCCATTTTCTCCTCCTTGTGTTGAGGCTCTTCTTCTGCTGGAGATGAAGGCACCTTCTCCTAGATTCTTTGTTTCCTCACTTAGCCTGAGTTTTCTTCTTTTCTTCTCCTCTGGCTCCTTCACTTGTGGGGTTTCTCCTTGCGCCCTTGTGCGCTTAAATACCTTCTTAAACCTTTGGTCAGCCCTACTCCTCCCCCGTAACTCCTTCTCCCTGGGAAGTTTTCATGCGCTCCTTCTCTTGGCCAGATGGTTGCTTCCTCCTTCGCACCAAGCCGCCACTATCCTCATGTTCTTCATCCTCTTCCTCATCATCTTGCTTGGGTTCAGAGGGCCTAGGTGCTGGAATGTTCTCCATAGTATGCTTCCCCTTTGGTGGCCCTGGAAGCGTGAACTCATTTTCCACATACTTGTTATTCTCCATTTTGGGCTTCAGTTGGAGATATATTAGCATGGCCCCGATATCCACAATGGCCAGTGTTTCTAGCTTAATGCTCAAAATCTCTGAGATATTATTCTCATTGTACGCATTCCTCCTGGATATCCATACGTCTTCCGTAGGGTGTGGTATTCACAGTCCACCTTGTTTGCATTAAACACTAACCTCGTGTGTTGGTGAACCGATGAACTACAGCTTGGAAGTATTGTGTGGGAAATGCGTAAGGTAGTTTGCACCAGGGGCTCCATGACCCATCTACCATTGGAAAGCATGCACAATATAGAAATGTTGGTAGACTAAAAATTGTACCTGCTTCCCTAGAACCAAAGGCAAATCCTTGGGTATGCGCCATTCCTCTCCAAATGCGCGCGTGAGCCTATCATACCACATCTTTGCGCGCTCCTTCACCTCCTCCGTCATTGACCCCTTACATAGATACTTGTTGAATCATTCAGTTGGAGACTTATGATTCATGGGGTATTCCCATATGTTCTCTTTTGGGCCATCTGGTACCCCAATCTCCATGAAGACTAAACTTAGTAAGATACAACCAAAACTTATTTTATTTCCTACGCGTGCTTCCTCTACTATTTGTTCTGCAATGAAGCCGACAATGTTATAAGTGGTTCCTTTTGACATGCGCTTTGCCACATGCAACCACATAGAATTAACTTGTGACCAATGTTCTTGGTCATTCAATTTTGTGACCAAGTGTGCTGCTACCTGTACTACTGGACAATTTTTAGCTTGTCAATGTCCATTCCGCGCGGTCCTTTCTGATAGCCCAACACTTTTTGTGTCTCCAAGATGGCACTTTTGTCAGCTAGGTCAGTCTTAATATCTTCACCTGTTGCCCTTAATCCGGTTACTATGGCAATAAGGATGGGTGTCAATCTTACCCTCCATCCTGCAAAGTAGAAGAAGTCCTCATGGACTCGGCTCATCAGCCATCTATACAATGGTGCATACTTTCCAAAGTATGGGAGCTCATATAGCTGGTAGACACCATTCCCTTTCAGTAGCTTTTCCCGACATCATCATATATTGGCATGCCGTCCTCAGTTCACCTGTTCATTCGAGAAGTGAGCAGGTCGTCTAATTTCTTCTGGTTTTCATTGGTCTGGTGATTATATTCACTTATCTTACTCTGTCGTATGTGGGTATCCCATTGCCCACAATAACTTCCTCAGGGTACTGCATTTCTGAAAAATTACTTTCCGGGGCCATCTCTTCTTCTTCTTCCACCACTACCTTCTTCTTTTCCTTTATTGGTGTTGCTTTCTTCTTTGGTGCCATTCTTCTCTTAGGGTTTTGTTTTCTAGACCGTTTGTTTTGTGTTTTTTAGTCTTTTGCTTCAAACCCTACCTTGATTCAACCATGCCCTAATTTGCAATCATGAAATCACACCCTAGCTCTGTTTTGTTACTCTGCTTCGTTCAAACCCTTTTCCTAGGGATTCAAGCCCTTCCAATAAACAGATTTGTCTTTCGTGCCTGGTTCGCTTGCTTCGTTCCTTGAATCGGTTAGCTTATGCTCTTCGCGTGTAGGCTCTTTGTCGAATTCTTGTAGTCGCAAGGGTAAAAATGAAATCACATCCCATCCTTATATAGATTTCACTTTTACTACATTAATTCTCCTCCACCTACCAAATTCTCCTCATTTATTACCTATTTTTATCATTTCCACGTGGTATACCTTCGTGCCAAAAGCTATAACCTTCTAGCGCACCTTTTTACCCTTTGTTCATAGACTTCTCTTAGCATGCGCTCTAGCGCCCGAGTACCTCATCACTGCATCATCTCTGGTAGTTACCATGGCCGCCGCTTACCTCACGTTATACGTTCCATCATCCATCTTCATCCTTTCTTATCTTGAGAAGCAATCTTTTGTCAGTTACCCTTAGTAACCTTCTTTCTCAACACCCATGACATGAAATCTTCGTAGCATATACCTGAGAGTCACCAACAATCCACCCCACATGAAAAGGATGTGCAGTCCTCTGCGCATCAACATGCTTCATATTGTAGTTAGCTTCATGCATGTGCAAGCGTGCTTATTACACAAACAAGAGCTAAATTGACAAAGCATAGTGATGATGAAAGAAATACATTAAGGAAATGCATAAAGGGAAACCTAATTTATCTAGTAATACTGCCTTATTACAAACACCAAGAAGACTTATTTATAGTAGGGCTTCAACCTACTCCCGTTAAAGTAACCAGAAACCTTGTGCCATCAATTGTTTCTAACTGGAAAGCACCTGACTCAAGTATATGAGTGATAACATATGGCCCCAACCAATGCACCTTGAGCTTTCCTGGATGGTGCAAAAACTTGGAGTCATATAGAAGTACCATTTGTCCCACCGCAAGTTTCTTATCCCTGATGTGTCGATCATGCCATGCCTTTTGGCATGCTTTCTCTTGTTTCTGACTCCAGCGTGTGATGGCTTGGCGCTCATCTAGTTGAACCATCTTCTCAATCCATTCTTCCAAGGCTTGCTCATCAACTAGACCTCAGCAATGCGCGCAATGCGCAAAGAAGGTAACATAAATTCTATAGGAAGAATAGCTTCCGCATGCAAACACCAATTGAAAAGGTGTGGCTTTGTTCAATCTTTTGTATGTTGTTCTATAAGCCCAAAGAATAGCAGATACTTTATCATCCCAATCTTTCCTTCCAACATCACAAATCTTGGTCAATGTGTGGCTCAAAATCTTGTTAAAAGCCTCAGCAGTCCCATTTTCCTGAGGGTGATAGGGTGTAGTCTTATGGTGGGCAACCATAAACTCATCTAAAAGAATTCTTATTGTCTCATTTAAAAAATGTGTGCCCCTATCACTTGTTAAACTTAAAGGATAACCATACCTTGTAAGAATATTTTCCCATAAGAACCTTACTGCTGTAGCCATTATGCAGTCCTTTGTAGGTGTTGCTTCTGCCCATCGGGTAAGATAATTTGTACAAGTGATGATATAGCATGATCCAGTCCTGTGCGCGCAATTGGTGAAATAGGCCCGACAAAGTCAATTGCCCATTTCTCAAAGGGTTTTGCACTTGTAATTGGGCGTAGAGGCATCTCATCCCTTTGTCCTGGTCGACCGAGGCGTTGACAATGGTCACATGTCTTACAATACTCTTTACAATCCTTGTACAATGTTTCCCACCACAAACCAACAAGTAGGATCTTGCGCGCTGTTGCATCACCTGCATAGTGGCCACCTGCAATACCACCATGTGCTTCTTCCATTATATCCTTTCGTTCATGCTCCAATACACAACATGACGTAACACCTCGTATCTCTGCCTAACTTGTACAAATCACCACTGATTAACATGAATGGTGCTGCGTGAATAGCAAGTTGCTTCTTCTCTAAAGCTTTCATGCCTTCTGGCGCCATACCAGTCTTAGAAAGACAACAATGTCCTCCAATTCGATGGTGCATGTTGTAACCTATACAGACTGTGCATCAGGCATGGTCTCTTCTATTGTTTGTGCCTCTTCTCTGATTGAATTCTAGACAAGTGATCCGGTCCAGAATTACTTTTGCCTAGTTTTACCACAACTGTAAAGTCAAACTCTTGAAATAAGAGTATCCATCGGCATATGCAGCCCCTGTAAAATGGGCTTGTTCACCAAATACTTTAATGCCATGTGATCTGTATAAAACACAAATGGTGTAGCCAACAAATACTGATGAAATTTGTGCAAGGCATAGATCATGGACAAGGCCTCGCGCTCTGTAGTGGTATAATTCTATTCTGCAGGGGTCAACTTCCTACTAGCAAAGCAAATGGGATGATCCACAATACCTTCTCTTGGTTGAGCTAAGACAACACCAATGGCTATGCCAGAGGCGTCCACATGAACATGAAAAGGTTTATCCCATGAAGGAAAGTGCAAGATAGGTGTGATAGTAAGTTTCTCCTTCAATATCTCAAACGCGCTGCTTGTGACTCCCCAGTAGAATGTACCTTTTCCCTTAAGCAATTCTTCCAAGGGCATGAAAATTTTGCATACCCTTTTATAAACTTCCTGTAATACCCTGTATGACCCAAAAAATCCGTGCACACCCTTGACTGGTTGGCGCTTTCAAGCCTATGATGACTGCAACTTTAGTTGGGTCAACCAACAACCCTTCCTTGCAGATAATGTGTCCTAAAAGTGTGCCAAAGGGAGTAGCAAAGATGCACTTCTTGATGTTCAATGAGATACTCAACTGTCGACATCTTTCAAACATTAAGTGCAAGATTGTCACAATGATCCTTAATTAGCCCATAGATGGTCCAATCATCAAGATAGACCTGTAAAAAGTTATGAATAAAATCCTTGAAGGCTTGTACCACTATCCTTGAAAATACAAGTAGGTGCATTCTTCAATCCAAAGGGCATCATAGTATAGGCAAAGCTTCCCCATTCAGTAGTGAAGGTGGTCTTCTCTTGATCTTCCGGGGCAATCCTAACCTGATGATACCCTGAAAACCCATCTGTAAATGAATATATCTCGCCCTGACCACTCCTAATATTTCCTCTTGTGAATGGCGTAGGAAAGGGATCTGTAACACATGCTGCATTCAACTCTCTATAATCAACACAAATTTGAATCCTACCATCCTTTTTGATGCTTATCACCATAGGACTGACCCATTCTGATTCATCCAATGGTCGAATGATCCCGGATTTCAACATCTTGTCAATCTCCTCCTTTACTTTCTCATGCAAATTGGGATTCATCCGATATGGTCGCTTCCTAACAGGGTGTGCACCTTCCTTGAGCTTTATCTTCATTTCTCTCGAGTGATATATGCACGCCTTTAAGTTCATGGTATCCTCTTGGGAATAAGTCCTCATAGTCTCGAAGTAACTCTATGATCTTTGCTACCTCTGATTCTGACTAGTAATCCCCAATTATCACCTCCTTAGGTTCAGCTTTTGTGCCTATATTGACCTTTGTTGTCTTCATAGGTTCATGATATGCGTGCATGCATCTACATCCGCATTGGCTAACACTTCACGTGTTCCATGTGAATGATCCACATCCAAGTGCTCAACTTCCTCCTCATCAATTATGTAAACCATCTTCCCCTTATCTTTTTCCAGAGAAGCGCGCTCAAGTAATATGATATCATCTTCTTCATCCGCAAAATGTGCCCCTGTCTCTGTCTCACCAAATAATTCTTGAATAAGTTCTTCCGCTTTCCCACTGTCTCCCATGGTTAAGTGCTTGATAAAGCTTAAAGTTGTGTTCACTGGTGGTGTAGATGAAAAGAAGTCAAAAGTTTGGATCATCCCTGCAGTCAAAGTTTTCCAATTGCCAGTGTCGCGATGTAATTCAGCGTATACATACCAAGCACACGTGCGTAACCTTGTAGAGTAGAATAAAACCGATGCACCCAAAGTGAGGGTGGTAATGCTTCTTATCCTACTATCCAGAGTCTCTCACATTGCTAGATATGATGCTTTGAGCAGGTTGATCACCATGATAAGGGAAAAAATTTTGTAGGTGCATTACTTCTTGAAAACCTGGTTGATAAGGCGGTCCTAATCATTCCCCACTCTAAGAGATTATCCTGTGGACCACCCCCTGTGCGCGGTAGTTGTCCCACCCAAAGTATATGACATCATATCTCATCGTTTAAGCTAGTCAGCCCAATTTGTTTCCATGGCCTGTAAGAACCCAGCCAAATCTTTGGATCCAAGTATAGTGGGGTATTGAGTGACCTATACATCGAATAGAGTGAAAACCCTTTTTGCAAGAAAAACCACGTGCGCTTAACCCGCGCCCCACCAGTTAGTTCATAAGTGCCATGAGCCCAATTATCACAAGCAACACTGGTAGTATCGTTGATTGACTGAGAATCTTCCCAATGAAGGATTCCTTCCTTAGATGGATCATGGACCTCTGGGTCCCGAATAGTGCGTATATAGATTCTGTTCAAGTCCTCTTCGCTTAAAGGTTCCACATATGGCATGGATTTCCCATCTGTCAATGGTATTATAACCCTTTCCTCCTTGTTCTCGAAGCTGATATACCCCTTGTTAAACCTCAAATCAACATTATTCGCATAACACCAAGGGCGCCCAAGCAAAGCTGGGAAGCTATCTGCTTCACAAGCGCTAGCACTTGAAGTCTCTTGTGAACTTGGCCCCTTGTATAGTGATAGATGCATCCTTCAAAACTCCTATGGGAGTAGCTTTCATTCTATTTTCCATGAACAATACATTAGATGATGGCTGTAATGGGGGTCTCCCCATTTGTTCCCACACATCTAATGTAAGTACATTTACTTCCACACTATGTCAATCAAAATATTGCTCAACAACCACCCATCCACAACAACATTCAAAGTGATCTCCTTGTCGTAATCAATGCTATCGGGGGAAGATTCACATGAAGTATTTGTCTTTTAGTCTCAGTTCCCATGCATGGAGTATTCCCTTTCAACCAATTTCCTAATAAAGGAATAATATTCTCTGGCACAATGTTCTACATACCTCTCTGATGTCGTCAATATCCGATGGGGCCTGTTTTGTATCCTTGTGCTCCAATTTCCAAGACTACTCTTTCAAACCTTGTATCTCACCTTGAAGGCTTCTAAGGACCTCCATCATTTCCTGATAGACTTCTTTCTAATGAGCTGGATCTGGATACCTAGCATGCAAAACCTCCTCCCTAGTGATTGTTGGTTTCTGTTGCAACACCTCTCTTGCGTGTGCCACCTCAGCTCGTGTGGTTATCTTGACTATTACTACCTCAGGTTCTGGTGTTAACTTGGGCATCCATTGATTCTCTATCATGCACGTTGGATTCTAACCATCCTCGCGCCCTTGTTTTCTTGCTTGTGTTGCTTACTGAGATGCTCATACAAGTCCAGGACACTCTTCATAACTATGCCCCTTTCCACAAAATGAACAGGAAATATTCTGCGGGCATTCACGCCTATAATGGTCAGGTGAACCACATGTATAACAAGTTCCTCGAGGGAATTCACTCCTTCCTCCACCTCGGCCTCATCCTCCATATCCACCTCGATATCCTCATCCCCTTTCACGAACCCCTTCAAACCTTCCATCATTCCTATCATAGCATGTTTTATTATAATCCCTATCTTGATGCTCATTCTTCCCTTTAGAATTATATCACCACACTCACTGTCTTACCCCAATATCAATGGCATCATGGATCTGGCCAATCAATCTACAGTCCTCAGTATCATGGGTCGTGGACCTACAAATTTTACAAAAGGAGGATACATTCTTTCTGATCGCGCGTTGTAGTAGGGGGTAGTGACTAGCATCATGATTCAAATGGAAAATCTCACAGTCAACAACAATGAACATACAGTTCTGTGGGGGCAACTATCCTTGGTGTGGCCTTCCACTTCACAATCTGTACACCAGATTCTTGAGCGTGTTTCATGAGCTGAGTTTGCCGATAATTTCTCTAACTGTTTTGCCATAGCTGCTTATCTGAGCTTCCAAAAATGGACTAACTCTAGTGTCAATACTCCCAACTGCTTCAAGCATGTAAAGCGGCCTCCAATGCTTTGCGCGGGTCGGTATAAGTTTTATGTGACACAAGGCTCTTCAAAATGGGGTAATCAATCCCCGAAAAACCATTGTGCATGTTGACTTGCATGAATGTCATAAGAGAGTTTGGATAGAAGTGTTTTAAAATGGGCATCATACTCACGTACACTTTCAGTAGTGCCTTGCTTTATATCCTTGAGTGCGCTTATACTCTTCTGCTCAAACTCTGGGATATGGAACTCTTTCAAGAAAGCATCTTTTAATGTTGCATAGTCAATACAAGTTTGATTGGGATCAAACTTCCTATACACCATTGTGCGCGCGCGCTTGTAATGTAGTAGCAAATTGACTTGCCTTGCGCTCAGAGGCCGTAATACCTTTCACGTGCCACAATATTTCACACATATGAACATGTTCAACAACATCCTCGATACCTCTGTACTTTGGGAGATGAAGGGACATCTCCATATAAATGTTCTGGGGTTGTTGCGGGCCTTGACCACCCGACCCAGAACCTCCTTGGTTTCCTCTTCCTCCAAAACCACCCGAACCACGGAACTAGAACTACCCAAACCACCCGATCCTCCTCCAGGATTTGGAATAGGGCCCATGGATGCACTCCCCTGTGTCCCAAAGTGGTACTATACTGGACCCCTACAGTCTGTGAAGTAGTCCCTAGTTCAGAGGTGAATCCCACACTCGGCGCGCTCATATTATATGTAGATGATGAGCTGAAAACATACCCCAAAGAAGAATAAGTGAAGTTATGCTGATGCCATTGATGTACTTGTTATCTGACCTATTTCTGTGCTTTCACTTCCTAAATTAAAATTGTTTTTACCTGTTGTACTAGATACTGGAAAACCAAGCGCAAGGGCTAGGTCAGCAGGTTGGCTTAGATGTGCACCCGCGGCCCAGGTCATATCTACTGGCGTGCTTCCATGTGAGGCCGAAGAGGGTTCTCTATCATGCTTTCCTAGATGGGGGAGTTCCTGATG
This sequence comes from Taxus wallichiana var. yunnanensis, assembly GCA_018340775.1. NCBI lineage: Eukaryota > Viridiplantae > Streptophyta > Pinopsida > Cupressales > Taxaceae > Taxus > Taxus wallichiana. Next base: position 983,733,605 of record CM031240.1, read on the forward strand.
CTCTTGCTCTTCTTCCTCCCCATGAGCCTCAAATCCTTCATGAGCCATCTCTCTCCACAACACCATCCATTCTGCAATTTCTTGTTTCTTGCATAATTCCCTCTCGCGCGCCTCATCATACTTCATCCGCCTCTCTTCCCTTTGCCATGCTACCACTAGGTCTGCCATCTTTCACCAATCTTATTCCTACCCCCACGCATGGAGATTCTTTTAGCTTTCCATGGGTTTAGCTTCCAAGTTCAACATTACCATTAGTATTTTGATTGCCAGTGGAATACCTTGCAAATACGTCCCTCTAGGATACCATAGGAACTGGAACTCTGCTACCTCCGGGCATGAATAAGTTGAAATTGAATACTCCAAAATATAGCTGTTTAGGACACCATGAAACTAGGTATCTACCGCATGCGAGTCCAGCTCAAGTCAGCATCATATAGTGTTTGAAATTCCTCCTGTGTCCAAACAAGTGTGCGATACCTCCAATTCCGCTTAGATGCATATGCAGTCAACCATTCATATAATTCTACTGGAAAGATAACAAAGAAGCTTTCATACAAACTGTCATACAGATTCTACTCTACCCAAGTGTGTGTGCTAAATCCGGATCCAGTGTCAAACCTCCGTGCGTATTCTTCCTCCAGATCGTGAATCCATTCTTCAATGCTCGCCAAAGTTAGCCGGTATGTCTTCATGTGAACCATTTAAAACAAATGAAAAAGAGGTCCCAATGCAATGGAACCAATGATGTAGACCTAGAATTCTTAGTTAACACCTAGTCACGCTGGCACATCACTCAGCCTAGGCTGAGTGCTCACCCGAAGCGCAAAGGTACCGGGTCCCTCTTAAGAGTTGTTGTAGAAGAATGGTAGCATGATAAAGTAGTAAACATATATTTTTAGAAACTAATCCATCTATTCATCATTATATTGAACTAGATCTATAAGCGCTTAAATGTAAATCATCATGATAATAATAATATACATTGACAAAACATATCAGACACTATTGTTTGGCCAATATTCTTTATATATTCATCGTACCAATAGTACAAAAGCTTCATACAATACCAGACATGCGTGCATGGATCTATTACAATTATCCAGTCTCATGTACTCATGTATCTCTCATCCTTCAAAGCATGTGTCTATGTATATCTCTTACTAAGTAATTCATTACATATATATAGGGTGGGGAACTAGCCCTTCACCACTTAACTCTACCAGAAATAGGTCGCATGCTAATAATAACCACGTGCCTTTTACAACTATAGCCATACATGCAAGTATGCTATCTATAGATCGTTGATAGTTAACTATAGTGGTGGATCTATTCTTAGCTTATGCCCATGCAAGAGTGAGTTGACATGCTCTTCAAAAATCTCCACGAAGAGTGGTGCGCAAGTCTCGGCATCGCTTTGTGTGCTCCGCACGCCAATCTCTAAGAATAGACATGATCTCCAAAATCGGCTAAGTCTGAAAGTCTGACTCTACACCTCCACGCGTGATGCCTTCCTATACCTTCACACCTTTGCTCCTATGTTGTTCTCCCATGGACTCTGTGTGTAAGTTCAACTAAGTGTTTTCTCACGATCAACACATATAATTCTAAGGGTCGCATGCCTTGAACTTGGATTCAGTAAATGTTTTATATCTTCCTACTATATCATGATGATCTTTAAGAAATAAAATCTCTAGTTTTGTGGCTTATTCCTACCTTAGCTATTGTTTTATTACATTCTCTTGCCTCTCATTTATTCGTGGGTGTGTTGTATGTGTTATTTCAGAATCTGTCTATTGTGCATCGTGGAAATGAAAACACGGATGCGCTTTTGATCTGTGGCTTTTGTTATGGCCCTCTTCATCATCGTTTCCCTCCATTTTCTCTCTTTCTTAATTGTTCATCCCATTTTTTTGGTGCTATCACCTTCTCTAGTTTAGGTTTATGTTTTATGAATCTCCTTCTCGCTCTAGTCCTTGGAAAGTTAGAATAGAGTTAGATAGTTGCATTTCAATTCCTATGAGTAGTTTAACGTTAGGAGTAAGTAGAGGAAGTCGGCCTTCTCCAGAGGTTTGTCTTAGTTCAAGTCCCACAACTTGGAGACAGTCCCATCTTGTCTCAAAACTCAAATTCTTGTGATCTGGGATGGGTGCACATTTGAGCTCTAACATTTTTGGCATGCTCGGTGGGACATTTGAAATCAATATTTCAGTTTTTATCAAATTTTGATGTGTATCTTGATGAAACTCTATCTTTTGGAGGCTTTGCAATAACATATTTGGCGACTCCATTAAGAAAATCCACTTGTTTCAAAGAGCCCAAAGTATCCCTGATTCATGAGAAGGATACAAACTCGGTCTAAAACATGAAAAGAAAGTGTATTTGAGTACTTACAACTATCTCTAGGAAGACAGAGAAGAGGAAGACAAATTCAAAGATCTCCATCTCCACCGGGTAGAAATCTCTCCACACCTCCGCTTGGTAGACCCTTCTTGTAGTCCACTAGAGTTCTCAGACCCATCAGAATGGTTGCACAACAACCCAATCCATTTGTAAATTTCACGACGGGAAGCGATCTGCTTGCCCTAAATGCTCGAGAATCCTGTTCTGTAGAGCTTTGAAGAATATTCCATTCTTCACGGGAGAAAACCATACCACTCTAGCTGATCACATCCAAGATATTGCAAATATGTGTGCAATTCATGAAATTGCTGAGATGGATGTAGCAGTTAAGTTGTTGGCTTCATCTTTTAAAGGAAAAACTTTGTAATGGTTTAGAAGCCTAACTGCAGGATCAGTTAGAAATTGGAATGAGTTATGTACAACTTTGTGCAACCAATTTGGAGAAAGAGCAGACAACTTGTCTCTATTAGAGTAACTAACCACCATCAAAAGGGCCCCAAGTGAACTCATGGCAGATTTTAACTTCAGATTCCAGAGAACCTGGGACAAAATTCTAGTTCTTGTTAGGCCTACAGTTGAAGGTGCATTTATTTACTTTTTGAAAGCTCTTAACTCTGATATTGCTGTTATGGTGCAATCTATGGGAGGTATAACTCTACTAGTAGCTTATGCATTGGCCATAAGGGCAGAAAATTGTTTAATACAAGCTAGGAAATTAGCCCCTAGGCCACTTATGCCCTTACATGCTGAATTGCCACAAGTTTCCCAACCTACTATTGCTTCTATTCCCGACCAAATATGCAACCCGTTTCTTCCACATCACATGCTCTGCACAATGTGAAGGAAGATGAAAAAAATGAAATATTTGATTAGAAACTTGACAAATAAATTTATATCCCTAGAAAAACAACAAGCTCAATCTTATAGAAATCATAAAAATCAATGGCAATCTTCAAATCAAGTGTATCAACCATATGAAAGCAACAACTTAATCAAAGATATGTACAAAATCAACATAATAATAGATGGTAAGGTCAAAATGCTCCTCTTCCATTGACAAAAATTCCACCTCCACAAGCACTTCCCGCTCATGAGTTCTAGTCAAGATTTGGTTCTTGTGAAAAACAATATGGCACAAGAAATGGAATGGTGCTTTCTATTAGATTTTGTGGATCTATGATGAAAAACGAATGCACGAGCAATTGCAGAAATCAAAATAACTAACAATAAGATGCAATATGATCAAAACTCACAAAGGCAAGAATGGCTCCAAATTAGCTCAATGCTCCATGCTCCATATTCACCATGTAATAGAATGATGCAAGTCAAGTACATATAGGTGGTGAATGTGCAACCTCCTCCTAGATCAGTGGGGAATAACTCTCACTAACTGATACTAGAAGTAGAGTTGAATCCACACAACTAGTGAGCCGATTGAACACAATTGGTAAGCTAACTCAACCTAACTAGTAAGCTAACTCAACACAACTACTACAACTAAGCAAGCATATCCCATGAGTGTAGGAAAGCTCCAAGTAAATAAACAAATACAAGGAAAATAAATATCCTACACTAACACCCCCATAAGCACAACTTAGGTGGGAAGTGAAAAGGAAAGTGGGTCCCGACAACATGGCCTGATGAGGTACCCACGTACAATGCAAATCTCTCATAAAGTGGAGAAAAGGAGAAAACCTAGTGGGAGAAAACTCCCCCCAAAAAGAGAGACATGAAACTCACTCAAGAAAAACTAGAGAAAAGTAGTGGGTCCGGTAACTCGGCTGATGAGGTACCCACGTACAATGATCATCCTCAAAGTAGAGAGAGAAAGAAGTGAGGACAAGAAGGTCCCCTAAGAAGAGCGTCGATGATGTGGTCCTCCGCGTAAAGACTGAAGAGAATCTGTCTACACCGAAAAATGTTCCTGCCCTTAGGAAAGGAAAAAAATGAGCATTGAAAGTCATCCCACTCCACAAAGGAAGAAGAAGCATGTAGTACTCTGATCTCTGCATCTAGTCTGTAACTGAAAGGTGGCATAAGTCTGACAAATGTGTGCACAAAAGACAATGGTAATGCCACTACAAGTATACATGTCTAGAGAGAGAAGATGGTGGGGGCCCAATAACCTCACAAAGGGATCCATAAGAACAACTGGATCATGAAACATCTCGAAATAGTGGAAGTGACAAATGTCCCAAGGTGGGCACCCAATGAGAGAGATGAATGGGTCCTCCAGAATGTGTGATGGCTCAATTGGAGCATATTCTTGTAATGCAACACAAGTGGAATATGCAAATAGACAACTCAGTCGGGAAGATACTCGTCCCAATGGGGTTGCTCAATGAGAGAAATGTTTGACAAGAATGTATAAACATCACAACATGAAGTAGGAGGAGAAGACTGCTACAAAGAGCTACTAGAAGTCCAAGATGAAGCAACGCTGCACTCAAAGGTAAGCAACTTGTGTATGTGGAATGTCATCATCTGAGAAATCAAGATGCAATGGAGCACGAGAGGCAATGGTCACATCTGTCTCAGAGGAAGGTTTTCCAATAGAACACTACTACGGAGAGTGAATGGAAGCATGAACATGGGCGACAATGAGCTGTGGAGGCAACAATAGGGAGAGTGTGCTCAATAGCAAGATCATGTGGTGAATGGTCAACATGGGACTCATGAGTAGAAAGCAACAGTGTAGAGGAACACTAAAATAATGAAAGGATGTGAGAGGGGAAGAATCTATGGAGGCACTAGAGTGGTCCAGGGAAGCGTCACTCTCAGATGGTGAAACAAGGTTGCCATACAATTGTCGGATAATGGTCTAGCAAGCAGTGAAAGGGCACTCAGTGTGCTCGAACAAACAAAATATATCCCTAGAAATAGTAATACCGAGAAGGCCATATACCTCATCATTGTGTTTAAACCACTCATACTTCTGTAGAGGCTCATCAGGCTTAGGAACAAGACCATGGAGGTAGGGCAACAAATCATTCATAATGCAATGATTGATAATGCATGCCTTCTAAGACAAAAAGTTCTCAGAGTCAAGCATAACAAAAAAATAGTGAAATTGAAACTCCATAATGCTAGATAAACCCCCAAAATTATCCTAGATGGCACTTTATAACTTAGTGCGAAAATTACAAGTCCCCAGTGAGTTTTGCTAGAACCCCCAAAATGTGGCACTTTATAAAGTAGTGTGTTTACAAAAATAAATGATTCATCATGTAGAGCACAAGAAAACATGCACTTTTGACCAAAATAGTGCTAAAAAATGAGCTACCGATCAAAAGTTATAGCAAAAACAATTTCCCATAAATAATGGCTTATTTAATTAAAATTTTGTAAACTAATTAAAAAGTTGCCAGAAATGAGGGGAAAGGGGGTCGTGCGTATACTCGTTAGAATCGAGACAAGAATGATGAACATCAAGGGATGTCGGGATCAGCCAAAAATGCATCCATGTGCAAAATAAAGGAGAAAGTGTTTATGCAAGGGGTTTGGCCACCTGCCAAACCGAGCCTTACCCTCCATCTTTGACATGCAAATAATGGGAAGGTAGATAAACATCATAATTCCTCCTCTATGATAGCAAGGATATTTTATTTTATATAAAAAAATAAAAAAAATTGCCCCCACATTTACATCAACTCCACACACCGTACTTAGGTTACCAAGCCTATTATTGCCCTCACATTTGCTAAAGAAAAACCAATCCACATGTAACCTTTTACCAAAAAAAAAATAATGGATTGAAAAGCTAAAAAGGAAAGTGTTTGAGTGAGAAAATAGGTGAGAAAACCGAAGGAGTCGGTCAAGCTAGGGTTCACCAAGCAATGAGTTGGATTGAAGTGAGACTCAAGTCGATGAGCTGGAGACACAACAAGAGTTGAGTGGTGTCAGATCTGCATGTAGCCAAGGAAAGGGATGAACTCAAATCAAGGTAGCAGAGGTGTCAAACAAAATCAAGTCAATCTGGATGTGTAGAAACAATTTCCCTCCTAGCGATGCAAAATTCCTCTGATCCAAGCAAGCACACAGAAGAAGTAGATGCATGGAAATGACTGATTTTTGTGCCCCACAGTCTAGAAGATCTTCCAAAATGTGTTGTAGTATTTTTGTATGAGCTTTGAGAGGTCGTGGAAAATTTGCAAGATCATGGATAATATGCAAGGTCGTGATTCCACTCTAGAGGTCTTCAAATGCAAATGCGGTGTATGGCGTCTCCTTTTCCAAAAATACGTAGAGTTTGATGTTGAGCATGTTTACATAATTGTGAAATCCCTCATTGGAAGTGAGGTTGAGGAAAAACAAAGTGAGAAAGGATATAAATGCTAAATGGAAGAAAGTTCGAGCTGGTAAAGTGGATGCTAGGCCACGTAGAGTCCATTTGAGTCACACCGAGACCATATTTTTCTTATCCAATCCAAGCAGGTGACAAGTTGAGAAAGACATAGCAAGGTGATCTAGACAAAGCTCAAATCCGAGTTGCTAAGAAAGCGATGTGGGTCGAGCCATGGTAATGGAACACGGGCTGTACTAAATTAGATAGATCTCAGACCAAAGATGTGCCACGTTGGAGTGACTATGGTGAGCAAGGTCACATATCCAACCAAAGGGAGCCGTCACAATGATGATCTCATGAAGACCACCATCCAAAGATCTACATAAACCACATAAAAACCAAGGCACACAAAATTCTACAAAAAACCCCAATTTTTTCGGTTGCTTTGGGTGACCGAGGGATTTTAACAAATCCTGAGGTTTATTTGGAATATTTTGTAAACCCCTAAATTTTTGACAACCCTCAATTTTTTAACCGAGTTAGATCTATTTGCACATGAATTGTTAGTTTCACAAACGAAGTATTTGAAAAACTACAAATAACTCCATAATGACAAATGTTTCACCAGAATCCGCTCTAATACCATATTAGAGTTTATGGATCTCTGATGAAAAACGAATGCACGAGCAATTGTAGAAATCAAAATAACTAACAATAAGATGCAATATGATCAAAACTCACAAAGGCAAGAATGGCTCCAAATCAGCTCAATGCTCCATGCTCCATATTCACCATGTAATAGAATGATGCAAGTCAAGTACATATAGGTGGTGAATGTGCAACCTCCTCCTAGATCAGTGGGGAATAACTCTCACTAATTGATACTAGAAGTAGAGTTGACTCCACACAACTAGTGAGTTGACTGAACACAACTGGTAAGCTAACTCAACCTAACTAGTAAGCTAACTCAACACAACTACTACAACTAAGAAAGCATATCCCATGAGTGTAGGAAAGCTCCAAGTAAATAAAAAAATACAAGGAAAATAAATATCCTACACTAACATTTACCATGTAATCTACCACATAATCAACTTGGTTGCGAAAGGGCAATGCACCTTCAAGTATACATGGTTCAAGGTTCTTCCAGTCAGCAAGAGCCACTTCTAGAGGCACCCATTTCAAACACAAGTAGTTCAAGAAGCCTTGATGCCCTTTTTTGATGTCAACCTCGTGTTCTTTGGAGCTAAGGATTTTTGTGTGGTTAATTTTGACAGATGGCTCTAACATATCTTCAATCGGTGTTGCTAACAATACACAACATAAGAAAAGAATGCTAGAATCACAGTCTGCATCTTCCACGGGTCATGGTAATGTCGCGACTAAGGAGAGGATACCACATTGAATAAAAACAAGTCGCTTGAGGTACTTGGTAAAACAATGGTGGATCAAGAGGTTCTTGCTCAACCATAGATGCCAATTCAAATGTTGTATCAATAAATAAGAGAGAACAATATTCCGTAGATGTAAATTTCCGGGCCTTCCATTTAACATTGTTGAACAAATGAAAAGACAAATGTCAATGTGACGATGTGGGATGCACTTGCCATTCTATCACAATGAGATATATTGTGTAAATCCCTTAAGAAATTGCCTCTAGTGGATCCAGTAGTGTAGAAGAATCATGTCGCGGTTCTTATATGCCAAGATAAAGAAGACCAAGAAAGTAAAAATGTAAAAACCCCACCCTTTTACATGTGTTTGATTGTGGGTAAACATTTGGTCCATAATTGTATGATAGACTCAGGGGCTAGTAGACCGACGGCCCTGCCACTTCATCCAATCCAAGTGGATCAGCTATTTGCACAACGAGGTCTTGACTTAATTTGTATGATCAATCTTCCATCTAGTGTCTTTTGGGGTCATAAATGGGTTCTCACAATATGAGACTATTTCACCATATGGGCGGAAGGCACACCATTGAAGGAAGCTACTGAATCAACCATCCTAGAGTTTCTTGAAGAAATTGTTACAAGGTTTGGCATCCCTTAAACCATCATTTCTGACAATACAAAAGATTTCTTGGGATCTAAATTTTCTAGTTGGGATTTGAAACTTGGAATTTATTTGAAAAATCTTTCCAATTATTACCCCTAAGGTAATGGACTGGAGGAATCCACCAACAAGAATCTGATTATAATCATGAAGAGAACAATGGACCTCAATTAAAGGCAATGACACACAAAGGTAAAAAGTTTTTTTATGGGCGGACATGATAACAATCAAGAAGGCAATTGAAACTTCCCCATACAAATTGGTATATGGAAAAGAAGCTCGACTTCCTTTGTCACTTGAATTGGCATCACTTGAATTAGTTCAAGCAGTTGGAATTTGAAGATGGAGACCAAAGGGAAATCCACATAGCATAATTGGTTAAGCTTGAAGAGTCTAGGAATGCCACCATGATTAGAATGGAACAACATTAGAAGTCAACCAAACATTGGTTTGATAGGAAAGCTAGAGATCAAACATTCAAGTTTGGAGATCTAGTTCTAAAATGGGACGTGGATTGAGCCAAACTTGGAAGACACTCCAAATTTGATGTTATTTGGAGTGGATCATAGATCATCACCGCTTGTAAGGTAGATGAATCATTTAAGTTATTTAATCTTGATGGGAATGCGTTTCAAATCCTAGTCAATGGGATTCATCTCAAATCTTGTATATGGTAGTTTAGTATTTTAATTCCTCCAAGAGCTTTCAACATATTGTTTTGTTGGTAGTGTAGGTTTCTTTCCCTACGTGTTTTACACAATCTTGTTGCTTGAAAGTTATCTTACTGCATAGTTTTCATCATGTTTCAAAGGTTACTGAAGGAGGAAGTCCAATCTTACAAGGATCGGTTGCATTCATCTCAGAGAATCAAATGCAAAGCAACTAAATCGGATTCCAAAATCAAGCTTCCAGTTACAGACCAAATTTAAAGTCATCAGGCTGACTGCATGCCCAATGGATGCCATGGGCTACTAATCATCTCATCGAGCGGCCGATGGCCCCTAGGTGTTACCAAAAATGTTGTATATTTTACACCCCTTGCAAAAATAGAACAACTTTTTTACCGGGGACTTGGAATGAGGACCGCAAAGAAGTGTAAGGGTGCCATGATTGGAAGGTAATGACACGGCTAAGGAGTGAATGTCGCAGAGTAAAGGATGTGCTCGATGAAGTTGCAGGGGAAAAAGAAAAGGGCCGTCATGGCCTAAGTTGTGCCGCGAAGGGGCCACAAATGTTCTAGCAAGATGTGATTTACTAAAATAGAGAGCCGTAGGTAAAGCAAATTTAAAAGATCATGGATTGAAGGAAAAGAAACTGCGAAGGTCAAAATCCATGCAAAACTAAAAGAGAAAATATGTGTATCAAAGGAAAACAATAGTTTCCTATGGGGAGTTGAAATTGATATAAATTTAGAATCTGATGATCGGATCTTTGTAAATATGATATTATTGAAGAAATCTTATCCTCCTCCATGGAATAAAATTAGATTTCTGAATCAAATGGTGGTAGGTGGGTGAAACAAAGAGGAGACGTCTCCAACATGCAAAATGTTTATCCTAGATGGCTCAACCACCAGAATTAAATGTAGTATGGGTTTTGTTCCTTCTTCAAAAAGGTAAATGGCGTGGGAAGCGATTTTGTAGAGATAATCAGATCTTTTTAGAAAATTAAATGAATGTGGTTGGGTGAAAAAGGGGAATTCAAATTTCCCTCTCTTTTTTTTTCTCTCATTCTTCTAATTTTCTATATATTGTAAAGTGATGCCTAGTTTTAATGTTGGATACTTTGGGAATGTGAGGGCATCATTCTATGATGCATAATTATTCTAAGGGTCACATGCCTTGGAATTGGATTTTGTAAATGTTTTATATCTTCCTCTTGTATCATAATGATCTATGCATGATCTTTAAGAAATAAAATATCTATTTTTGTGGCTTATTCCTTCCTTAGTTATTGTTTTATTGCATTCTCTTGCCTCTCATTTATTTGTAGGTGTGTTGTATGTGTTATTTCAGAATCTCGTGTCTATTGTGCATCGTGGAAATGAAGACCTAAATGCGGTTTTGATCTGTGGCTTTTGTTGTGGCCCTCTTCATCATCATTTTCCTCCATTTTCTCTCTTGTTGAAGTGTTCATCCCCTTATTTTTGGTGTTATCACCCTCTCTAGTTTAGGTTTATGTTTTATGCATCTCCTTCTCACCCTGGTCCCTTAGAAAGTTAGAGTAGAGTTAGATAGTTGCATTTCAATTCCTAGGAGTAGTTTAGCATTAGGAGTAAGTAGAGGAAGCTGGCCTTCTCAGGAGGTCTATCTCGATTGATTCTCACAACTTGGAGACAATCCCATGGTATCTCAAAGCCCAGATTCTTGAGATCTGGGATGGGTGCACATTTGAGCTCCAACACCAACCTTTGTTATTCTTCCCTCCAATATATGCATATTGGAAGCTTTCATGTTTACTAAAATTTTTCTTGTAACATTGTCAAATCCACATTTGGAGGTCGCATTCAAGAGCACCCATAATCCATTATTTACAAGGTTCCACAAGCTTAAAGCTTCCACAACCTTATCATTGAGGTTTACAAGGAAGACATGGAGGAGAAGGTTTGTTGATTTTATTATCTTTCTGTTATGCACAAGTTTTTCATGCTCACCTTCTAACACGTTGGGTAGGACTTACCCACACTTCATTCATTTTTGTTTCACATTTTATTAATATTTTAATGTATATTTTTAATTTTTACTAACTCTTGTGCATTTGGTTTTATTTGATTAATATTTTTGTTTGGTGTGTTTTTGTTGTTTTGTTGTGTTTGTGCGGGTGTTTTACCTCATGTTAGGAGCATCGAAAAACATGAATATGAGTTTCAAAAGTAAAAAAATCTATTTTTGCTGATTATTACTATTTTTGTGACATTTTTATAGGTGTTTGTTGCGGTTCAAAAAATCTAGATGCATAAATCAGATTTTAAAAATAATAATAATAATTATGAGGAAGTATAGGTGTTTTCCTCTAAATATAGAGGTGGTTTTGGTTGTGGATAAATTTATCAAGAGATACTAAATTTGGGGGAGTGTGCCCTCCTCCTGCATAACTCTTGCTCCCCTCACAACTTGGTCTCAACTTTACACCCATCTCTATCGAGTTCACCTCTCTACACCCCAAGCTTCCTTCTACTCCCATCTCATCTCCCTACAAACCAACTCCCGGATCTCCTTATCTTTCCTCCCTAAGCTCCCTACCTACCCTCTCATCTATCTACACCCGCTTCCTAGCTTGAATGCTCCCTAACTCACCCGAGTCGAGCTTCACTTCACCTCCTCCTTACCCAACGTGCTCACCCCGAGATCTTACTTGCATCCTCCAACCACCCCGCCGATCACCGAGTTAATTCCCTCGAGCTATCTCACCTACCCTTTGAGCTAAGCCTATTGAGTTCTCCTTACTCCCGACTCAACCTTGCATAGCCCCGACACATCGGTGAGCCCTTCCAAACTACTCGCACAACCATTACCTACCATAATGCGCTCACATAAATCCCCTTGCTATCAATTAATTCACTGACCACAAAGTTGATCCTACACCTTGAGCCCTGTGCCCTTTTTTGAGCCTTTAACTATTCGTGAGCAAGTTGCACTCCATTCATGAGCTCCCCCTACATCATCGTGGAGCTCCCGTCGTTTCACCTCCCGGATAGCCCAATACATCCACATCGAGCTCGATCATAGCCTCACCACTTCCTTTGCATCCTTCGACCCATTATTGCTTGACTCGGCCCTAACTTGGCCTAGTCGAGCTAGTCCACATTTCCCCTTCCACTCTACATAATAACTTTAGACTTTAGGTTTTCTGCCTTTTAAACTTATCATTAGGTCAACTAACATAAGTTTAAGTTTAGTATATTTTATTTTATGTTATTTTTTTTGTTAATTTCCTTTATTTAATTAAATTAATTATATTTTTAATTTAATAAAGGTCTATTTGATAAGTTAGGTCCTAATTTAAATTTATGTTACTTAAATTTGACTAATTGAGATAATTAGGGAAGTTTTAAATTACGTGTTATTTAATGTCCTCTTTATAACTAGTTCATTTTTTAATGATATTCTAAATGTAATTAACACTTTTTAAGGTTTTTTACATTTCCAGAAATTATAAATCATTTTTTTGTGAAACTAATCGTAAAAACCATGTGTATTATTTTTTCCTATGCTTGTATAAGTGATCTTGAAAATTAGAAACATGAGTTTATTTGTTTGTTTTTCGTGTTTTTCTCATGTGTTTTCACCTGCTGACAAAACTTCTAACTCTTGTTTTACGGGGCCGTTCTTATGAGGATTTTTCTTAAAATTACTAACTTCAGGTTGTCTTGTTCAAAGATAAAGAAACCCCTTTATCATATTTTTAAAACATTATAAAATTAACCTTAATTTAAATTTTTGGAGTTGGGATTATTCCCTTCTTCCAACTGTAATTGTGGGAAGTGCATGGCCGGGGCCAGAAACTCATTGTGAGGAGTACCATAGGAACCCCAAAGTAGTCGGAACCTTGAGTGAATTGGATGACGAAATAGGAACCCCCACCCACTTGACTAGTATGCCTTTTGTGAGATTAGAGTCACAGATATCCTTAGTGGCCCCTGGTTTGATCCTTTGAGCGGAGTAACATCCTTTCTTATTGTATCAAGAGAGGTAAAGTAAAGCCGAGATACTCTAGGAATTTTCCTTATGAATTTTTCTTGGCAAACTAAGCTCGCTCGGGTAATTTATAACATTTAGGGAGAACTATTTTCTAGAGCCACACCTTGACCAAGCCAATTTAAGGTAGAGGCAAACTTTCAAAACATCATTTTCGTCTTTCTTACGTATTACATTTTTGTGTTACACTCTTTTCATCCACATTTTCTCTCTCATCTATCTTGTCACATTGCAATCGAAGCTAAGTATTGAGTTGCGGAAATCCATATCTAAACTTAAGCACAATCATCCTTCTATCTAAGTCTTGACATCATGATACTCGCTTTATCATGGTCAAGCACCATCACGATCACCTTGATCTATCATTTTCCTAAGTCTTAAGTTTAACATTTACATTGTTTAACTTTAAGCATTCCACCATCTTATGTCATCAAATTTAACATTCACTTTGTTCACTTTTTGACATCTTCATATTTCTTCACTCCTCTCTTTTAAAGCATTCACTTTTCTATAATTTGAGATCCTTAATCAATTAACCCCCTTTATCTCACATTCACTTTGTCAAGATTTGATATTTTCATCATCATCTTTTCACCTCTATATTTCGACATTCACATTGTCGTTATTTGAGTGCTATCCTTCCATTGTTTAGTCTCATCTTTTAACACTCATCTTGTTAAGAGTCAAACATTTTCATCGTATTTTTAAGTCTCCTTTTTAACACTCATTTTGTTACGAGTTGAGCAAGCCAACCTCTTTCACCTCTTCCATCTTTACATTCACCTTGTAAAGGGTCAAGAAACCTTTCAAACATTTTCATCTCTCTTATCACTCATTTTGTTAAGAGTCTTCTAATCTAACCTTTCAATTCCCTCTTCTACCTTAACACTACTCATTTTGTTAAGTGTTGAGAAGTCACACCCTTTTGTTTCTCTTAACACTCATCTTGTTAAGAGTTGACCTTTCAAACCTTTTAGTCTCTCTTAACACTCATTTTGTTAAGAGTTGAGAAAATAACCTTTTCTAAGTCTCTTCTCTTCTAAAACTCCTTTTGTTAAGAGTCGAGCACATTTAACCATGTTTAGTCCCTTCTATCTTAACACTCATTTTGTTAAGAGTTGGGAAACTAACCCTCTTAGCATCCTCCCTCTTAGCACTCATTTTTCTATGATCAATAATTCAATCCCTTTCCCTCTTCTATCTTAGAATTCACTTTAGGGTTGATTTTTCTATCAAACCTCTTTTTCTTCATTCCTCCCTCTTTAAAAATGGTGGAAATGAGAGATCATGCGATTATAGTCCCTTCAGGAAGGAAAGAAAAAAATCCTTTTCATATTATCTCTAACGAAGAGGATGAAGACCAAATTGAAAATATTTCCATAGACACCACTTTACAAAAAAATAAGGACCATTCCCTTCTTCTCAAGATGGGAGCCAAATTTCCTTTGAACTTTGATGAGGAAATTTTGAAAACCTTACGAGGACAACCTAAATCACCTAAGGGTCCACCACCCATGTTAAACAAACATTACGACACATGACCAAATACAATCACCGCCGATAATAAAGGAAAATATATTGCTTCATCTTCCAAGCCAAAAACCAAGCCTTGATTGATCAAATCAATGCAATGAAAAAACAATTGGCTCTCATATCCTCTAAATTCACTAACAACATTACTAAAGGTACCAAACTCACGAATAAAAATAACAACACATTTTAAACTCATTTTGCAACCGATAAAGAGAAAAATAATCTAAAGAATGATAATACTCATCCCACAAACTAATTCACCATTTTCTCAAGAATGGAAAATGATGAAAGATAATTTCAAGTATGAAACAACAACATAAACAATTCAATTTTGATGAATTGTGTCCTTACCCTTTCGACATGGACATCTTATGCATACCCTTCCCATGCTCTTTCGAGATGCCCAAATTTGATAAATATAAGGGAAAAACCGATCCAAGAGAACATATCAAATATTTTTCATGGCATGCCAAGAAGTGACATATAATAATATCTTTCTCTTGTGTCTCTTTCCTGGAAGTCTAGGAAGACAAGCTTTGGACTGGTTCTTACACCTTCCAAAGGGATATATCATTACCTTCATGGACCTCTTAGAGAAGTTATTAAAAAAAAATTCTTTCAACCTTGACTCCAAAGTCATAATGATGAATGTGTGCAATGAAAAACAATGACCAAATGAAAGCTTTTCACAATTTTTACAACGATGGAGAGGAATTACAAGATGATTCCCATGTTCAATCATTGAAAATAATGGTTAGCATATTTGTACCAAACCTTAACATTGAGTTGTCCTTTCACATGCAGAGGCACCGCCCCACCAGTTTTGAGGAAGTTATCAAAAAGGGAACTCAAATAAAAATCCCTCATTACTAAAAGATTGATCAAGCCTCATTCTAAAGACAATGGGCACAATAACAATAATAAAAACAACACTAACACTCACCACGATAAATCTGGATACATCAACCACAACCATAATGTTGTTGTCAATGCGGTGTAACATGATAATCACAATGTGCACAACATACAAAACAATCAATCTAAACAAACTAATTCTAAACCAACCATCACTATTTTAAGAAGAGAAAATCCTCCTTGTGATTACAAATGATGACAATATACAACATTGGGAGAGTCTCTTTCAAGCATCTTGCAACAACTGGCAAGTGCCAATATGGTCACTTACCCTATCACACAACCCTTTCCTGAAGGGGAACCTAATCCAAATTGGTATAGACCTAATACATATTATGATTTTCATCGCATTAATGGTCATCAAATAGATAAATGTAGGAAAATTCATAATTACATCCAAGACCTCATTGATAATGGAAACATAGAGGTTGAAGACCTAACACAAAAAAACACCCAACAATAATATAAAGGTGTTTTCTAATCCATTTCCTAACCATGGTATAAAGGTAAAAGCTCCTAATAGGGTGAATCCTCGAACGATGTCAATTTTAACTCCATCATATCATTTAATGTAGACACTACTCCAAGTAAAGTTGAACATCAATTTACACCCCTTGGAGAAAGTATTTATAATGCCTTTAATCAATTAGAAAAGGCTACCATGATCGAGTATCCAATTACAAGACCATTTTATAATGGGGAACTCGAGCCTACGTGGTATAATGAATCATAATATTGTGAATACCACCACATTGAAGGCCATTCTACTAATCATTGTACAAATCTCCATCATTACGTCCAAGACTTAATTGATGACAAAGTCATTTCTATTGATATTGATGATGAAGCTATCGCAAAATGAAGACACGTCAACTACCACAAATTCTAATGAAGAGTTGAACATTGTCCCAAATCCTGTACATAATACAACTCAACGAGATCATGATGACAATGGTGAAGTATGTCTAAATCAAAACCAACCAATCTCTTCTCCATAATTTTTTTCGTTAGTTTAAATAGACATAGAACCTATTTCGAGAGAACAACATTCAAAAATCCTTAGTAACCTTGTTCCTATTGGGAATTATGTGTCTCATCCTTGTTATGGATTCTACCATTCTAGATATTTTTACCTACGGTTTTGTCTCGAAGCTTACTGATTGAAACTCCTCCTTTCGCATAAGCTCTCTCTTTAACAGAAATCTCTAACTTCTTTACCTAAACCTTTTGAACATCCATCTCAATATACAGTGTTGAACCCTTATGTCCTACTAGTTGCATGAGGTCGAGACTTGGGGGCAGAATATTCCTTTACAACAAGCACATTATTGACATATATGGAAAAATCAATATAAAATACAAAAAAATATATAATCATTACACATTTCATCATTCATATTCTTCAGTGATAAGCCCATACTTCTTACTAGTAGTGTGAGACTGGGAATGGAGGAATATGTCCTTACGTACATTTTGTCTTCAAATTTGAACCCTTTCCTCTTTGGTGGTATGTGGCAACATGTAGGAGTCTTATAAAAATAAATAAAATAAAATAAATCCTTTAGAATAAAATGTTCTTAATCAAACACATCCCAAGAAGTTGTTTATGTTAAATAGAGACAACAAATGCTTCAACCGAATCTTGTCAATCAAGTAGGACATCAATGGATGTAAGTATTGTTAAAACCTATAAATTGAAATCATCGTGGAATCGGTCAAGATAATCTTGACTGGAGATTAGTTACATTTTTCTCACGTGGATCATTGTTACACCTTGTGTCTTAGCATCCATCATCTTCATTTTCATATCACTATTCACCTCATTCTCATGTCCTTTTTGGCTCTTGGTGATGAGACCTCACATCTTCCTAGTTACAAGGAGTCACGAGTGGAGTGAAACATCTTATCACTATATCCTCTACATTTCTATCAATGGAATGAAATGCTTATAATTATTTGAGCATACGTTCGAGACAAAGTGCACCTTTACCGAGTCAAAAATACCAAAAAAATTCAAATATGTTTCACAAAATCCAAAAACTTTCAAATATGTTTCAAAAACTCCAAAAACATTCAAATATGTTTATAAAACTTTAAAAATAGTATAAAATTGTTCCAAAATAAAAACACTATAAAACTGTCAAAAACTATGTTAAAAAAAAAAATATAAAATTGTTCCAAAATAAAAAACAATATAAAAATGGTAAAAAACAAAACATTCGGAAAAAATATGACTACATTTGAACAATGAATAACACCATTCATCAATTTCACCATTTGACGACTCTCCTCATGATCGTTCCAGATCATCTTTCGCTAATCATTTCTCTTACCCGTGTTGTACACGTATGCTCGAGGAAATCAGTTGTTTACCCTTTCACAATATAACTTTTCTTGGGGCACATTTGGATTTCAAATTCTAATCCAATCCAGATCAAATTTCAATGGAATCTCATAAGAGTAATTTCTTGGAGTATCTAAGCATCACTCCACTTTTAGGCCTGATCCAATCCTTTTACACTCTAAGATATCACTCGGGGGTATTCATATTTATCTAATTATATAATGTGGAATACATTAGGAGTTTCATTACATGTTGTTATTACAAATTGTGTTGTACTGTTGCGGTTTGTCAACATTGTGATGATGCTTTTTTTGTTAGTTTTTAATTGTTTTGTACTTTTTTACCTTAATTGTAGACCAATTGCGGAGCAAGTTCTTAGCATCTTAGTTCTTATATAACTTTGGTGTAGTCCCTTCCTGTTCATATTGGGTTTGTTTGACATGCTTGTTTCGTGTCTTTGGCCACTTGCATGTGTTGTGTTTTTATCCGGTTTATTAAACAAGCCATGACGTGGCTTCCTTTTTGGTTTATATTAAGGTTTGTTTACTTTTCTTTATATTTGTATTTCAAATATTTCTAAAACTTCACAAAAAATCCAAAGAAATTATATATCCAAAAATTAAAAAAATATCACAAAAATTAAAAAAATTCAAACAAACATTCACTTATCATAGAAATCCTACAATTAGAAAACCCATGAAATTAATATTTCAACATTTCAACACAATCTTGATAAAGTCATACCTTTTATCTACTACCCTAGTGATCATTCCAAATTTTATGACTATCATTTTCTTCCCTTTGTATATTAGTAACTCGATTGGGGCAAGTCAAATCAATTATTTTTCCTTTGCAATATAACTTCACCTAGGGAAATTTAGGATCTCATTCTACCTCTCCTGTAATTCATAAGTTTATTGCACAGAGGCAATGATCCTTTTCAAATTTCAGATCACTCTTCAATGTGGATCCAACAAGAGTTTCATTAGGAGTATCTAAGCATCACTCCACTCTTCAGTTTGATCCTATCCTAATGCATTTCATAAGTTTAGTGCTTGGGGGCATTTAGATCTGCTTAATCATCATTCTGTGACACGTATTAGGGGCATAGTTAATTGTCTTATTTTCAAAGTTGTGTTGCATTGTTGATGTTTACTTTTTGGACGAATTACATGTATTATATTATCATCTTGGCTTCTTCATAGTTATGGTGCATACTTTTGCGGTGTATATTGGGTTAGTTTTAGTCTTTTATATTTTTTTTGTTGTGTGTTTTTGCGCATCTGGGTTACTCATCAAAATTCTTTCATAATCATGGTGATAACTCTATTGTGCAACAACAAATATAAGATTTCTCTAAATTTTACTCTCTAAATGACGCTCATTTCATGAGCACAATTCTTCCCATCCATATTAAAATCCCTTTTCTTCTTCCTATCAAGCGACTATCCACAACATTTTTGTGTCACCCACCCACTTGAGGGGCATTCCCTTACCATCATACTCATTGGGGCATCTAAATGCTTCACCGGGGAAAATATAAACATCTACCATATTTCCCTATTATCATTCTGCTCACCGATCTCGCATATGCCTACTATATTTAAAATGCTATTACTTTATAATAACACTTTAAAGAGGGGAAATGTGAACACCCCAAAATAACATTCTTATTTCCAGAGTTTATCGCAATTCACATTATGTTATTCACTCGTATGATTGATTAATTAAATTAATTAATTCATGCACATTCAATGTTTTAAATTAATTAAATTAGTTCCTAAAAACACTTTAGCTAAGTTAATTAAAATTTATTAAATAAATGGTTAATTAATTGTCTTGTACTTTATATTTAATTAAATTAGTTACTTAATTGGAAAATACAGTTATTTTCCTAGTCAACTACCACTTAGATTTTGTTTGGAGCCCACTTGGAATCCATTTCCTCATCCCAGTCAATTGCACTTGGACTTCACTTCTAGAATCCTAGAAAGGTGGGGGTGATTAAATTGCATGTACAACCACCTTTCCGGATGTAACTTTTGCTAACTAAATTTATTTACTACCCTCAAATGCGAATAAATTCACCCGAACTATTTAACCTCCCTCAACTAATATTTTTAGCATGTGCATTCAACCACATATAACCAATTCCAACCACTACTCAACCTCTATAAAAGAGCAAGCTTATCCTTCACAATTCCTCTTGGGTTGTTTTCTCCGCTTGTATCCAACCTCTCGCTATTTTTCCCTATAATCTCTACATATTGGAATCTTTCCTAGTTACCAAAAATCTTCTCGTAGCATTTTCAAATCCACATTTGAAGGTCACATTCAAGAGCACCCACAATCCATTATTTATAAGGTTACACAAGCTTAAAGCTTCCACAACCTTATCATTGAGGTTTTCAAGGAAGACATGAAGGAGAAGGTTTATGATTTGCTTATCTCTTTGTTATGTAGAATTTTTCCATGTTCACAACTACAAATATTTGTAATTAGATGAATAATAGATATTTCCAAAATACCATTTGACTATTTAGACATCATATACCTACCCCAAATTTGTAAAACATTCACAAACGTTATTGTTTACCACTCACATAACCAAATGATTTGTAATCCTAATTTGTGTTTTTTATGGATCCCCTTCAAATCGACGGTCCATGATTTTAGTTCATGTTTGGATTGCCAAAAATTAATGGGCCCTTAGATCACAATCACCAACATTTTAGAGGGAATATTTAAAATTAAATTAAATTAAATATTCCACTTACACACACACACACACACACACACACACACACACACACACACACACACACACACACACACACACACACACACACACACTCACAAGAAAACCTTATTATTTTTTTCTTTTGCAAATCACAAACTTTTGACTTGGGAATTTTTCCAAGTGAAAATCATTCAATGTATTGCTTACAACATTTAAATAAATAAATATCTTGCAAGTTGTAAAATTCTAGTTTATAGCCTACAGAAAGTCTATTGATCAAATTTATAACATGTTTATGATCATATCACATTGTTTTCTCTAATCTTGTAAGTTAGCAATGGTATTACAATTTGTGATGCTTTTCAAATTTTCTTTTTCTTAAATTGTGGAATTTCCATTATATACATGGCATTTCCAAGATCATTCTTTCCATTTCATGTAACACGTCAATGCCTTATTCAATTTTTTAATTCATTACAACTAATTCCTTTTTCCCCATCCCATGATATACGAAGTCCTTCGCACGAAAACTCTTACCCATGTAACAAAGGTCTATCCTAAGACGCATAACACTATTTTGACTTCAATCAACACCTCCCATTGTCAAGAAAAATACGCTAGTATCTATATGGGGTTTTACTTTAACTATTCACTCATTAACCATAGTTTGTATAGCTCTGCAAAAAGTAAGCAAATTGTTTAAGAAAGGAAATATTTACGTAAGAAGGAAATAAGAAAACACAGGAAGAAATGGGGAAGATGTGTAACCCAATCAATAGATAACAAAGTTGATTGCATGCACATAGAAGAAACCAATAGATATCAACACGTAATTATAAGCAAAGGAAACTCTAGATCTAAAATAACACAAATTTTATTAGAAGATCTAAGATAGAAAGCTAGAAACAAAATGCACCGTGACACAAAGTTCTCCGGAAACCTGCTCCTTTATATTCCTTTGCTTCAAGTGGCTATCAGGGGTTTCAAAGACAAAGTCCTGGAACACAAGAATAATGCTTACAAATTCTGATTTTTAACCCGAAGGTTCTTCCTCTACTTATAGAATGTAGAGGGCAATTACAAGTCGGAAGCTTTTAGTTGAACTGACACATGTGGAAGTTGGAAAGGAAACAACTGGCAATCTCCCTCCTAGAATTCCTCTTTGCATGACATGCATGATTTGCAACTGAAAATAAAACCTTCTATTTTGCATGTCTACCACCTATTTCCAAGTAGTTGACTTCTTCAAGTAATGGATTTTAAACCAATCACTTAAGTTTTATAATTTAATTGATCGCTCAATTACTTTGTCGAAGGAAATAAGAGAAAGAAGAAGAAAGAGGAAAGTTATAGTCTTGTCCTTTTTCATATTCTACATGCAGTTGATTCTTTTACCCTTGATTCTCACCATACTAGATCTGCAAATGGTGGCTGGATCTACGGAAGGAAGTGATTCGTGATTTGCTTGTTGGTATTACCTTTGACATGTCTTCCTTCTTATCCTTTAAGCTTTTGCAATTCTTCTCCAGTACATGCATCAGTGCAATGTTTGCCGTCAGTAAATAACTCATCATTTTTATTTTTAATTACATATGAGCAATTAAAATTTTGGAAAGCACTCCGAGTGAATGCAACTTCAATGAAGGCTTCAACTGGAAGATTGGGAGCACATGCACAAGATCCTGGAAGGAATTTTCCACGCACTGACTTCTTCATGGGCTGCATTTGAAACAAGAGGATGAAGCCTTTTTGGAATCTTTTGCAATTATGAGATCTGGATGAGATCTGGATTTGGATCTCTGGATCTATTGACTTCAACAAATCTAGAAGTAATGCATGATTCCACTGAGCTTTCTTTTTCATCCCGCTTTGCCATGGCTAGAGCAATCTTTGTCTGAACAATTCTTTTTCTCTTTATTCGGCCGAAATTCTTCACAACCGGTGTAGATCTGGATATTTCTTCAGATTCGGAGGATATGTTCAATGTATTGGACATTGATTTAAGCTCCCTTTCTCTTATAAAAGCACATGTGATGAATTTTTGCAATTAATTCAGACAAAGATGGCAACCGAAACATGAACAGTGGATTTTAATCATAAAAATATGCATATATCAAGCTTACTGCCCCAAAATTTGATGCTTTATTTGCATGCAAAGAAAGCATGAATTTTACCCACTTTACATGAGCACCTGTATCACTATGCAGACAATTATTCAGACACAAATCAACCTCCTTCAACCTGTGCGCCAAATTTGGAAGCTTTTAACATTAATTACACCTTCTTTTGAGCAAAATCCTCTCCAAATGGGGCGCACTTTTTGTCTGGGCTGCACTTTTCTACTTTTGAATTAATTAATTCATCCTTATGGCAGCCCCTGCTTATATAATCCTCATGATTCTATAATTAATTAATGCCTTTCCTATTCCTGACAATTAATTAATTAATTAATAAGCTTTACTCTTCAAATGGGGTGCCTATTTTGTGCATGCTCATGGCTGCCATTAAATAAATTAAATTTATTTAATTTTAGACTTCTGCTTCCAGTTAACTCAAGCCTCACAGTATGCTTTGACCTTAGCCACTGAAAATAGGAATTAATTAAATCAATTAATACTTAAAAAGTATTATTTCTCTCCCAAATGGGGCACACTTTTTGACATGAAGGGGCTGCATTAAATAAATAATATTTATTTAATTTTAGAATGTCTATTTCTAACTTCCTTTGTCCACTTCCCTTTGTTGACTTTTCCACAAGCCTGAGCACCAAAATTGGGTGAATAAATATTTATTTAATGCATTATTATTCACCCAAGGTGGGTCGCACTTTTTGGAATAAGGAATTTCTATTTTTAAAAGTCAATTGGCAATGGGATTATTTACCCTGCAAGGCAGCTCCAAAAATCCCATGATCCACTTAAGTTGTTTGACTTTCATAATGGGATTATTTACCCTGCAAGCGTGTAATAAAATCCCATCAATGCCTTAAGTGATTTTTCTTTTATTTCACAATGAGAATTTTTACCCTGCAAGGTAGGTAAGAAATTCCCGCCTGCCTGTTGCCTCTAATTTTTCCATTGTGACTTAAGTGGCGTTGCTTCCATGGGAAAAAGTACCCTGCTAGGCAGGTACAAAATTCCCACCTGCCTGCTGCTTCCAAAAATCCCATGATTCACTTCAAACCCTCTTTTTCCAAAAATGCGGCCAGCCCAGAAGAAGCTTTTTTGTGCATGACTTCGTCTTTTCCGAGAGAACCAGACCTCCGATGGTGAATTCCTTCTGGCACAACATGCATAGGTGATCTCCAGATACTCCAAGCCAAGAATCAAGCCAAACCGACAAAGGAATTGATCCAGAGAAATTTCATAGAAAATGAAAAACGGAAAACACAAAAACACAAAACGTTGCCAGAAGTCACAAATAAAGCCCAAGATTCATTCCTGGTTAAAACCCTACTGGTATATGGGAATATTGACATGTACGATCACAACAGGGTTAAACCGGAGCACAAATTACCTCAAACGGGGCTCAAAATAATTAAATACAAATTTTCCGCAGGCAAACCCCAACGACAGAATAAAACAATTTTGGGCATCTGGGTATTTGTCGAAAATGGCTTATATGGCTCCTTGGGAATATCTTGACACATTACAAAAACTTTCTGGCAATAAAAACACAAAACGACCCATTATTTTAAAGTAATTTTTTTAACATGGGGTAGTCCTCATTTTAGTGGTGAAATATGGGGACACCAGTCAGCTTCGTTTGTGGACATCTTTGCCTCTATCAAAATGACAAGGGTAAAGATGAGATCCCAGCATCTCTGGTTTCGTATCTTTTATTTTGGGCATGGGGTCAGGCAAACAAAAACAACAAACAAAAAAAACAAAACAAGGGAAAAACAAAAAAGTTTTATTTATATACATATAGGTTTTACCTACTTTTTTATGTCCTGGAAAAGCTTTAGATGCTGCCCGTTGAAAGGAAGTGGTAACTCAATTCCATCCCGGTAGGCAAGGAAGAAAGTGTCCATTTCGAAGCTCTTTTGATCATGAAGGGCCCTTTCCAGAGTGAATCAGATTTTGTCATGCATGCCCTTCGGTTCATGTCTCATGTCCCACCAGAGTACCCAGTCTCCGATCTGAACTTCCTTTCTTTGGCCTTCTTGTCAAATATCTTGGGCAAGTCCTTATCAACTTCATCGGTGGTGGCTCATCCTTTCTTCTCTCTCATGGTGGGGTAAGTCTCGCATCAACTTGCTCATTCCCAGATTTATTTTACATTTTGAGGAAGAACTATCACCATATTCTTTGTTCTTCTTCAAGTACCGATCATGCTTGTTGAAAGTCTCCACTAAGGAAACTAAACCCTTGGGGATTTTGTTACCTTTTGGTGGACTACTCCACTACTGTCATCATAACCTGGATCAACTTTTCTTGTGACTATTTTTCGTGGTGGTGATTTACTCCCTTCAACATACAACTTGTCAAAGTTGCCTTGTTCCAGAAATGCAGATGTTTGTTTGTCCTCATTGAAAGTCTGCCACTGTTCAACATTATCAGGGACTTTGGGGTGGTAGACCATCTCCACTTTATAGTTTCCTTGTCTAAATATGGATGGTGGTCTATCCGGATTCAATAGTGCAGTTGTGACTACCAAAGAATCTGCCTTGGAGTTTTGATTTGTTGGAATGAAGTCAATAGAGAAGGCTGCAAAATCTAGTGTGGTAGAAAGCACTTTATCTCTGTAATGCTTCAGCTCATCTCTTTTGATTTGATCTTTCCCTCAAACTTTCTTTACTAGAAGTTCAACATCTCCTTGGGATTTGAGGAGTTTTACTCCTTTCTTTTAGCTTGCTCCATTCCTAGCAACAATGCTTCATACTCCGCCGTATGATTGGTGTTCTCGAACATCAACTTGTGGGAGTATGGGAATATCTCATGATCTGGAGATATTAGTAGAATTCTGGCTCCTGATCCAAAAGAACAACATGTGCCTTTAAACTCCAGAGTCCAAACTTTTTTCTTCTTCTTTTGGCTCTGGCTCAGCTCTGGTGAAGTTCTAGCTCTGGAATGTCTTTATCCATTTCCAAGAAATAGACCCCATGGTCAGATTCCTGAAAAAGAATCTGAGATCTAGGATCCTCAGATTTTGTAACCATGTACTTGGACTTCTTTTCCGGCTCCAACTTATGGTTAATCCCTTTGATAGGAATATGTGCACATGACCAATCCATCTTTACTTCTCCTCCCACTCTTTGTAGAAGTTTCTACTCAGAACATCCCATAGGAGACAGGAATATCTGCAACTAGAATTGTCATCTTTAATCTTTTTTTAAGAAAAGCTGCCAGAACAACTTGTGCATCTTTGATTTGTCCGATTAAAGGGACTTGTCTCTCCATGGAGTAACACCTTTTTATGGTCTTTGTCAAGGTAAGCCCAAGAGCATCTGCAACTTTAGTTGGCATGACATTATCAGAAGCACCTGAATCTAAAATGCAATTGCTTAACTTGAAACCATTAAGCAATAAGGAGACATAGAAAGGTTCCACTCTTTTAGAAGATGGTGAGGATTTAACAACTACAGTGTTGTTTTGTGGAGGAGTATCTTTGGGCTTAGGCAAAAGGCTTTTGATGTATTGGATTGTCCTGGTGATTGTACATATTTGACTAGCCTATTTAACTACTCAGGAAAGGCTCTCAAGTATTTAGCTTCTGACATTTGAACTTTAGTTTTCTTAACATGATCAATAATGTCAAAAGAAGAAATAGATTCAGATACCTGAGCCACTTTTTGTGGTTGAGATGAAGAACTCACATGCTTACTTCTAGGAGCTAAGGAAGAAGGAAAAGGGATGCCCCTTCTTTGCTCATCTGCTAATGCTTCAGCTTGGCGAGTTTGTGATCTTGTAAGTACTGCATATGCATGACCATGATCATCTTCATGAAGTTTCTCATCGTCATGTTCAAATTTGTAGTTTAGGTAATTAATGTTGGAGTCGCCAAGCATAGCAGACCTATAAAATCATCATCCTCAAGTTGATCAACGTCAGCTTCATGTCTTCTTCATTCATCTCCACATTGTTTCGGGAGCAACTTCAATTGCTAATCTTTGGGAACCAGCAAATGGTTCCGGTTGGTTGTTGAAATTCGAAGCAGGGGCAATGTTGTTGTTGCTTCGAGCCATTTGAGCCATTTGTTTCTTTATCTCGCATCATCTCATTTGCTAACTTTTGCAATAGTGAATCAATGTAGTAGCAGAGGATGAACTTTCAGCTCTAGAAGTGTTGCTCTTTATTTTTCTAGCCATGATGAGGTCATCTTCAATTTCAACCGCCATGTTTTGGGCTGCTAACAAATCAGCAGGACGTGCTTTTCGCAGTTGATAGCTTACTTCAAGAAGTAAAAAGCATTGATGAAGAATACTTTTGATTCTCATCATTCAGAGAAGTAAAAGTTGGAATTTTGTATAGTAATCTTTGGAATTTTGCAATAAAATCCACATGTGCTCATGTGGCTCCTTCTTCAACTGAGTGAGCTGAGTAATCAATGTACTGGAATCTTCAGCTAGTTTGAATATTTTCAGAATGCATCCCACATAAGAGCTCGGGCTTGGTTATGGTGCCAGGAGCTAGCCGGTAGAACCATTCTCCAGCCAAGTCATGTAGAGTCTCTATGAAGAGTCGATGATACATCTTCATGTTCGATCGCAAGCACTCCACACAGATATGAAAAATGTAACCAAGTGGTCATCTGGATTTTGCTTTCCATCTCCAAAGAATTTGGAAAATTCTTTTTCGATCCCTTTAGGTAGATCATGCATAGGAGGAGCCAAGATTCAGAGGTCCAAAAATGCTCCCCATGGAACAAGTACAGCTGCAGGGGCAAGTGGCTGATTCGCATCATGAAAGGAGCACGTCTTCTTTGAGAATAGACTTGATGAATAATTCCAGCCGGATTATGTCGAAGATGATCCGGATCAGATGAAGTGATCTTCTTCCGGGAAGATGTGTTTGCATTCTTTTGAGGAGGTGAAAGATGCTGGATCTGAAATGATCACTCCTTCTAACTTGAGAAAGCTGTGAGATTCTGGAAAACACTAATTTGTGTTGTTTGATCTCAAAAGATAGTTGTTCCTCAACGAGTGCCAAAATCTGTTGGCTAGATTTTCGCATAGTAGAAAACCTAGGCAGTCATGAGATAAATCTCCTCATTTACCGGTGAGGCTCCCGTGTCAGATTTGTCAATAAAATATGCTAGTATCTATATGGGGTTTTACTTTAACTATTTAGCTCATGAACCATAGTCTGTATAGTTCTGCAACAAGTAAGCAACTGTTTAAGAAAGGAAATATTTATAGAAGAAGGAAATAATAAAACACAGGAAGAAATGGGGAAGATGTGCAACCCAATCAATAGATAATAGAGTTGATTGCATGCACATAGAAGAAACCAATAGATATCAACACACAAAATTATAAGAAAAGGCAACTCCAGATCTAGATCTAAAATAACACAAAGTTTATTAGAAGATCTAAGATAGAAAGCTAGAAACAAAATGCACCGTGACACAAAGTTCTCTGAAATCTGCTCCTTTATATTCCTTTGCTTCAAGTGGCTATCAGGGGTTTCAGCACAAAGTCTAGAACACAAGAATGTTGCTTACAAATTCTGATTTTTAACCCGAAGGTTCTTCCTCTACTTATAGAATGTAGAGGGGCAATTACAAGTCGGAAGCTTTTAGTTGAACTGGCACATGTGGAAGTTGGAAAGGAAACAATTGGCAATCTCCTCCTCCCGAATTCCTCTTTCGCATGACATGCATGATTTACAATCAAGATAAAACCTTCTATTTTGCATGTCTGCCACCTATCTCCAAGTAGTTGACTTCTTCAAGTAATGGCTTTTAAACCAATCACTTAAGTTTTATAATTTAATTGATCGCTCAATTACTTTTTTCGGAGGAAATAAGAGAAAGAAGAAGAAAGAGGAAAGTCTGCAGTCTTGTCCTTTTTCATATTCTCGCATGCATTGATTCTTTTGCCCTGATTCTCACCAAACTAGATCTCGGAAACTGACTGATCTCGAAGTTCTGGAAGTGATCTGTGATTTTTGTCGGGTATTGCCTTTGACATGTCTTCCTTCTTATCCTTGAAGCTTTTGCAATTCTTCTCCAGTACATGCATCGGTGCAATGTTTCCGTAAATAACTCATCATTTTTATTTTTAATTGCATATGAGCAATTAAAAATTCTGGAAAGCACTCCGGGTGAATGCAACTTCAATGAAGGCTTCAACTCGAAGATGGGAGCACATGCACAAGATCCCTGGAAGAAATTTTCCACGCACCGACTTCTTCACGGGCATGTGTTCAAAACAAGAGGATGAATTTTTGCTAGAAGCTTTTGCAATTATGAGATCTCGATCGGGATCTGGATCTGATTTTGACTATCTGATGTCAAAGCAAATCTAGAAGTAATGCATGATTCCGTTGAGCTTTCTCTTTCATCCCGCTTTGCCATGGCTGGAGCAATCTTTGTCTGAACAATTCTTTTTCTCTTTATTCGGCCGGAATTCTTCACAACCGGTGCAGATCTGGATAATTCTTCAGATTCGAGAGGATATGTTCAATGTATTGGACATTGATTTAAGCTCCTTTCTCTTATAAAAGCACCTGTGATGAATTCTTACAATTAATTCAGACAAAGATGGCAACCGGAACATGAACAATGGATTTTAATCATAAAAATCTGCATATATCAAGCGTCCTGCCCTAAAATTTTATGCTTTATTTGCATGCAAAGCAAACATGAATTTTACCAACTTCACCTGAGCACCTATCACCATTATGCAAGACAATTATTCAGACACAAATCAACCTCCTTCAACCAGGCGCACCAATTTTGAAGCTTTTAACATTAATTACACCTTCTTTTGAGCAAAATTCCTCTCCAAATGGGGCGCACTTTTTGTCTGGGCTGCACTTCTCTGCTTTTGAATTAATTAATTCATCCTTATGGCAGCCCCTGCTTATATAATCCTCATAATTCTATAATTAATTAATGCCTTTCCTATTCCTGGCAATTAATTAATTAATTAATAAGCTTTACTCTTCAAATGGGGCACCTATTTTGTGCATGCTCATGGCTGCCATTAAATAAATTAAATTTATTTAATTTTAGACTTCTGCTTCCAGTTAACTCAAGCCTCACAATATGCTTTGACCTTAGCCACTGAAAATAGGAATTAATTAAATCAATTAATACTTTAAAAAGTATTATTTCTCTCCCAAATGGGGCACACTTTTTTGACATGAAGGGGCTGCATTAAATAAATAATATTTATTTAATTTTAGAACTATCTATTTCCAACTTCCTTTTGTCCACTTCCCTTTGTTGACTTTTCCACAAGCCTGGGTGCCAAAATTGGGTGAATAAATATTAACAAATATTTATTTAATGCATTATTATTCACCCAAGGTGGGTCGCACTTTTTGGAATAAGGAATTTCTATTTTTAAAAGTCAATTGGCAATGGGATTATTTACCCTGCAAGGCAGCTCCAAAATCCCATGATCCACTTAAGTTGTTTGACTTTCATAATGGGATTATTTACCCTGTAAGGTAGGTAATAAAATCCCATCAATGCCTTAAGTGATTTTTTTTTATTTCACAATGGGAATTTTTACCCCTATAAGGCAAGTAAGAAATTTCGCCGCCCCGCCGCTCGCCTCAATTTTCCCATTGTGACTTAAGTGGCGTTGCTTCCATGGGAAAAAGTACCCTGCCAAGCAGGTACAAAATTCCCACCTGCCTGCTGCTTCCAAAAATCCCATGATTCACTTCAAACCCTCTTTTTCCAAAAATGCGGCCAACCTAGAAGAAGATTTTATGGTGCACGACTTTCGTTTTTCTGAGAGAACCATACCTCCGATGGTGAATTATTTCTGGCACAACGTGCATAGGTGATCTCCAGATACTCTAGGCCAAGAATCAAGCCAAACCGACAAAGGAATTGATCTAGAGAAATTTCACAGAAAATGAAACGAGAAAACACAAAAACACAAAATGTTGCGAGAAGTCACAAATAAAGCCCAAGATTCATTCTTGATAAAACCCTAATGGTATATGGGAATATTGACATGTACGATACGGTTAAATGGAGCACAAATTACCTCAAACAGGCTCAAAATAATTAAACACAAATTTCCGAGCAAACCCCACCGACGTAATGGATCATGATAACATTTGAAACTAAACTTAAAATGAGTTCATTGATAATTTCATGATTGACAATCGCCACCGAAATGCCTCCCTTGAATATTTATCATAGGATGAACTTGAATCTACATCAATGGAAGAATTACATTCCAAATCTGGTGCTAAGAGGCCAATATCTACCCAATTGAATGTTGGAATTGGAAATTCCAACAATAAAAGAAATTGCACCATGCCAAATAATCTAGGGGCACCTCTTTCTAAAAGTAAAAAAATTGGGACTTGGGAAGGAGTTCCAAGTTAGTGTGGGTTTATAAGTTTCCATTTATTGAACCTATTGAAAACGAAAAGAAAAATTAATCTCCTATGTAATACAAATGTACATTTTGTAGCAATAAATTGGGTGGGGAAAAGACAATGTAACTTAAATTGGATACTATTGAGAAATATGTAGGAAATATATATCAAAAGTAAATTGTAGATGGAGTTGTGAAGAATGTTTCTAGATGGAAAATTGTAGATGATTTTTTACCTATGAGGTATGCAAAAATATGAGGAGTATGTGATAGCTCAAAAATACTTGCTAAAAATGGAGGGATAATTACATCTCAATTTAACAAGGTCATTCAAAACAATTTTTTTGGTATAATAATTTAACTTGCTATTGCTTTTAAAACATTGAAAAGAGGATGGTTGGGATTGGGATATGGTGGAGAATGAAGACTTGAAAGAGAAACTTAAGTGTGCAAGATATGTGTCTTTGTCTATTGATGTGAGTAAAACGTAGTAAATAATGCTTCAAGAGGAGGGGAGAGAGAGTAGAGAGATCATGGGGTGCCGATTCATCACCAACCCTTGCATTATTATGATCCATTTGATTTTAATCATGTTGGAATTGGGGCTACTAAGAATAATTTCCTCTCAATATGTAGATGGGGTTGACACTCTAATCTTGGTGACATAGATGACACCTCTAGAAGATTCCATTATGGTTTCCTACTCATTTTCTGATTCTCGTAGGTTGGGTGGGATCCTCTTTTTCTACCCTTGGATACGGATCACTACTTTCCTTAATTTTCCCATCTTAGGTCTATATGCATATTTATACTTTTTAAAATCATGTGAGATAACCTCATTTACTTTCTATTCACAAGATGAAAGAAAAATTTGATGCTGAAAACCTATGTGAACTATTAATAATAAGATTGAAGGAGATCGACGGTATGGATGATTCTATAATCGTAACAAAGTTGGTATGTGTTGGGGCAAATGGGGTATCTATAAGTCAAGGTTATTGTAATGGTCTATATGTAAGACCCCAAACATCCCATTGCACTTATATGGTTTCCATTAATTGTATGGATATTAAAATGAATTGAGTATGCAAAATAAATAAATAAATAAATATAAACATGTAACAACGTGTAAAGAACTTCTTTGAAAGGTGCATGTTTATTTCGTGGTAGTCATAAAGGGCTCATGGAATTCCTAATCTTTGTAGAAGGATTAACAAATATGCATAAACTATG
Source organism: Taxus wallichiana var. yunnanensis (assembly GCA_018340775.1). Classification (NCBI taxonomy): domain Eukaryota; kingdom Viridiplantae; phylum Streptophyta; class Pinopsida; order Cupressales; family Taxaceae; genus Taxus; species Taxus wallichiana. The sequence continues at coordinate 983,766,317 of CM031240.1, forward strand.
AAAAATGTGGACACTAGGTGGATCTCATTGTATCAACCGGATCGCAAGATGTACGATGAGTATCCATTTTTATTGGGAGTAATGTGGAAAAATCACATAGAAGTCATAATAATTTAGCCACCCTAAAATATCTCCTATTCAAAACACTAAAGTGAAATGGGTTGTAATATTATTTTACATTATCTTATTATATTAATTTGTAAAATAATTAATATAGTAAATGTTAAATGTGTCTACCAATTAAATAGAATAAATGCTTTGGAAAAATAAATATTTTACAAAATTTGGAAAAAATTATAGGATAATGCTTACTCATGGCTTATTTGTTACGGTGGATAATGATCAAGATTTGATACGTCGTTTAGCTAATATGGAGACATTGTTGATGTTTCTTGGTATCCTTCTCACATTGGATGAAATGCATCATTGAATTAAACAATCCCAAGAAAAACTATATATATAGTTTATTTTATAAGTTTTAAGAAACATGTTTGTCTAGTTATATAAAATGAACTTCTCAACCAAAAGTGTTTTTTCAGGTCTACATTTTGAGAGTTGGAAAACTTTGATAATCATTGGAAGTCAAAGTAGCTTTATGAATTTCAATATGTTTAAAGAAGCATGTGCTTTTGTATGGGCATATATGAGATACCCACGTACTCCTTTCAAAGACTAGACAATAATAACATTGAGAAGTTAAATGTTAAATGTTCACTATTGGATTATATTTTACCATCGACAAGGATAAGGTTAAGAGAGATTGCAACTTCCACACTAAGAGAAATAAGTTAAAATTTTAGTAGGAATGATTTTCTTGGAGCAATGGTTGTAGTAAATCCTGCCTATTGGAATAGTGCACAAACTAAAAATATTTTGCGGGAAGACTACCAAAAATATTAACCACATTGATTCAATATTTTTTAAATTTTGATGATATTAATGGAATACATATTCAAGGTATTTTAAAAAAATAATATGTTGATTGATGAACCATAGAATTTTTCCTATATGGTTCTTGATCAATTCAAATTATTGGATAATCCCTTCGAGTATGGAGCAATAAATCAATTATGCAAAGAATTGGTTTTAGTAATATTTTGTAGGAAACCATAAATGAATTTTTGATTAGCTGAGCTATGGTAAACGATTGTTTTGAGTTTAGTTGAAGATGAGAGATTTTTCAATGCATTGTCCTATATAAATTCAAAATTACAAAATTAACTTGATTTTTTTCTAGAGTTTATACATTACGATACAAAGTAAATACATTTCCATATGACATGGACATGAAAATATTAAATTAAATTAATGAAAGGAAAGGTGATGGTAAAACTTACATCAACACAATATAGGATTATATTGGAAACATGGATGAATCTAATGCACCGGTTGAATGTAAAGAAAGAGAAATGGTCAAGAAAATGATATAGATGTTCCAACATTAATAAAATGGAAGCTTTCATTCCCGATATGTGTTATAGATGTTTTAGTCACGACATAAGGTATGGTATTTATTGTGGCATCTCAAAACTCACACCTTGCTTGTTAGTAATGCACCACACTAGAAGTGCTTTGTGACATGGCCGATGCCATGGAATGAAGAACCCTAGGACATGTTTAATAGACATGCCTTTTGGATACTACACAATCACTATTTTGGTCCTTGTGCACTCACTTGGATTGTTTACTTCATTCTACACATATAGATTGTTGGGAAATTGATAATGGGATGAATGCTACGTAGGAACAAAATACAAGATGTGAGTTTGAGAAGAATGTGAAGTTGAAATGATATCCCCTATTTGACCTGTAATATACAAACTTCAAGGAGTTTAATATTGTGAACTATTACTTACTAAATAGGTTTCATATCATCATTATCCTTATGTTCATTATGTCTAGAAAACCTAGACATGAACCATATATAGTGTAATATGGGTTATTATCCTTGGTTTAATATGTTATCCTCACTTTGTTTATTAAACATTATGATATTAAATGTCAAAGACATAAATTAGATGTTGTTAGTTTATCATGATTTTTTTAGATAAAGTTGATGTACATAGAGGTGGATACAACAAATTACACATAAACACTCTAACACAATAATAAATACAAAATTGAAGTAGGGATATTGATTCACATTCATATCATTCCACAATTGTAATTAAAGTGAACATAGACAAAAAAATTCCTACAAAAACTCTTCTTCTTTATTTATTTATATTCTAATAATTAGTATATTTTTCAAGTTATAGCCACAATACATAAACATACTCCACTTCCATATTCTATAATTATACTTCACACTATTGTCTTAGATACATACCTCTCTTCCACTTTATAAACACAATTGCATATATTCATGCCGTCTATCACATACTTCACACTCTATCTCCCATTTTTTTGGAAAAGGGTAAATGTGGGGGTTTTGAAAGGACACACATCATTTTACAATAGGTTGTACATGAAAGATATAAGAATGAAGCAAAACCATGGAAAATCCCTCAAGAAAAAGAAACAAATAGCCCCAAAGACACAAACCTGAATGAAGAAAGAAAAAGTACAAAAAAAGAACAAGGAGAAGATGCTATAAGTACGGATGCAACAACTAAAGAAAAACCACCAAGAAGAGAAGAAACAACATTAGACAAAGCTGCAAGAGGAAGAAGATACAAAAAGGGGAAGAAAATGAGGGAGAGAGAGGATGCAACTAGAAAAAGGTTACAAGGCCGAGAAGAAGATGTGACAAAAGATACCCAAAGAAGAAGGATATGAAATAGAAGGAGGCCCAAGATTAGTGCTTACTCTTATTTCCTTTCTTTAACCGCAATACTGTCACTTTTTTGTTGGAAATCACCCGAGACTTAAGAAATTTGGGTTCAGATTGATTCAAGGTGGTAGAGATATGTAACTCCCTATCCAAAGGATGGGGACCATCCTTATCTGAGTTAGAGTGATCGGATTTACGGGGTCAATTTATCCCTGGAGTAGGTCTTTTCAATGGGGAAGGATTAGCTATTGACTTCTCCCTCACCTGCAAAGAGAGCTCGAATTTTCTACACTCAATGGAGGTGAATTTCATGTTTCCTATGTTGCAATCGATGAGGATACATCTCTAGTTTCTAGATCTTCGTGGTCGTGATTGTCTTCTTCCTCAATATCTGGTGGGCTCCATCATTTGGGAATAAATACTTTTTCTTTGAATCTTGGGTCTTCTTATGAGGGAAGAAAACCATGAGTGTCCTTGAGTCCTATAATTCCTACATCCGAAATCCGTATTTACATAGTCTTGAGTCCGGATATGAGTAGTATCTCCCATAGTGAGAGTAATTTTATCCGTTATTCCTTTATTGTGATCTAATTCTACACAAATTCTAACAAAATTATGAAGTCCACTCCGTATTCTCTTGTTATCCACTTTGATGAAACATCCTAGAAGATTCTTGATATCCTCCCAAGAAAATAAAAAGTGAAGGGAAGATTAAGAAATATCACCAAAACTGGAATCTCGAGAGATGAAAAAGCAATTCGGATCAAACTGAGGGAACCATGGGGTAGTGAAAAGGCCCGCCAATCCCTAGAACCAAGGACCCTCTTCAATAACCCTAAGATAATCCTCGGGATCATTAAAGTAGATAATGAAGAAAAAGTGGGCACATAAGAAGTATTTACAGTTTTTCATCGATGAGGAATGTATCCACCGGATCGAGAGAATTAGTCGACGTGACAAGCACCATTAAATCTATAGATGAGTGCTTTAGATTGTCACTCTTGTAAAAAATCCAGAGATTCTTCATCATTGATCTCCAAAGTAGGGGATTCAGAGGCTTGCTCCACAATGTAGGCGGGGGAGGAGGAGCTGGAGAAGATTTTGTGGAAGTGACATTTTAAAAAAGGGCCTCTTTGAAAGATGCGAGTAATGCTCCTTGGCTCCACCCAATAGTAGTCCTGTCATAAAAATCATGGAGTCTCAACTAATCCCATAGGAAATGAGTAGGGAATCATCAATCAGGGGATTTCCATAAAAAAATAGGCCTATGAGATCTTCCTGTAGCTCGGTTTATGGGAAAAAATGTATTTAATATCCTTCTCATGAGCTTTTCATTTTAGTTGAATGCAGAGGGTATTTCCACCTAGAGTGTGAAAAAGACTTGGAGTAAGTTTGCGTTATTGCCGAGTGGTTTAAGCATTACCTAGGTATTGTTCTTGTCCAATCCTAAACCAGGCACTGGGAAGACTTGGTAAATCCATAGATATTTTCATCCCGATTCTAATCTATTAAGGTTGCCCCTCATCGAACCATTCATCACCCCGAATCTTCTAGGGCTGAGCATGTAAGGTATAGGGTCACCATTTTCAAAGCTAGTGCAACAAAGAATAGGGAAGGAGAAAGATTTCCCGCACATCCATGAGAGGTTGTCCCCCACTCAAACCATGGTGTAAATTTCCTCTAGAGTGGATAGGAAGTAGTCCGCTTGCACTAGCCCTCTACATAGCCAAACTGTACATGGTCTCATTCACTTTTCCTCTGTTGTTTCTCGAGCATCCATTAGCCGAGTCATTGCCATTTTTACATTTTCAAGGGCATCAATATTTAGGGATACCCTAAACCATACCACCATGATTAGGGGAGCTAGATTTAGGGCTCAGGATCTTAGGGTTCATAGACCGGTTCATGAAAGGGCTCATAATTCTCAAAGACTTGTGGAGATATGAGACTTTGAGTAAAATCCTCCACACTCTCTCTACGATTACAACCTTATTATCTTTGTATTTGTACATTTTATCTCCATTTACTAAAATTCACATATATTATATATGTATGCTTTGCATACAAGTATATCCTTCATCCTAACCCATAAAGCATGGTTCCTTTGATGTTGTACATGTGGTGTATTGTGTCTTTAATGTGTGACCCATGATTGTGTTGGAATGTTGAATTTAGGTGTTTTTAATTGATGTAAAAGACCATTAATGACAAAGATAATGATGGAGGTATTCTAGAGGATGATAGATATGATGATGACATGAATATTTAGGTGGTGAAATGATTGCACGAGTTGATTCAGTGATATTGGCTTGATCTAACAAGCCTAATCAGGTGACCTAGCTAGCCTAGGCAATAGAGCATTGTAGATGGAGCTACATGGTGACTTAAGAAGAATGTAGAGGTGTGAAACATGTTTTCTCAGGTGTGTTAGGTACTTTTGGAGTGCTAGAGAGAAGATATATGAGGTTTGTCTACTTGGTCATTGTTATCTCCAAATCACTGCACCCCCTAAATAGCCTGAAAATGAATCATGACATTCAGTGTGATTGGGAAACATGGGATCACCTCTCAAGCTGTGAGACTTGGGCTTGAGGTGAACCTCGGAGAAGACCAGCTTCGTCTTCCTAAAATAAACACAACACTACTTCTAATGCAAGAAGAATGGCTAACTAGTCATATGCTAACATTTCATGGGATTAGGGAAAGAGATCCACATGGAAATAAAACCTATGCTAGAAGTGGTGATGCACCGAATTAAGGGATGTTTAACATCTAGAAGGGTTAATGTGGGAGGTATGCTTACATCACTGACCACCTTCACCTATCGCAACTAGAAAGGGTACAAAATACCACAAACCAGGGCAGATGTTCCTTTGTTAAATTCGATCAGACAACAAACTACCAATCTCCCAGTGAAAAGGATGAACTTGAGAAGGGTGAACAAGCACCACAACTCAACTGCATGCAATTATTCACCACCTGATAAGAACAAAACTCCATGTACCTACAATGGAAACTAGAACTTGCACTATGCACCCAAAAATATGAGAGAGACAAATAAAAGTAATAGAATCATGAAAGGACATTCATATGATCACAAAGCATAATTCTAATTACTTTAAGCACTTGCACAGTGCAACATTACATCAAGTAAAAAGGGCATAAGCTACCATTAAATTTCAATAAGAAAGGCTTGAGAGCCTACAAATTCACAAATTGTGAAGAGAAGGGGAAGCTTGGAAGTGTCTAATCCACCAACTTGTGTGACCTGCTAGAATCCACTTATTGGAACCCTTTGGAATGAATTTCCAATTTACATTTATAGAAGAAAAATGAGAGAGAGGAGAGAAGGAGTCATAATTTCCTCCCTAAATGGAAGGCACATGATGTATCATTTATCACATTTGGTTGAACCATCTGAAAAGGCTCCATCATGTGTAATTAATGCCTATTGACATAGTCTCATAATTAATTAAAATAATATTTAAATAAAAAAATATTAATTTAATTAAAAAATAATAATTGTACCCTCCCATTGACTAGTCTATTCTAGCCAAAAATGGCCCAGCTCGCAGAGTTGAGTCTAAGATCTTCCCTTTTTGCAAGCTCCGAATTGAGCTCCGAACGCCAAGGTCCCCAAATGAGCTCCATCACATGTTCAACTCACAAAACGAGCTCCACTTCATCAACCGACGCAATTGAGCTCCGCTTCATATATTCCTTCCTTTCGACCGAGATTTTTTTCTCTCTTTGAACTCATTCAAGTCAAACTGTACATGTTTCTTGCAAGGCCAAGTTATTCTATGTCAAGTCCATATCTACCAACTTCTCTCCACGAGCTCGAGTTCCGTGAATTCATCGTTTCTACGTTTCTTTACCGAAATGATCCACACCTTATCATTTTAGCGACCAAAATTCCACTAGTTAATCGTACCTTCTGAACTTGCCACCGAGTTGCTTCGGATTCCCATCTCTGTCTCACCAATCTTATTATTGGCTCAATTTAGCTGCTATCTCTGTTTTCACCTCCATACGGGAATCAAGTTCATCATTGTGTTAGCTCAACTCAGTTAACTCGGCCCATATGAGTTGAGCTCAACCCCTAACTCCTTCTACTAATGCCGACCGATCTCCTTTGTCTATTCGTGTGATAACATGATCTCCCGCCACCATGACCTTCGTCGATTTGGTTAGCACTTCGTGTAGCTCTCTTCATGTCTTGGTTACGTCCTTACTTCTGATGTGGGTCACATCATCTATCATCTCGACTCTACCTTTCTTACGTAGAGCTCTAATGATCCTTCCTTTTAGATCTTAAGTGATCTCCACAAGTGAGAACAGTCATTTCGCATGAACTCGATACCAATCCCAATCTTGAGCTCATATTTTATTCCATTTTCACATTCTCTACAATGTTTCTATGAGCTTCCCTGTTAGACTTCCAACCTACCATCATGAGCGTTGCCAATTTGAACTCCTCATCTCCACGACCATCACCAAGCTCTCGAGCCCTTTAATCTTCTTCCATATGTTCTCCACCATTGCACCGAGCCGCTACTCAAATGAGCTCCTCACAATTGCGGTCTACCTCCTTCACCATCTCAACTCGCTCCCACTCTTCATCAAACTCTAACCATTTGCATCAAAAGATGAGTTAAACTGAGACCATTTCACCACATCACCACTAACATCCACTACTTCCGTTCCGCTTGGTACCTAACCCGATCTCCCTCTCAAACTCGGTTCACGACTTAGACCTGCTTGACTGGCAACACATCGACTTTGAGAATTCTGCCTATGCAAAACTCTCAACACCCAAAATCTCCGAACCCCAAAATGCCGAAACTCTGAATTTTTGAGTTTTGGAATTTTGGGCTTGAGATATCCAACCTGCTCAACATCTTCAGCCAAAAAACTCTAAAAATCTAAAAGGAATTTGTCTGAAAAATATTTCGAAATGCAAACTCGACATATGTTCTTATCTACATCTCAGTAACTCTCGAGCTCAACTCACTTCGCTTTCAATACCAAGATCCAAACCGATGAGCTCAATTATTCATTTGAATCTATGATGCTTCTCCACGTGCCAAGGATGTCAAGCTCCTTCAAGTGAGCACTTCTAAATCCATGCGTTTCTTTGGGTGGCTCGATCCATGGCTCCCTTTCTTGCTTTCGACCCAAAAGAATCGAACTCCTGAAACAGCTTAACTCCGAAAAGAAACTTTGAAATGCCATGAACACCTCTGCACCAAAAATCCATTCATGTTTTCCAATCTCTTCTTTTTCATGACTCATTCCACTGAAATCTGCACTGAGCTCCATTCCTTGGTTTGATCGAGTTGAGCTCCTATGTGCTACATACCTCGATACATTGGTTCGTGTCAAAACTCACCAGGCTCGTCGACTATGAGCTCAAACACCTTGAGCTCCAAAAAACAAAATTCTTGGCTTGTGTTAATGGATTTGAGCCCCAATTTGAGTCGTTATGACCCACTCAATACGCAAATCAAAATCTTCATGCATACCTGTGTTGAGCCTTTGTCCAAATGAGTTATGTGTTGGGAAAACTTTTGTTTTGAGCTCCCTAACTTTGCAAATACGTCGGTGTTCCCTCTATCGACTTTGAATTGATTTGCACTTTATGTAATGCCTCATCGATTATTTTCCCTTTTCTCGAGCCCCTTTCATGGAGTATTAGGGCTGACCTCCCTAGGTGAATCTTTTAACACCTTGGCGCATGGTTTGGAACCACTCCGAGCTTGTCTCCTATAACTGAACTCGATGGCTCCTTTGTACTTGTTCCACATTCAAAACCTCCAACTCGGGCCTAAACCCCCCTGTCAAGTATCTCGACCCTATATTGTTTAAGATTTCCTTTTCCAAACTGTGCTCAACACCGATTTCACACCACCGAGTTTCTCAAAATTTGCACAAACATTAGCTCGCCCCTTTATTTTCCCGAGTCAAGTTGTACACTTTGAGCTTGATGATGCTTGCTACCTTCCACGAGTCAACTCCTTCATGGATCCACCAAGCCACCCACGAACGTGAAATTCTCCTCGAGCTCTTAAACACCGCTGAGCTCCTAGAGCTCGAGAACCATCCTTCCTCACCTGGAATAGGCTCCCGGTCATCCTCGAGTCATTTACACTCATCATCAAGTTGTGAGCTACCACCTTCAACCACTTGAGTTGTTTTTACAACCAGATCCTATGAGCCCAAGATGCTTCCACCACCGAGCTCTAAAAATGAGTTTTCCACCGAGCTTATTGGAACTGAGCCAACCTCTACACCTATCATTTCAAGTTTGAAATTAGCTCGATGTAGCTTGGCCTCTCACGAAATGACCTTGTCCTCGTTTTTGACCTTCTAGGGCTCCTTTAGCTAACCAAAAGGTAGAAAAACCCAATATGACCCCTTAAGTCATGATTTATTAGTTTGATCATTTTTTATGCCTACAACGACTAAAAATGGCTTGTAGGGTATTGTCAATTTTTTGTTCAGGAGGGTAAAAATTGACAATTTTTTTGGCAACCTCTTAGGGATGGTTTCTGCTAAGCATTAGGCTAGTAGCCTTTCTATCCGTTTGGCATGGAGACATTTGTTTGTGAATCAAACCAATCTGATCCTAAAATCCCCTTGAGCATTGCTGATCTTGGACCTCCCTTGAATGCAAAGCATGAGGTATACCGAAACTGATGAACACTTGGGAACTATGGAACACTACATAATTTTGACTGAAGTAGATCATGAATCTCCAATGGAAACTTTTGAAATTTCCTTCTCCTTGACACCTTCCAATGATGCAACAATGTGTAGAACAACACAAGAGTGACAACGGAAAATGAAAACACACAACAACTAAAAACCATACATACCCCAAGTGGAACATGTAGGGTGTGCATTGCACTTATTCTGCTGAAAGAAAACCTATACTACCCTACACTAACTTGGAAGCACAGGTAAGTTAAACAAACCCCATAACTGGTTGTGCAAAATAACTTCCTCACAATGGATTGCCATGTAAATGATGTGACCATGGACATTGCTGTGAATAAGAGTGCAAACTGAAACAGGCCCAATCCTCCACTTGGTTCATCGAGAAATCAACCGAAAAGGAAAGAATTCCTCTTTTAGTTATTCTACATTTGTCTGTAGAAACATAGAAACTGATCCTCATAATCTAGAAACTCATCCTCACACTTTGAAGTGAATATGATTGATTTTGGTTTCTCTTCTGTCTTCAATGAAGCCAGTACTGATTTGACATGGTCTAAACCATTGGATATTTTACTGTCTCGAACTTCAATTTTAACAAGGAATTCTTGCTGAAAACATCCTTGAGAAAGATTGTCATTCACAACCTGATTTCCCTCTTGTTGCCCATTTACAAATGACTGATCTTCCACCTCATTTGACATGGAATTTGGAAATTCCAACCCTCCTATTTGTAGCTTTGGATGATTGTTCAGGGAAACAAAATCTTCAAGAATACTTTCCTCCATCACATACTTGTTTACCAAAATAGGTTATGTAACTAAAAATAGAAACCTCTCCATGCCATAATCTTCATTCAGTGCTTCTATATCAGTCCTATCACCTCCAGTTTGTTCCTCCTTTACGTGTGATGAAGGATACAAAAAAATCAATTCCTCCAATTCTGATTCCAAAGGATAGTTATGAGCAATGAGATGTTCTTGAGCATGTACCTCCATAACACTTGACACTTTCTGGTGAAAAAGAAGTGATGGAATGACAAGATTGTCAAGCTCCATAGGCTCTTGTCCATCAAAACATTCTTCCAGGTCCGATAGAAAATATGCTTCTTCATTCTCTGACTGTATCGAAAGCTCCTCCTCAATCTGAGTATCCTCCGAACTAGAATATCCTTCACCTTGATATTCTTCATCTTCAAACATGAAATCAGAAAGATTAAATTCATCTAAAAAATCACATTTTTGAGAAGGAAGAGAGGGAAAAGGTTTAGAAGGTTTCTGCATAGTTTCATCAGCATTCTTGATCTCTTGAATCCTTCTTCATCTCATGAAACTTTTTATGGATGATTATAACATCGAATGATGACTTTGGAAATATTTTACCACCTTTCAGAAGTGATGCAAGTTCTTGACATGTATGGAAATTAGGATCATTGCATTCATTAGAATCAACTTGTACACTTGACATTCTTTTCTATATACCGCATTCCTAATGTGGATTTAGCCCATGAATAATAAGTAGACGCTGGTCCTCCTCGTTTAGCTTTGGATTTATTTCTGGTACAAAACTAGTTTGTTCCAACTGTTCTTGAATTTCAACTTCTACAGAAGGTGTAGTCAGGAACAAAGTTTACTTGATGCTAAGTTTTGTAGCCCATTTAATCAAATTATCTGGATGCTCCCTTTTTCTATCCTCTTCTACCATATACTCCTCCCTTTTCCTCATTTCTTGACATTGCTCCTCCCAAAATGGATTTGGGACTACAAGAGAAGGGGTGAGATGGGATTCAACTGATTCCCTCACTGTTTGAGGAAGGGATTCATTCTCTTGTATTGATGGATCTTGTTGAAAAGAGGGAACTTTAGAAGTACAAGACAAAAGATTCATGATTGAATGGAGGAATAGAAAATGAAGGAGTGAATTCCACCAAAGGGGTAGAAACTGGAAGGTTAGGACTATGGGGTTCAGGTTGAAACTGCATGGATGGAAACATGGGAAAAGGGTTGTAAGGTGGTAATGTAGGGGCCTCCCATTGACAGGATTGACTAACATTACATTCATGAATGTCCCTTTTCTTGATCCATTCTCCAACTTGATTCATCGTCTTGATTATGCATTGAAGCTTTTGTTGAGGGCTAAGCTCACATGGTAAATGACTAGTCCATGGGTATGGAATTGAAGCCAATCTAGACTGCCTTTGTCATTTCATTGATCCTTATTTGCATCATGTTATACTCCAACTCTTGAACAAGAATATTCATGCCATTGTTTCTCAAGAGCCCCTATGTTTGGTGGATAACCAAATTGATCTGCATCTTGCTCCTATGGACATGCATGCTCAAATTGATACTCATCATGAAATTGGTTTGGAGGTGGATTGTAATAGCCTCAAGATGGAAAGAACTACTACTGCTGCAAGTAGGAATCCCACTTTTGAAATGAATCCATGATTGCACCACTTCATGGATGGAACAAAATGGAAACATATGGAAGAAAACTAGATGGGAAATGGGTAAATGAAGGTCTGCAACATAGAGATTAGGGTACTTAGACCAATGGAGTCACCAGTTGTCCTTAGGTATACCTCCTAAGGCTGAAATTTCACTAAGAGCATAACTTAATGAAATGAAGTGAAAAAAATGCAAACCTATGAAATATGTGCCTCTTGTCCCACTAGGCGTGCCAAAAATTGTTGTCTCCAAATCACTGCACCCCCGAATGGCCTAAAATTAATCATGACATTCGGTGTGATTGGGACACATGGGATCACCTCTCAAGTTGTGGGACTTGGGCTCAAGGTGAACCTCTGGAGAAGGCCAACTTCCTTTTCCTAAACTAAACACAACACTACTTCTAATGCAAGAAAAATGGCTAACTAGTCCTATGCTAACATTTCATGGGATTAGGGAAAGATATCTGCAAGGAAATAAAACCTATGCTAGAAGTGGTGATGCACCAAATTAAGGGATGTTTAACATCTAGAAGAGTTAATGTGGGAGGTATGCTTATATCACTGAACACCTTCACCTATCGCAACTAGAAAGGGTACAAAATACCACAAACCAGGGAAGATGTTCCTCTATTAAATTCGATCAGACAACAAACTACCAATCTCCCAGTGAAAAGGATGAACTTGAGAAGGGTGAACAAGCACCACAACTCAATTGCATGCAATATTTCACCACCTGATAAGCACAAAACTCCACGAACCTACAATGGAAACCAAAACTTGCACTATGCACCTAAAAACATGAGAGAGGAAAATAGAAGTAACAAAATCATGAAAGGACATTCATATGATCACAAAGCATAATTCTCATTACTTCAAGAACTTGCACAAAGTGCAACATTACATCAGGTAAAAAGGGCATAAGATGCCATTACATTTTGAGAAGAAAGGCTTGAGAGCCTACAGATTCACAAATTGTGAAGAGAAGGGGAAGCTTGGAAGTGTCTAATCCACCAACTTGTGTGACTTGTTAGAATCCACTTGTTGGAACCCCTTGGAATGAATTTCCAATTTACATTTATAGAAGAAAAATTAGAGAGAGGAGAGAAAGAGTCATAATTACCTCCCTAAATGAAAGGCACATGATGTATCATTTATCACATTCGGTTGAACCATCTGAAAAGGCTCCATCATGTGCAATTAATGCATGTTGACATAGTCCTCATAATTAATTAAAATAATATTTAAATAATAATAATAAATATTATTATTTAAAATATTTAAATAAAAATATTAATTTAATTAAAAAAATAATTGTACGCTCCCATTGACTAGTATGTTCTAGCCAGAAATGGCCCAGCTCACCGAGTTGAGTCCGAGCTCTTCCCTTATCGCAAGCTCAATTAAGATCCAAACACCGAGCTCCCCAAACGAGCTCCATCACATGTTCAAATCAAAAAGTGAGCTCCACTTCATCAACCAATGCAACTGAACTTTGCTTCGTATATTCTTTCTACTCGATTGAGATTTGTTTTTTCTCTTCGAACTCATTCAAGTCAAACTATACATGTTTCTTCCAAGGCCGAGTTATTCTATGTCGAGTCCATATCTTCTGAATTCTCTCCATGAGCTCTGAGTTCTGTGAATTAATCATTTCTACATTTCTTTACCAAACTGAACCACACCTTATCATTTTAGCGACCAAAATTCCACTAGTTAATCACACTTTCTAAACTTGCCACCGAGTTGCTTCAGATTCCCATCTTTGTCTCGCCAATCTCAGTATTAGCTCGAATGAGTGCTATCTCTGTTTTCACCTCCATATGGAAATCTAGTTCATCATTGTGTCAGCTTGACTCATGTTAACTAGGCCTATATGAGTTGAGCTCGACCCCTAACTCCTTCTACCAATGCCAACTGAGCTCCTTTGTGTATTCTACGTGATAACATGATATCCTACCACCACGAGCTTCGCCGATTTGGTTAGCACTTCTATATAGCTCTCTATGTCTCGGTTCTATCTTGCAATGTGGCTCACACCATATTTCAACTCGAATCTACCTTTCTTACGTAGATTTCAAATGATCCTTCCTTTTAGATCCCAAGTGATCTCTACACGTGAGAATAGGTCGTTTCAACATGAATTCGATACCAAACCCAATCTTGAGCTCATTTTTATTACATTTTCATGTTCTCTCGCAACATTTTTGTGAGATTCCCGTTAGACTTCCAACCTACCATCACGAGCTTCGCCGATTTGAACTCCTCATCCCCATGACCATCACCAAGCTTTTAGCCCTTTAATATTATTCGATCCATTCTCCACCATTGCGCCAAGTTGCTACTTAAATGAACTCCATGCGTTGGTATAACTCCTTCATGAGTTCAACTCACTCCCACTCTTCATTGAACTCTAACCATTCGCATGAAAAGCCAAGTTAAACTAAGACTGTTTCACCACATTGCCACTAACATCCACTCGCTTCCGCACCATGCGGCACTGACCCGATCTCCCTCTCAACTAGGTGCATGACTCGGACCTACTTAACAGGTGACACATCAGAATTTGGAGAACTCCCGCCACGCAGAACTCTTAATACCCAATATCTTCGAACCCCTGAAATGTCGAAACTCCGAGTTTTAGAGTTTCAAAATTTCGGGCTTTGGAGATATCCAACTTGCTTAATATCTTCAGCCTAAAAAAATCTGAAAATCTGAAAGGAATTTGTCTGAAAAATATTTCCGAAATGTAAACTCTGACATACGTTCTTCTCTGTATCCACTGACTCTCAAGCTCAACTCTCTTCACTTTCAATTCGAGCTCCAAACCGACGAGATTTATTCTTCATTTGACTCGTGATGCTTCTCCATGTACCAAGGATGCCGAGCTCCTTCAAGTGAGAACTTCGAATCCTTGCATTTCTTTGGGTGGATCGATCCATGGCTCCTTTTCCATTTCGACCCAAAAGACTTTGAACTCGAAAAAATTAACTCGAAAAGAAACTTTGAAATGCCATGAACACCTCTCGCACTAGAAATCCATTCATGTTTTCTCGATCCCCTCTCTATCATGAGTCATTCCACCGAAATTTCCACCGAGGTCAATTCCTTGGTTTGATCGAGTTGAGCTCATATGTGCTACATACCATGATGCTTTGGTTTTTTTCAAAACTCACGGGCTCACCGACTATGAGCTCAAACACCTCGAGCTCCAAAAAACTAATTTTTTTGGCTTGTGTTAATGGATCTGAGCCTCCAATTTGAGTCATTATGACCCACTCACTATGCAAATCAAAATCTTCGTGCATAGCCATGTTGATCCTTTGTGTTGACCAAGTTACGGTCGAGAAAACTTGCTCCGAGCTCCCTACCTTTGCAAATACGTCGGTGTTCCCTCTATCGACGCATGTAATTGATTTGTACTTTATGTAATGCCTCATCATATTATTTTCCCTCTGCTCAAGCCCCTTTCATGGAGTATTAGGGATGAGCTCCCTGGGTGCATCTCTTAACACCTTGACACATGCTTTGGAACCTCTCCAAGCTTGTCTCCTGGAACTGAACTAGATGGCTCCTTTGTACTTGTTCCACATTCAAAACCTCCAACTCAAGCCTAAACCCCCTTGTCGAGTATCTCGGCCCTATATTGTTTAAGCTTTCCTATTCTAACTAGGATCGACACTGATTTCACACCACCGAAGTTTCTCGAGATTGTGCAAATATTGGCTCACCCCTTTCTTTTCCTGAGTCAAGTTGTACACTTTGATCTTGATGATGCTCGCTACCTTCCACGAGTCAGCTCCTTCACAGATCCACCAAGCCACTCCATAAAAACATGAAATTATCCTTAAGCTCTTAAACATCGTTGAGCTCCCAGAGCTTAAGAACCATCCTTCCTTTCCCGGAATAGGCTCCCCATTCGTCCTTGAGTCGTTTGTACACTCATCACTGAGTTGTGATCTCTTGCCTTCAACCACTTGAGCTATTCTTGCAACTCAACCCTACGAGCCCGAGATGCTTCCACCACCGAGCTCTAAAAAGAGTTTTCCACCGAGCTTATTTGAACTGAGCCAACCTCTACACCCGTCATTTCTATTTTGAAATTAGCTCGATGTAGCTTGGGCTCTCATGAAATGACCATGTTCTCGATTTTGACCTTCTAGGGCTCCTTTAGCTAACCGAAAGGTAGCAAAACCCAATATGACCCCTTAAGTCATGATTTATTAGTTCGATCATTTTTTATGCCTGTAACGACTAAAAAATGGCTTGTAGGGTATTGTCAAATTTTTGTCCAGGAGGGTAAAATTGACGACAATCATGGTGCATACTATGCCTAATCCTAGTGTTAGAAGGCCTAATTAGACATGATAGTAACTTCCAAGCATGTGCGAGATATTGAGAACACTTATGGAGGTATTTTATATTTTTTTCATCATGTAGAGGTAGTTTTCAGAGGTTTCATGATGAGTTATAGTGTTGGTTCAGTTGGTACTAGCCTAAACCATGCAAAATGATGAGGGCTAGTCATGAAAATGAGATTGGTTGAGAATATTCAGAGCTATTTGTGATATGATGATGATTGGATATGTTATTAGGGTATATCATGATGGTGTGGGATAAATTTCAGGTTTTCATGATGAATATTTTTAGGTTATGATTTTTTTGGTGAAACAAGGTGCTTGAGCATGTAAATCTAGCTTGAATTTTGAACTTCGATGCTCAATATGAATTGTGTGCTTTGCGTGGGACCTTGTGGATTTCAGGTCAAAAGTGATGGAGAATATTTTATTGGTAAGTTTCCATAGTTGATTTATTGTTCTATTATGATGATTGGATGATGTAGAGGATTCCTCCACTTTTCGAAAGGTAAGATAGAGCATGTGGTGATGAGTGGACCCCATTCAAATCGGAAAGCTTATGAAGAAGTTTAGTTTGTGAAAACACTTTCTAAAGGAATTGAGAAAAAAATTTACATTTTTTTATTATGGGATTTTTAATTTATGTCCATGATGGTTTCAGATCATGGTTGAGCTTCTAGAGGGAAAAGTGTGCCCTATTTATGAAGACTAGTCTTAAGGCAGTTTTGGGGTAGTTCTAGAGCAGTTTCAAAGATGGACTGGTTGAAGGCATTCCACTTAGAGTTGGAAGAAAATGTAAGATGTTATGGAAATATTATTTAGATATATTTCCAATGGTGTATGGTTTGTCTCATGATGATGAGGTTTTATAGGTCAACCAATTCAATTTGTGAAGAAGAAGGTTGTTTGTTATCCAAGAAAGAATTACCTTTGCTATAAGATTGGTGTAGATGATGCATGAAATGGATTAGTTGATGCTTGATATCAGTTGGAGAGTAAAGAGGGATGGATTTTTTTACTATTGAAGGAATTTAGAGGTCTTTAAAGTGACATAAATGGTGTAAACCAGTTGAGTTCCTAAAATTATTTTCTGGGAAGCTTAGTTTGGTGAAGAGGAAAGCTAGTGTGGTTTGCATGTATGGATGTTTAATGAGATATAGAAACCATATATGTGATCTAGAGGTCACATGAATTCCAATGAGTGGTTACATACCACAATTTAAATGTGCTTGGGTGAGCTTGAGGCCTAAAGGTGAAGATTGGTTTGCAGAGACAATTGTTTAGTGAAGGATATGGGCCTTCTTGAGTGAGTTATGAATAGTTTTATTGGTGAAAGATAATGTAAGACCATGGATGATGTTTTTATGTTGTATTTGACATTTTTTATGAATTTAGGAGCTTGACTAATTATGCTTATGAGGTTTTTAGTTTTTAGTCATTCATGTGATGTGGTTTTTAGTTGTTTTTGAGCTAGTTTGTGCATTTGGGCATGGACGACCTACATGAGTCCATTATGTATGTATTGAGATATTTTTAAGATGTATTGGTCAAATTAAAGGAGGTATATTTACCTATGAGATGTTTGAAATAAGAGAAGGATATAAAGTGCATGTTTGAATTCAAATTTGCACTAGCTAAGAGAGAGGGAAAAAGTGTGACCCAAGTGTGAGTGAGAAAAAGGTATGAAGGCATCAATTCAGAGCTGAAGATGGGTGTTAAAGGTTGAGGAATGTTAGAGATCTTGTGAGAAATGGTTTGAGATAATAAAAATTCAAGTTTGTCCAAGTTTGAACGAGTTGGAAGAAGATGTGTTTGATGAGGGTTTGAAGGAGTTTGGAGCTGAATCTTGTGATCAAATGAACTCTGAGTTATTGTAGCATATCTTCAATGATATTGTTATCAAAATATTTTTGATGATTCATATTCATGTAAGTATCTTATTTTGAGTAATATAAAAATGGTTTAGGGGTTAGTGCTCCTTGTGGGGTTGGTTCCTCAATAAAGAAATCTCTTATGATGTGTAATATTCACTTGAGTCTTATTTGTGTGTAGTATAAGAAAAATTTTCAGTGGGTTTTCTTCCCCTTGAGGGTTTCCCACTTACATATTATGTTCTTGTGTACTCCTTGTTTATGTTATGGTGTATGGTTGTTGCTTATTTTTATGATCAAATTAATGCATGGTTGAATGTTAATGGTGTATGGAAGATAATTTGGACTCGTATAAGGATTTTTAAGGAAAAATTCACCCCTGTCAGTCCATTGTGCTTCTAACAATTGATATCATATCATGTTATTTTGGAGGAGTTTGATCACTTGAAAGGAGATTTGTTTGAAGCACCAAAATGATGAGTTATCGAGTGGATCTTCTACTAGAAAGGAACCTTTGTTTGATGGTGTGAACTATGATTTTTGGACTCTGAGGATGAGGAATAACATCTTGTTCCTAGGGTTTGATATTTAGAAATATTTGGAGGATGTTTATATTGTTCTCAGGTACTTCTCCAACAAGTAATGTAAACAAGAAGCTATGTAGTGATAATTCAAAGGCTATGAATTCTATCATGTGTGGTCTACGCGAATCTAATATTTTGAAGGTGATCCATTACAAATCAGAAAAAGTAATGTGGGAGAAAATTTAGGTCTTGTATGAAGGATATTCTAAGGTAAGGATAACTAAGCTTCAAGACTTTCATAAATCAGTTTGAAGGGTTAAAAATGAGTGATGATGAGCCTATTACTGCATACTTTCTTAGGGTTGACAAGGTTGTCAACACCATGAAAGGTCTAGGTGAAGAAGTAAAGGAAGAGGTTGTAGTTCAAAAGGTTTTGAGATCTATAAATCCTAATTTTGATTCCAAAGTGTCTTCCATTGAAGAATCCAAGGATTTGAATCTCTTGAAAATGGATGATTTGCATGGAACCCTAACTACATGTGCAATGAGGATTCGAGTGATAAACCCGTTAATAAAGAGATAGCCTTCAAGGATGAGAGGAAGAAAAAGGTAAGAAAGATAAGGATGATGATGAGTTTTTTTCCATGATTTCTAGAAGACTAAAAGCTAGATCAGAAAGTATAAAGGAAAAATCCCTTTTAAATGTTTCAATTATGGTAAGTTATATCATTTTGTAAAAATGTCCTCATAAGAACCAGGATGAGGATGAAGAAAGTGATGAAGAAAATAAAAATAAGGCTTACAAATTTGACAAAGGTAAAAAAGGGTTTTAAGAAGTCGATTACAAGAAGAGGGGTCAAAATAAATTTTATACAAAAGAAGTATTCTAGTCATATGAGGATAAAAAAATTGATGATGGGGTATCTTATTCTAAATTTGAATAGAGCATGAGGGGGTTGGTGATGAGGTAATACTCATAACTAAATATACCATGAAATACATAAGTGAAACTTCCACACTTTGGTTGGTGATAATTTATAATTTGATGATGAAGAAGAAGAGGATTTCTATGAGACTGAATTGGCATGTGTCCAAGCTGAGATAAAACATGCTGAGAGGAATGTCAAGAACCTAAAGACTCGAGTCAAAGAATATGAAATAAAAATTCATGATCTTGAAGAGAAACATTGTGATGTAAATGAAAATTTAGATGAGATAGTGAGAAGTGTTAGAGATTTAAGGCACCGATAAGGGGTGAATCAAAGGTCTTTGATAAAACTTACAATCAATTTATTATTTTCTATATCTGTTGTTGTTAACTATTATTGATTGTCACAAACATGTAATATTAACCATGAGATTATAGAAATAAGAAGCATACTCACACATTCACATGAGGAGACTAGATATAATGTGGGAAACCCTTTTGGGACAAAAACCACTGAAATCGTTGCTTATATTACTCAAAGCAAGGACTTGTAAGAATATTACACATCCTACAAGATTTTTTTAGTGAGGCTATAACCCACAATGAGCTCCAACCCCTTACACCTTTGTTGATATTACACACAAAAAAGAACTCAAGTGAATATAACGCATCACAAGAGATTTTTTTAGTGAGGCACCAACCCCACAAGGAGCACCAACCCCTAATTTAATCAGCTATAACTGATCTTCTATAGGAAATGACCCACAAGGAGGTTGCAACCCCTTGGAAATTCTAAGATACAACTTAGACTTGTTTTACATACATTTTGATCATCTAGATCCCATGTTTCACATACAACAGATTATGATCACCTTTCTTTTCAATATTTTACAATCACTCTGCAAAGTTAGATATGCAATACTTTTCTTTACCTCTTTCTGGTCTCTCCTCTCTTCACATTCAACTTATCGACTTCAGCTTTTTCTCTACTCATCAGTTCTTCATCTGATAGTTACGTCTCTTCTCGCACACAACTCTTCTCTTTCTCTTTGTAACGTTGGATCCTTGTTATTCTGCCGTGTCTTCTTTCTTCCTCTCTGTAATGATTTTGTCCTCAGTTTCTTCTTGCTCTTCTCTTAGAAAATCCACATCATGCAGCTACCTCTTCTTTCTTTAGCTCGACTACACTTATCTCTCTTTTTCAGATCTTCATTTCTTCATCTCTTCATCTCATGAAAGTGCTCTTCGCATCTATCATTCTATAATAATTTTGATCAAGTTTTCAGACTCTACTTCTCATAGCTGCATTACTCCTTCCACCTTTCTCTCTGGTTTCTTCTTCAACTTGAATGCATCATTTTCTCTATCGAGCAACCCTTCTTTCTTGCTCCTTCAACTATATTTTCTTATTTCATCCTTGAGAAACACTTTGCAATGGCATCAAATTTCCTCTATATAGCCAATCGACCCATTCGCACTTCCTTTGCATGTCATGCAATCTCTCCTGCCTTATCACCTGAAAATATGGTGCATTGAATGCATGTTGCCCACTTTAGATTTTTCCCTTACTATGTCTAGATTTGTTTCTCCTTTTCTAAGCATTTTCTAGACATTATTTATGAGCCGACTCTAAAAATAGATTTATTTTATTTCGGGATTTCCTCGTGATCAGGAATAAACGAGCCCCTTTCTTCTCCAATATTTAATTTCACCTTGAAATCAGGAGTCTACTTTGAAAATGCAACTGGGCTTCATCAAGTCAAAGAACATTAAATGTTAGCATTTGGAATAATATATTTCATCGATTAATGTGGAGTTCCAATTTTACACGCGCATGCAATCTTTAAACAATCGAATCACCATTGATTTTGGAGAAAAAAATATCACTTGTACATGTTTGAATCAATTTGATTGCCTTCGACCCTTTTCCAGTCCATATTCCATCATTTCATGGCTTTCCTTTGCTCCTTTGACTTTCTCCTTTGTATTGCGGCACTTGCCTTTGTTCACTGCATTTCTTCTTCCTTGGCGGATTTTTAGTTATCTCAAATCTTTTTATTCTTCCCACACCTTTCCCAATGTCATGAACCATTCCTCCTTGTCTCACCGCCTTCTCGCGGATTTGTTCCATGTCTAAAACTCTATTTCTTTTACTTACAGATTTTATAGTCTTTTGTGGCTATCTTCCTTCCTTAGAAGCTTCTCTATTTCTTTGCGGTTGTTCTGTTTATACATGGATTGCTTCGACTTCATTTACTCCATGACTTCTCCTTACAACTTTCTAGTTCATGCAACTTTTTGTTTAGAATCTTCTTACCTCCATGGCTCTGATTTCATATCATCCTTACTTGTGCGACTCTTCCTTCATATTCGCGGCCTTATCATTCACACTTGGTGACTTGTCCTGTGGCTCCTTCTACTTTGGTGACATCATTCCTCTTACTTCCTTTACTTTGCAGCTTGTCCTTTTGCTTACAAATTTTCTTGTAGCTATCTTGAGTGCTTTGCAACTTTGTTTCTTTTCTCGTGGTTTTTTTCTAGAATTCCCTTAATCCATGACTTCACCTTTCTCTCCTACAGCTTTGTTCTTTTCACTTGTGGCTTCTCTAGATTCACGTGGATTTTCTACTACTTTGAATCCTTATCCTTGGAATTTTCTAGACCTTTGTGGATATCCTTGGATTTCAGCAGGCACTCTAGGTTTTGGCGGTTGTCTTTAGCCTTTAGCAGATTTCTTTAATACTTCAACATCTATCTCCTCATCTCCATAGCTTGATTAAAAAATGAAAAAGTCCCTTAGAACTTGTCCTTGATCATCTTGAAGCCTTATCTACTTGAGCATGCAGCTATCACTTTCTTGAGGCTATTATTTCCATGAAATCACCTAGTTTAACCTTCAATCATCTACACATGCTTTCCTGAGCTGACACTACCAATCAACCTTCATTTCCATTGCTTGCTCATTTTACCAATTAATCCTTTTTACCATCAATATAACTTGACATCGGTGATAACACATTTGACTCATGAAAAAGGTCCAAAAATAAGGATAAAGATGCGAGATAAGTTCAACGACCCTAAATTTACAATCTAAGTAAGAGGAAGTTATTGTTCTTATGATCCCTAGGGATAAAAACACACCATTTCATCATTTACATCACAACCAAGAACGAAAATTGAAGAAAATGAAAAAAATGAGGTACACAGAGGTTTTGGATAGAACCGCCACCCAGACAGTGGTGGCAATCTTAAATCGCTTCTGGTCTGCTCAAGGCAAAGTGGTCCCGACACTTTTGAACAAAAAGATAAATGGAGTATGAATGGATGTGAATTAGAAGCACCCAACTATGTCTCTTCCTCCCGACCTTTCCCGCATGGGAGGATATGGGAGAAGGCTATAAATACAAGAAGGAGAAAGAGAATTGGGCATTTGGAGATCCAAAGAGATCAAAGAGAAAAGGTTTAAGTTTAATGAGAGAAAGTGAGCAAGATCTTCAGTGTTGGAGTGGAATTATAGGAGCAAGGTGTAGAAATAGAGAAAGAAAGCATAAGAAGGGAGAGGTTTACATTGTTGTCTCCATTTTCTACTTCTTATAATCTATAATTGTCTATAATTGACCAATAAAAGTGGGAAGAAAGAGCATTTTTCCTTCCCTTCTAGTTTTCCTCCATTGTTATTGGTGTTTGGAGTTTGAATTCTTTCCTATTCTCTGCAATTTCCTTTCTATAACACTAGATAATCAATCACTAAAGCTCTAATCTTTAATCAATCTATCATTTTCCAAAGTTAAAAGTAGAACATCATAATTGTGTGATTTCGTAGAGTTCCAAAGTAGAAGTTAACATATCATTTTTTTATCGAAATGATTATATATCCAAGAATTTGGTATTCAATTCTTTCTTATGATTTTTATGATAGTGAAAAGGTCCAAAGGTGAAGAAGTTTTACCTTACGAACCAAATATTTCTACAAAGAAGTGGAAACAGAGAATTCAAACTCAAATGGAGGAAGAGAAATTGATTTGAAGAGTTGAAATGATAGAGACCATGATGGATAGGTTGTATAGAAAACAAGAAGAGCTTTCAGATCTACAAAATATGGATTCAGTTAAGAAATATTCCATGGACTCAAAGTGGTTCAAACAATGGCCAAAAATTTAGTATCGAAAGAGCCATGAAGAGTAAGAATGGGAAAAGTGTGAAGAAGAGACACCAATTGTAAGCGAGAAGGTAAGATCTATTCATACACCTTTTAAAGTTGAAATAAAAATGTAAATAAAGAACCTGAAGGAAAAGTAGATGCAAAATTTCTTGATAAGTGACTAAAACAGTTGGAATTCTATTTTAGTGTGCATAATGTCACCGAGACACAAAGGATCACCTTTGCATGTCTTAAAATGGAAGGTGATGCTTTGGTTTGGTGGGAAACCCATCTAGCCAATTGTTAGAAGAAGAAACACCCTATCACAGTACTTGGAAAGGTTTTAAATAATTTCTTAGAGATAACTTCTATTGTATTGGCCATAAGATTGAAACGATGATTAAGTGACAAATTACTTTAGACGGGGTAGTGGTGAAAGCATGCAAGACTACACTACGAAATTTCAGAGACAAGCCATGTTGCTTAATATGGACTTAGAGGATGAGGACATTCTAGCCAAGTATTTGGGAGGACTTCACACTCACCTTTAGAGGAAGGTAATCTCCATGAATCCCAAGGATCTCAATGAAGCTTGTATAAAAGCATACTAAATTGATGATGAGAAGAAGCAAGGAGAAACAAAGCCAAAAGGATACTAGTCAACATATTAGTAGGAAAAAAACAAGGGAAGCTGAGTAACAAAGGTAAATGGAAAGGTAAACATGCCGCTATTGCTTTGCATACTTGTAAAGATCCTAAGAATTTCTATAATAATTGTGATATAAATGGACATACTGATGCCACATGTTGGAAGTTTCATCCAAAATTACACCCAAAGCACTAAACCCAGTAATTCCAAGAAATTCATGGAAAATGTGAAAACGAAAGAGAGGTGGAGATTGAGGATGATTAAAATTTAGGTGATAGGTGGGATGCATGGCCACTAACATGTACAAGGGTGCAGAAGAAGAGTTGAGTAAGCTATTTCAAATCAAAATCCAAATCAAGAAGACTAAGGTAAATGCTTTAGTAGATTCTAGTTCTTAGTCAAATCTGATTTCTGATGCGGTTATAGAACAACTTGGTCTAGAAACTTACACGCATCCACATCCATACCCATTGGGATGGGTGAAGAAGGGTGTAGAAATATAGGTTACAAGAAAGTGTAAGTTTTAGTTTGGGATAAATACCCAATATATTGATGTATTAGAGGTTGATATCATTCCACTTGATGCATTTGATGTTGTCTTGAAGTCCTTACTTGTATTCCAAGGATGTTGTGTTCACAAGGAGGAAAAACTGGTACAGATGGGTCAAGGATGGAGTTAGTTTCAACATCTAGGCACACCAGAGAAAATCAAAGGAGGATATGGTAAGTGCCAACCAAACACCAAGACTTATTCAGGAAAATCATTAGTTTTGTTTACTTTCATTAGAAGAAAATAAAAATGGACGTGAGAGCATGAATATTTCTGACCAAAGGATGGAGAATTTGGATAGCGCTTGTTAGTTTTTGTAGATGAAGACACCACAGGAACTGCTCATTTAAGGAGCAAAACAAACTTCAGCTATACAGTCATTGTATCTACCTATTGATTCAATAGACCTGATCGTGGGGTAGCAAGGAGAAGAGGAGATATAAGGAACAATGACATTGTACATGGAGAGGATTCAACCAATCCATCTTAGGAGACAAATAAAACTAATAAGGACTAAACCAATACAAGTATGGGACCTTCACCATACTTGAGTAGGTTGGAAAAGAAACCTTCAGGTCAGACTTCATGTAGATGCACACGATAGAAAGTTGTAAGAGCTCACACCTACTAAAGCCATCTATGCATGAAAAAGAAGGAAACATAAAAAGATTCCTTCCAAAGAGGATTATACTCGAGGTAACTTAGAGGAGGATGTAGCACTAGAGCAGTAAACCCAAGATTCATAGGAGTCTTGGAAGGTTAGATGAGAGAAGACACCGAGGCAGACCCAATGGTACTCAAAGGAACAAGATAGGAGTTGATTCCTTTACCATTCCCCCAAGAAGATTTTTGGGACCAAAAGCATCCTAAGCAGGGGAGGTATGATCTATAGGTATCTAGAAAAATAATCACTTCATCATTTCCATCAGCACCAAGAAGGAGAAATGAAGAAAATGAATAAAAATGAGGTAAACAGAGGTTCTAGAAAGAACCGGTGCTCGTGAAAAGTGGCAATCGCATAATCGCTGCATTACAAGGTGGTGGTCCTGTAACCCTTTGTCTAGATAGGGAAGCGGTCCAAAACCACTAGTCTACTCGGGGCTGCGGTCTTGACACTTTTGAACAACAAAGATAAATGGAGCACGATTGGATGCGAATTAGAATCACCCGTGTGTCTCTTCCCTCCCCGACCTTTTCGATTATCCAGTGCATAAGAGGACATGGGAGAAGGCTATAAATACAAGGAGGAGAAAGATAATTGGGCATTCGAGAGATCTAAAGAGATCAAAGAGAAAATGTTTAATTTTAATGAGAGAAAGTGAGCAAGATCTTTAGTGTTGGAGTGGAATTGTAGGAGCAAGGTGTAGAAACAAAGAAAACAAGCATAGGAAGGGAGAGGTTTACATTGTTGTCTCCATTTTCTACTTCTTGTAATCTGTAATTGTCTATAATTGACCAATAAAAGTGGGAAGAAAGAGTGTTTTTCCCTTCCCAACTGGTTTTCCTCCATTGGAGGTTTCAAGATAAAATTGTTGGTGTTTGGAGTTTGAATTCTTTCCTATTCTTTGTAATTTCCTTTCTATAACACTAGATAATTAGTCACTAAAGCTCTAATCTTCAATCAATTTGTCATTTTCCAAAATTGAAAGTAGAACAACATAATTGTGTGATTTCGTAGAGTTCCAAAGTAGAATTTTACGGATCATCTTAAGAGAGAGTTCTCTGATGTTGCTAGCAAGGAAAACAATTTTTAGAAATATGAAAAATGCTGAAATATTCTTGTTGACATTTTGAGCAATAAAAAATCAGCATATGAAAAAACTGGTTTGGGTTTCAAGGATGGCTTCAAGGAAAAATAGATGAATAAATAACATGGAACTCCAAGAAAGGATGGTGAAGGACCAAGAATCAAGGAAGGAAAGAAGGAAAATTCCACTAAAGACAATGTGAAGACAAAGCCCATTAGGTAGCCTAATGCCTTAAGGTATGAAATATATTTTAATGGTTACTATTTTACATGTAATGGTTTTGGGCATAGATCAAAGGAGTGTAGGAGGTTTTCTAGTGATGATCACCCTTGGAGGGATAGTAGGAGTGAACAAGAAAAGAGTATGGTATGCTACAATTTCCATGAAAGAGGTCATACTACTAGATATTGTTTATATGAACCCTCAAGTCAGAATTGTGGTAATGAAGGCTATAAGGGGAGAAGTAAAGTGGTATGTTTGAGTTGTAATGAAGTTGGTCATATTTCTAGGGATTTTTATGGGCGTAATAGGAAAGAATGGAAGTTTCAAAGTGCTAACATGAATGATAGAAGAAAAATCAGGTCTTAATAGCCAAGAGTCAACGACAATGTTCCACCAAATGCTGGTATGAATGCAAATCAAGATGTGTCACAAATTAATGATCAAAAACATGATAGAAAATATGAAGTGTAGGTTTCCAAGAGTTCTTGGGACCTCTTTTGGTCACTCTTCTAGATTGATCATAAAGTACCATGTCTCTACTAAAATTATTAGAGACATTTTCATTCATATGAAGCATTGAGAAGAGGGGGAGATAGTTGATTAAAGTAGGTTCGTTGTGGAGATCCTATCATGATGAAAAGGATTGTCGGGGTATGTTGGTAGTTACTTTTGTTGTTCAAGTCATGAAAATGTGTGGTAATAGTCAATTTTTTTGAATTTGTGCATTCATATTTTCAAATCTATGTTTCCATAGTTGAAGTCTATGAGGTCTTAGTTTGATATGTCAAGATGAAGTTATGTTCTACATCTGAGTAGTCCATGTGAGTCTAGATCTAAGTCACGTGTCTTGAATTTTATAAGTGAAGTCCTTGATTGATACATCAATTGTTAAGATGATGGTATGTGTACATGAGAAGTCAGTCCTGGGTCAATGATGGTCAAGACAAGAAGGTTAAGTCAAGGTTCCAAAGTTGCAAAGTATGTCTATACTCTTCCATGAGGTCCATATGAAAGGTGAGGCTACAGGAGTCAAGAAATGAAATAAAAATCATGAGTTTAAGTATGTTGTGTCATGTCATGAAGTGTTGTTAAGTGGTAGGAGTGTCTAGGTCTGTATAAGAGTCAAGAAGAGTTTCTCCACTATCAAGAGTTGGCTAAGACCTGCATATTGGTTTAGGTATGTTCATGAGTGTCTTGATTCAAGAGTGAAGCATATATAAGCGTGTATGTATCATGAAATTAGTGAAAAGTGATGTTGGTGCTTTAAGAAGGTCTTCAAGTAGCATGATGATTCAAGTTAGTATGAGTATGCTTCAAGATGGTTACAAGGTTGATCCAAGAAGCTTGAAGTGTGTCGAGCATTTATGATTCATAAGAGTTTGATTGGAGGAAGTAAAGGAAGTTAATTGAGTCCGCATGCTGCTCTTACTATTATGATTCATTTTTATTGTAATTCTACATTGTTTTTGCTATTTTTTTATCAAGTTATAGTAATGGAATTATAAGTTGATGTGTAATTTGTCAAGCCTATATATGAGTGTAAGAAGGTTTAGTATATGAGAACATGGTTGTCATATTGATAATGGTTCACAAGATGATAAAAGGTGATATAAAGATATGTATACATCACAAGGGTGCTTAGAGAAATAAAAAGGGTTTTCAAGTGAGAAAGGAAAGTTCCTAGGTAAGCATGGTCTATGCCAAGGTAGTGAAGATGTAAAATGAAATGTTACAGGTTTGAGAAGGTTTTCATAGGCGGGGAGTTGGTGTCACTCTTCCATCAGACCATAAGGGTATATGAAGACCTATTTCTCTTAAGATGTGAAGAAGGTTACTTAGCAGGACTTGTAATGATGATTTCATGCAAAGATTATTGGTTATAGGGAATAAAGATGAAGAAATAAATGAAAAAGGTAACCTACAAGTCTAAGATGGGATATTAAGGCGGGGAGTCTATTTTGACTCTAAAACAAGGTATGAAGGATACTTATAAGGTTTGAGTTGCTTATATGCTAGAGTGAGTGGTGTTTGTAGGAAAAATGACATGTGAAGTAGTTTACTTGTCCAAGAAGAGTGATAGATATGTTTTAAAGGTTGAAATGACTGAGGAAGAGCTTCGGGGTAGTGATAAAGTGTTTGAGCCTTTCCCATGGCTTGAAATCAAGGTAAGAAGCTTAATTTTTGTACCTTCTACTAGAGTAGGTTGGTATAAGTCCAGGGGGAGTCATAAGGTTTAGTTTCATGTTTGATTGAGTTTGTAGAACTTTCTAACGTTTATTAAAATTACATTGAAGAATTGGTTTAGGGACCTCAACCCTAAAGGAGGTATGTGACCAAGGTATGCAAGAAAAAGTCAAGTATGAGCCTTATCAAGTTGGGATGGACAAAGAAAGAGGTAAGATGGTGTTTTCATCCCTGAGTCATGATTTTTGGCATGTATGAGTCTATGTATGCTTCTTCCCTAGGGGGAGTTTAGTGGTTTCAAGCTATGCAAGGTGGTCAAATCAGGTCAAGATGAAGAAAAATAGGTTTGTGTGCTTAATTTGAAGACTTTGGTTTATATTTCCAACCAAATGGTGATCTTGTGAAGCTGATAAAGTTGAATATCATGTAGGTACAAGTATGATTTGTCATTAATGTAAAAAGGGGGAGAAAAACTAGGTGGTTTTCCATCAATGACAAAGGGGAGATTGTTGGCATGTTGAGTTTAGGTGTTGTCATTGATGAAAAATACCATTAATGACAAAGAGGATGATGGAGGTATGATAGAGGATGCTATGCATGATGAGGACATGAATATTCAGGTGGTGACATGATTGCATGAGTTGATTAAGTGAGATTGGCTTGATCTAGCAAGCCTAATTAGGTGACCTAACTAGCCTAGGTGATGGACCATGGTGGATGGAGCTACAGGTTGAATTGGAAAGAATGTAGAGGTGTGAGACATGTTATATCAGGTGTGCAAGGTAATTTTGGAGAGCTAGGAAGTAGATCTATGAGGTTTGTCTACTTGGTCATGGTGCATACTAGGCCTAATCCTAGTGTTTGGAGGCCTAATTAGGCATGATAGGAACTTGTAGGTATGTGTGAGCTATTGAGAACACTTATGGAGGTATGTTATATTGTTTTCATCATGTAGAGGTAATTTTCAAAGGTTTCATGATGAGTTATAGTGTTGGTTCAGTTGGTCTTAGCCTAAACCATGCAAAACCCTAAGGGCTAGTCATGTAAATGAGATTGGTTGAGAAGATGCAGAGCTATTTGTGACATGATGATGATTGGAGATGTTATTAGGGTGTGTCATGATGATGTAGGAAAAATTTCAGGTTTCCATGATGAAATTGTATATGTTATGATGTTTTTGGTGAAATGGGGTTCTTGAGGATGCAAATCCAACTCGAATTATGACTATTGATTCTCATCATGAATTTTGTGCTTTGCATGGGACCTTATGGATTTTAGTTCAAAATAGATTAATAATATTTTCTTGGAAAGTGTAAAGAATTGATTTATTGTGCCAATATGATGATTGGATGATGTAGAGGACTCCTTTAACTTTTCGAAAAGGTAAGATAAAACATATGGTGATGAGTAGACCCCACTCAAACAAACAAATTTATGAAGAAGTTCAGATTGAGAAATTTTTTTCCAATGGGGTTATGAAATTTATTTATTTATTTTTATTATGGGAGTTTTACTTTATGTCCATGATGGTTTCAGATCATGGTTGAGCTTCCAGAGGGAAAAGTGTGTCGTATTTATGAAGACTAGTCTTAAGGCAATTTTGGGAAAGTTATGGAGTAGTTTCAGAGATGGACCTAGTTGAATACGTTCCATTTGAATTTGGAATAAAATGTAAGATGTATTGTTGTTTTGTCTCATGATGATGAGTTTTTATAGGTCAACCAACTCATTTTGTGAAGAAGAAGAAGGTTACTAGTTTTCCAGACAAAATTAATTTTGCTATAAGATTGAGGTAGATGATGCATGCTATGGATTATTTTATTCTCGATATAAGTGTGAGAGTGACAAGGGATAAATTTTGTTCCTAGTGAAGACATTTTAAGGGATTGAAAGTGGTAGAAAATGTGTAAACCAGTTGTTTCTGGAAAGCTCAGTTTGATGAAGAGGAACGTTAGTGTGGTTTGCATGTATGGAGGTTTCATGAGCTCTAGAAAGAATAGATGTGATATAAAATTCATGGGATTCCAATTATTTGTTACATGCAATATTTTATATGTTCTTGGTTGCTCTTGAGGCCCAAAGGTGAATACTGGTTCTTGGAAACAACTCTTTGGTGAAGGATATGAGCCGTCTTGAGTGAGTTATGAATTATTTGATTGGTGAAAGGTAATGTAAAAACCATGGATGGTGTTGTTGTGTCATATTGGACATGTTTGATGAATTTTGGAGCTTTAATAATCATGGTTATGAGGTTTTTGTTTTTAGTCATCCAAGTGATGGGGTTTTGAGTTGTTTTTGAGCTAGTTTGGTGAAATTGGGCATATCCGACCTACATGGGTCCATTAGGAATGTATTGGGATGTTTTTAATATATTTTTATAGAATTGAAGGAGGTAGACCAACCTGTGAGGTGTTTGAAAGAAGAGAAGGATATAAAGTGCATGTTTGAATTCAAATTTGCACTAGCTAAGAGAGAGGGAA
Source organism: Taxus wallichiana var. yunnanensis (assembly GCA_018340775.1). Classification (NCBI taxonomy): domain Eukaryota; kingdom Viridiplantae; phylum Streptophyta; class Pinopsida; order Cupressales; family Taxaceae; genus Taxus; species Taxus wallichiana. The sequence continues at coordinate 983,797,911 of CM031240.1, forward strand.
AAAGTGCAACCCAAGTGTGAGTGAGAAAAAGGTATGAAGATATTAATTTAGAGATGAGGAAGGGTACAAAATTTTGAGGAATTTTAGAGATCTTGTGAGAAAGAGTTTGAGATCATAACAAGTCAATTTTGTCCAAGTTTGAGTGAGTTGGAAAGAGGTGTGTTTGATGAGGGTTTGAAGGAGTTTTGAGATGAATCCCGTGACCACCATCGTCTCGAGTTATTACAGCATATCTTTAATGATATTTGAATCAAAATAATTTTTGATGAGTCATATTCATGTAAGTCTCTTTTTGTGAGTAATATCAACAAGGGTTTAGGGGTTGGTTCTCTCAAGGGGCTAGTGCCTCACTAAAGAAATCTCATGTGATGTGTAATATTCACTTGAGTCTTTGTTGTGTGTAATATCAGTAAAAGTTTTAGTGGGTTTTCTTCCCCTTAAGGGTTTCCCACTTACATATTGTATTCTTGTGTACTCCTTGTTTATGCTATGGTGTATGGTTGTTTATTGTTATAATCACATTAATGCATGGTTAAATGTTAATGTTGTATGAAAGATAATTTGAAATTGTATAAGGGTTTTGAAGGATTGATTCACCCCCTCTCAGTCCATTATGCTTCCAACAAATTGTTTATTCTAATGAATTTGATGAAGAACCCTACTAACACCATCCCCAAACCTAACCAATTATCTCATCCTCAAGATAGCCAACGATGGATAGCTTTCAAAAACTTTAATTTTCCCCTTTTTTCCTCCCTACGTATTTTTCCATCGCTATCCTAGTGGGGGAATTTTTTCCATTAATCATCCATAACTTAGACATTTCAAATAAGGAGGTAGACCACCTTCTTTGCTTAAGTATCTTGACTAGGTTAGGGATGGAGGGATCATTCCAATAAAAATATATTTATGATATAAGGCTCAAATTACCCCTTTCTATATGTAATTGGAAAATCAATTAGTCAGTAGCTTCTATAACTCCTTCTAATCCGCGATCTGTGTCTCATATTTGTATTGTATTTAGAGCACATGTACATTTTAGAAAACTAATTTTATAAGTTAATTAGGAATTGGTTTAGATGTAATGGATGTGATTTCAACATCCAATTCACTTTCTTGATTTTGCAAATTCTTTCCCGTGCACTCACCATGCTTTTCTACTCATCCATATCATTGATTGTGTGTAATCTAGCACATTTCTTCATTCTATATTCATCTCCCAATTGTACTAAATTTAATCACTCAGCTCCATCTATACTTTCTTAAATATTGTATTTTGTAAATGCCTTATGGAATTCTACTTCAATGGCATCAAGTTCCTTTTCATGTTGAGTAAGGACTGACCAACCCATTAAGTAGAAAAAATAAACCATCACGTCACACAACATGGTCCTTAATTCAACCACTTGTGCTTATATGTTTTTTTGTTAATGTGAATTCTCTATTTTTAGTGGCATTAGTTGGGTATTTTTGTATTTTTCCATAATTTCATGACAATGTTTTTGGTTGTGTCACTTTGATGGAGTTAAGTGAGATAGAATATTTTTTCCATTTCTTGTAGTTTTCCTATATCGACCAAGTTTATTGAGGATTTTATTATGGCATTACCTTTTGTATATTTGCAAAAACTTTTTCCATCACATCTTCCAAGTCCATACACCTCTTCATCAGATTTGTGTGGGAAATTTCTTGTAGGAGATCACTAATTTATGTTTTCTCGTAAGGGAGAAAGTATATTCATGTGTACAATAGACTCATGTTCACTTATATCAACTACGTACTTTAGAAGGGTGAATGAACCATTTGGATTCTTCTTTCCAGAGTGTTGTTGATTATATTCATGGATATAATTGGAATTTCAGAAGATGAAGGTACCCAAACAAACTCATCTCCTCCCGTGTCTCGTATTGTGGTTACTTAAGCCCCCTTTTCTTTCTCATCCTTTTATTTTTCCCTCAATTCAACTTCCTTTTTCTTAGTCACTTCCTTGGAAACCTTTTTGTACACCGCTAATTCAAGTGTGTCCTTTATTTTAAAAGCCTTCGTGGCTTCTTGTTAATGTTGTTTTTCTCCTCTTCCTATTCTTTCTTTTTAACTTCTATGGCTTTATTTTCTTCTTCTTGTTTGAATTTTTTGGGCCTTCATGACATTCTTATTATTTTCTTCCCATCTTAACTATTTTTTGGGCCTCCATAACCTTATTATTTTCTTTTCTTCATCTATCTATTTTTGAGCCTATGTAAAGTTATTATTTATTTCTTATACTTCCCTTATCTATTTTTCCTTCTCTATTTATTGTTGGGACTTTACCATGGCCACTTCAATTTCTACATTTTTCTTCTATTTTTTATTCTATTTTAAAGAAAAAAATATTTTTTGTCTATCGATTCCTCTTCTTGTTTGATGTTTTATAAATTTTTTTGTTTCTCTATCTATATACAAAAAGATCATGATGGATTTTAGTTCAAATTTAATTTTCCTACAACTCTTTTATTTTTTCTTCCTCTTCATTTGTTAATTTGTTATTGGCCAAGTAATTTAGCTAACTCAACATCTTGATGTAATTGAGTCAATTTTTTGGCTCAATTATGTATTTCCATTATTCTTTTGGAGATGGGGGCATAAATAGAGCCTAAGATTTATTCTATGGGGTAGGGAGCTGTTATCAACAAAATTTGACATACCCCATTTTTTAGAAAATCGTTCAATTTGTTTATCTCTATTCCAAAACATTTTTCCTACATGCTTTCATTATAAGTTTGGTGGGGGGCACTTGACATTTTAATACATTATTTAATCTATATAACATATAAAGTGGTTTCATTGCATTCATATGCTCTGTCGGTAGAATTGTTGTATTGTGAAGTATATATAGATGGTGCCTTGTTTGTCATGTTAGTTGCACTATTTTCAATATGGAGATTAAGCTTCATTTCACAATATCAATTTTTGGTTTTTAGGATCGGGTGATGATATACCTTCTCTTTCCATTCTAGAAATAAGTTTGTTGAAATGGCGCGTTGGAGATGTTTTTGAGTTTTGAAATGATTATTTTCGCATCTAATTGCATTTCAGCTACCATTTGATGTAATTCAATGGTTTAGGAATTGATTCTAATTGTCCTCGAGTGGGTATTTGTTGATTCTTTATGTTGAATATAGTGATATCATATTACATTTGGCTTCAATGTTGGTTTATAAATGTGTGGGTAATTGGTTAGATGGGAGTATTTTTGTTTGGCCATAATATTAATCAAAGCTACCAAATTAGTTTAATATCATATTTAAAATGGTCATGGGAAATGGTTATTGGTGACAATATAGTTGTTGAGTAGACAATATTTTCCTAGGGAGAAGACACACATAGGATGCACACGTGGGAACAAGGCGTACTTGAAGGATAGGGAAGGAAACGTGCGCCAGGATAAGCTGATTCGGGACATAGCCATTTTCATGGATGTGGGATATTTTCGGAAGATAAGGTGTGGAGAACACATTAGGATGGAGACTTGTGTGACATGCAAATGATATTTTGGGAATGAGCATCTGATAAGAGCCATACATGAGTTCAAGATAATAATAGGATTACTACTTCCAGTTAACTATACGATGTCTATTATTAGTGCACTTGTATGTGTGCATGTTATTGTAAAGGTGCATGACTATTGTTAGCATGCAACCTATTTTGGGAAGTGCGTAGGTTGTAAAGGGAAAGTCCCCACCCCTATAAATATGTAGTGAACTATGTAGTTAGAGGGAGAGACTGAATAGTGATTTATTGTAGAGATATGCTACTGGATCTGATACACGCATAGCTTATGGTGATGCTTTGTAATGTAAGAAGCTTCTATGTAATTCAATGTTTAATATAATGGGGTATATTGGATGGATAACGTTTTTAAACATGACTGTAACTAGTTCTTGCACGGTTAATCTTATTATGGTTATCATTTAATTCATGATTCCCTAAGATATAGACATGGAATATGCTCTTTGAAATGTTTATGCTTATTTATGGTTGTAAAAATGTTGTATCTTCATTACACTAACATCCTACAAAAGCAAATCTAAAGAGGGGTCGGTACCTTTGCACGCTTTGGGTGAGAACTCAACTAAAGATGGGTGATGTGCCAATCGTCCTAGGTTCTTTTGGGTTTTTAAATAGTAGATTCTAGGCTCCATCATTGGTTCCATTTTGGGGACCTCTTTTTCAGTTGTTTTTCAAGATGTTTCATGATGAATACGTACTGATTGACCTTAGAAAGTGTTGAGTGGATAAAGGATCTAGAAGAAGAGTACGCTCAGAGGTTCGACACTAGATTGGAGTTTGATGCACGCACATGGGTGGAGTAGAATTTATATGACTATTTGTAGGAGAGATTATTTTCTATTTTTCTAGTAGAGTTTTACAAGTGGTTGGTTTCATATGCATCTAAAAGGAATTAGAGGTATCACACACTTATCTGGAAGTAGGAAGAATTTCAGGCCCTTTATGGTGCTGATATGATTTGGACGCACACTATGGATACTTGGTTCTATGGTGTTTTGAATAACTATATTTTGGATTACTCAATTTCCACTTATTCTTTCCTGGAGGTAGCTGAGTTTTAGTTTTTACGTTATCCAAGGGGAAATTATTTGCAAGGAATTCCATTAGTGATCAAAATCTTGATGGTAACCATGAACTTGGAAGAAAAACCAATGTTTATATAAACCTTACCATGTGCGGGGGTATGAAAATGTTTGGTGAAAGATGGAAGACCTAGTGGTAGAGAGGAAGAGAGAAGAAAGGTGGCTTAAGTATAATGAGGCACACAAGAGGGAGATATAAAAACAACGTGATATTGTAGAGTGGATGGCGTTGAGGAGAGAGATGGCTCATGAAGGATTTGAATCTCACGCAGGAGGCGTGGAGCCGAGCATCCGAAAATCCCATATTTGGGAAATCATAATAGGGAACCCTCCCCAACATCACATGGGAGTGTGCCGGAAGAGACGACCTAGGCCAAAGCGCGTATCTCGAATCTACCTTGTAACCTAGCCCTTGTGCTTGGATATCTGGTATCTAGTATAACCAGTAGTCAAAAAGCTAGTTTGGGTAGTAGAAGAGTAGGATTAAGTCAGATAGCAAGTACATATATGGCAGGGTAAACGTCTTCTTTGTTGTTTGGAGGTACCTTTTCAAGCACATCATCAACACATAACTCAAGCGCTAAGAATTTTGGACTCACTTCTAGGAGTAGTACCATTTCGTAGATTGTAGGAGTTTAGTTTAGTACCATTGTTAGGACATATGGTAGTACATCCACTGGTCCACTTCCGGTTATAGGTGGAGGATCAGGGGGCATAGGTGGCTCTAGTTATGGTGGATCTAGTGGTTTTAGAGGCAGAGGTAACATATAAGGTTCTTGATCAAGTGGATGAGTCTTCACCAACCTCGAAATATTTACATGGATATGTCTCTTCATCTTCCATAGTATATGGGAATAAAATATGTTTCTAAACACGTGCACATGTATGAGATACTGTGGTGCGTAAAAGGAGTTACGACTTTTGAGCACAAGGCAAGTCAGTTTGCAACTACATTACAGGGACACACACACAGTTGGTACAATAAGTTTTACCTTGATCAGACTTGTATAGATTATGTAACATTAAAGGATGCTTTCCTTAAGGAGTTTCATATTCTTGAGTTTGAGCAGAAGAGTATAAGTGTACTCAAGGATATTAAGCATGGAACTTCTAAGAGCGTTGGGGAATATGATGCCCATTTCAAAACACTTGTTGTCTAAAATTTATTATAATATTCATGCAAGCCAACATGCAAAGTGGTTTTTTAGGGGCTTGATCATACCTTTTAGGAGGGTCTTTGTCACATAAGACTTATACTGAGACCCATAAAAATCACTTGAAGTAGATTTGCATGTTGAGGCGATCAGAGCATAGACACTAGAGTGAGCCCATTCATAGAGGCACACATTACAACTATGGCAAAGTAGTTGGAGAAACTATTAGAAAATTAAGCACACAATATGCACATTGGGATTTGGTATACAAATTGTGAAGTGGAAGGGTGCACCAAAGATATTTTTCCCTACTGCACGAATCTTTTCATTACTACTCGCATTTTGAGATATGTCATTTGGACCATGATGTAAGATGTTGTCCATTATTACAACGTGTGATAAGGAAGAATGTATCTTGTTATTGTAAAATTTTCCGGTCCACAAATCATGATACAAAATATTGTAGGTTGATTGGTCAGATCCATGATGCCATAGATATTGGTGTGTGAAAGACTGGAGTATCAGATAATTCTAAATGTAAAAGTGAGCACCATGATCGTGATCAAACTCAAGCGCACTATGATCAAAACAAAGGGTGATTTGAAGGAGGTCACGGAAGAGGTTGAGGATACCATGGTGGATTTGGCGGTGAGGCCATGTGGTGGATGAGGTGAGTTCCCTTGTGGAATGTGTTTTACATGCAGATCCCCGACCACTACAGACGCGAATGTCTTGCTAGTAATTTAATCTACCTTCAAGAGAAGACTTTGAATCGATCAAAAGTTTTTGTAAAAATCTTCACACGGAAGATATCTCGCATCTTGAAAGTTCTCCAAGTCTTGAAGGATCCAAAAATTTGGACTTCGGACTTGGGATTTTCCTTTTGAAATTTAATTGGCTTGAAATTGAAATTGTGTTTTTCAAGTTCCAAAGTCTGAAACCCCGAAAGTCTAAAATTTTGGACTTTCGGGATTTCAGGTTTTGGAACTCTAGGTCACATTTTTAGGAAATTCCTTTGGAGTTCTGAAGTCCAAAACCCCGAAAGTCCAAAATTTCAGACTTTCGGGATTTCAGGTTTGTAAATCTAGGTCATGCATTTTGGAAAATTTCTTTTAGACTTCCGAAGTCCAAAAGTCTGAAATTTTATACTTTTGGAATTTTGGGTTTCAGAACTCTCCCAATCATTTTTGAGTTAATTACTTTTAGACTTCTGAACTCCGAAAGTTTGAAAGTCTGAAATTTCAGACTTTGGGATTTCGGGTTTCAGAACTCTTCCATGCCATTCCACAATTTTCATCCCCTAATCTCTGAAGTCCGAAACCCGAAATTACGAAATTTTAGAATCTCAGTCAAGCTGTCGGGTTTCAGACTTTCAGAGCTCTCTATGCATTTAATTCTTACCTACTTCTGTATGGATTGAAATTTCACCATTAATATTGGGTTTTTTCTATTTAAATCACATTTTCACCTATCATTTTCACTTGACACTTTGCTCTGATGACCTGATTTTTATTGTATCTTGTACTTTTCGATGTCATTCTCAAGGTATTTTTATTTTGGTCATTTTATTTTTGGTTTAAGATATTTTGTTTTGTTTCCTCCTTTTTTTTCTTTTGTTCCTCCTTTGCATACCTTAGGAAATGAAAAACTCATTGCCCACCATGTTTTCATGATTTGAGTTTCTACAGAAATCGATTTTGAAAAGATCCTCTCGAGTTCTCCAATTCACCCTCTCAACACCTCTTGTTTTTCAGAGTTCGAGATCAACATTTTGGAGAACTCTCTTTTTGGAATTTGGAGCTTTGGTTGTTCGACACTTCTTATTTTTTGAGAATTGTGCCATTGTACTTAAAAGTTCTCTTTTTAGGATTTCGAACTTGTTATTTTGAGGTTTTCACTTGTGTTTTGGAGGTTTCAATTTAGGTGTTTGGACTTCTCCACTTCGGGTTTCTAATTTTCAGGTTTTAGAGGTTGGAGGTTTTTAGGTTTCAGACTTCTCTTCTTTGACATTTCGAAACTTAAAATTTGATGTCTACTTCTACATCCAAGGGCAAGGAAAAGATGAAGTATTCATTTCTTGGAGTTGCTCCTCACTCTTGCTTATCTTCCGACCTGGGGAATATAGGGGACACTAACCTCGAGACAAATTGATTTTCTAGACTTCGGGAAAGGGTGAAGGCCCCAAATAAGAAACCCTAGATGTAAGCCATATATGATAGTGGGCTTGTTCTTGTTGCTGGTTTTCCCATGTCCATGCATTGCCCAAAATTTGTTTTGGCTACAACAACCCACTACGATGAAGAATCTATGATAGTTAAAGATGCCGATGGAAAATTTGTGATCCGCTTGGACCCATATTTATTTAAATATTTTCTCAAAATCCTTGATGTTGAAGATTACCCTCTAATTTCACCAGGGTCAGCAGTGGAACATTGGGACAAAGAAGTGGAATTGTGCATGAAGGTTGTGTTGAAAAGTTATCTGGCCAAGAGTTTTGCCAAATTTCCAAAGACCATGTATCGGTCAGACTTCATTCAGGAGGTCAATGACATCATTGTGCTACTAAGTAGAGTCTCAAGTCTTCCCTCTGTGAAGGAATTCTAGGAGTGGATGTTCTTATATATCGCTATGAAAAATGAATTTATCAAATGGGGGAGCATATCAGTAGCTCCATTTGCTATCAATTGAGTAGAGTGCATTCTTCAAAGAGTTTCTATATGACATCCTTCTTGGTTTATGCCACAACTGCTATGGGAGACTTCACCAGGTTGAATACTAAGGGTATTTAAAGCACCTCTCAAATCTATGATTTCTATCCTCAACTCACACTGGATGAGGGAAGCAAGCACTTCCGCAGGATCAACGATGCCTTCTTTGCTGTTATTCTCTACCATTTTGATAAGGAGTTGTATAATCAAAGGATTTATGATGAATCCTTTAAGGAAGTGCGTGAGTGGGGAGCTATCTACCTTTAGTTCCCCACATTTACTTACATTCGGATTCCTAGATTTGTAGGTGCTCCCAAAGAAGCTACCAAGATGTCCCACCAAAAATGGCCTCTATTAGAATTGGTTTGACAACTACTGGACTACCATAAGATCTAGAACAAATGACACAAAGTGGGAGTTCAATTCCCTATTTCAATTGGTAGATACACTTGCCCAAATATTTACAAGGCTAAGAATGTGGATGCAGAAATGATAGAGGTAACCTTGCAGACTTTCCATCCATGGACTAATTTTGACTATTGGGGTAAATTCAACGAAATAGGTCGGTCCAGTTCCCATGTGCCCCAGTTGGAAGACATCTAGATTCATTTTTGGGATGAATTCATCATCTGAAAAAGATACTATGAAAGGCTAACTTTGGATGAGGTTTGGCAATTTGGAATAGCCAATGTCCCAAAAGACATGCAAGATGATGATGAGGTTTTGGATGTAGTATATAAAAATAATAATATTTCCAATCAACCATTTCCATGGATTGATTCGTATGTGGAATAATATTACAACAAAAAGGAGAGGGAGGTTCCCATTCTATAGAGAACCTACAGTTGGTTGGTTAACTTGGCAATCTCACCCAAGGGGTTAGAGCAACCTATAAATACAGAAGCCCCATCAACCATGAGCCAATCAATACCCACAAACGGAAAAGGTCAGCCCAAAAGGCCCTTATAGTTCCAAAAAATATTTCATTTGTTGTTGGTCACTCATCTCTCTCCAAGGCTCCTGTTCCCAAATTCATGCCTCCTACAACACCCATGACAGAAATAGTTGAAGTTAGTGATTCTCCAAGTGTCCCACAAGACCCATAATTTCCTTTTTCTCTTCCATTTTCACTTCCTACATTAGCGCCTTCCACTCTCGTGGCCATTGCTTCTTCCCCATCTCCTTCTATGGCCCAAGTATTCTCATCCCTTCTAGTTCTCTTAGCTAGAGAAACTATTGGGTCACCCATTTCTTCTTCACTTCCCTTAACACTTCCATTTCCTTCCATCTCATCCCCTAACATCATTGTATCAACTCCTATGGCCATCCTCACATCCACCCCATCCATTACTACCACTACCATTCAAATGCCAACTAATGTTGCTAGTACTCTTCTTTTGGATAATGTTGTAGGTAATGAATCAAAAGTTATATCCTCATCAGCATCAACCATTCCAGAATGGTTGTTTGGTAGAATCCAAAGAAAAAGAAGAAAGTGCCTCTGGGGGATGTAATAGATCTAAGCATATTGGAGCATACACCAAAGAGACAAGCCAAGAGGCCAAATATTGTTTCAATCTTGATAGTGAATCCATCTGGGGAATGAGTTGTAGAGGTTGCCACTCCCATTGAGGGAAAAACTAAGGAAATAATTACAACTACAGATTATCAGATTTCTAGATTCTCACTGGGAAAAGCCACTCACAAAGGAGAAAAAAAATATGTACACACTGCTCTTGGAAATCTGCTAGAAAAATATGATAAGGATAAAGCTTCTAAGGATGAGCTTAAAGCCAAGGTCAAGCAGCTCACTGCATTGCTATGCAAAGTAACAAAGCCAACTCCATCTATTGAAGTCTCAACTACTACGGCTATGAAAATTTTATCTACCATTGATGAAATTTCTTATCATGAGATCGAGAAGATAGGACAGAAAGGGAGATCGGTAGATGGATGGATGGAACGCATATCTTTGCGTGAAAGCTCACCCTTTAATTAAAGAATCTATTATGATATCTAATGATTTTCATATTAGAAAAATTGCTATTTACAAAATGGATGAAGACTTCTCGGAGGACAATAACAACTTGCATTTGAATTTGGAAACATGGAGTGAGATCAGAGAGGAATATTTAGATCTAATCCTTCAGGAGGATGTAATTGATGATGCTGTAAAGTTGTTCGAGTATCAAAAGGCCATGGAATTCCAGTGTCAGGTGCTACAAGATTTAATTAAGAATTTGGATGATAAACGAGTGGAAATTATGGATGCTTTGAATGACATATCAGAGGAATTTGATATTGTTAACTATAAATTCTTCAATGAAAACATCAATGCTCTTCTAGAGGATCAGATCAAGAAGAATTTCAGAGATTTGGTGAAGCGTGACAATGAGGTTACCAAAACTTTCGGTAGTGAATCTATTGACAAGTTGGTTTTATGCCAAAATTTCACAGGAAGATTGAAGAAAGTTTTGAGTAAACTTAGAAGAGTTCCAGCTAAGATCATGAGGGAAATTGAGACAATAGATGTAGTGAATCACTACACATGTGGGCCAAGGGATGAGGAAATTCAAGGAATCATTAAACGCTTCATCGAATATAAACATCAAATGGCTGCGTGGGAGGAAACACAACGAAAACCTATAGAAGAAGAAGGCGTTGTAGAACCAGGCCAAAGCTGAGTGGCATGAAAGGAAATATCCAAGCTCTGGATCAGTCAAAGTTGCAGGGTTGACTGAGTCAAACCCTTGCAAAAAATTTGCTATTTTCATGGGAGCCTATTCCCTTGAATTAATGACATTTCTATTTTTAGTAAAATGTTAGTTGAAGGCCCAGCTATAATGGCTCAGCCTAAAGAACTTATAAATAGTTAGGTATATGGAGTCATTGAGAGAGATAGATCATTTTGGGAAGTTTCTCTTCAAGCTTGGAAGAGTACTTCAGAGATTTAAAACCTTTTAATTATATTCAAAGTGATATCTTGCCTTGAAGAACCTGATTTATTGTGCTAAATGGTTGATTGATATATGCTTTGTGAATGTATGATTCCTTAGTATAGATGATTAGCTTGCCTTTATTTCAGATTATCTTGTTTCATGTTATGGAAAAGTGATATAACCATCTTTTATGTCAGTTGTGGAAAGAGTGTTTTCCTTATGTTATTAAAAGTTATATTATCGTTAGCCATAATCAGTGAAATGAATGTTTGACATGTGCATGTGTTTTATCCTCATGGTTAGTTAACTATGTGTTCAATCAAATTTGGTCTCTCTATTCTGTATGATTCAAGTTTTAACAAAGGAACATATGCTTCTGGTTTGTGGTATTTTGTATCCTTTCTAAGTTGCAATAGGTGAAGGTGATTAATGGTGCAAGCATCCTACTCACATTAACCCTTCCTGAGATTAAAATATCCCTTTATTTGGTGCATCACCATCCCTAGTATAGTTTTCCTTTTTGCAAAAATCTTTCCCTAAAACCCATGACAATGTTAGCATCATCTAGATAGCCATTTTATGAAACTAGGAGTAGTACAACACTTAGTTTAGGAAGAGGAAGCTGACCTTCTCTAGAGGTTCACCTTGAGCCAAGTCCCACATCTTGAGAGGTGATCCCATGTGTTCGAATCACACCGAATGACCTGCTTATAGTCCGACCATTCATTGGGTGTAGTGATTCGGTGACAACATGTCCTCGGAATATTACTTGTTCTTTTGTGGGAAGAATCACAACTATGAGGAGTTCTCGAATTATATGAGCATATTAGCAAATAACATAAACATGAGAAAAAGGCGTAGGGATGGTTAGAATATAGTACACTATGGAAAATTAGTGGATGCCAAAGCGGCACGTAACCCGAGGTATTACACCTGTGAAGATTACTACACATGCTGAAGCTGCACACACTAAAGAGGCATTATAGAAGAAGCCTTCCATCACCAAGGAGGAAGTTTTACATGTAAGGTACCTAGATCCTACACATCAAAAGGAGGTTTATCAGGAAACCATAGAGGTACTCATAAATCTTCATGGTGAAATATAGTGTTTGAAGGAACAATCATGGAAGTCAGAACAAAATAAGTAAGTAGAGACAATTCAATATGATATTGATGACTTGAAAGAGGTATGTAAAATGCCATGCCAAGAGAATATCATTCCATTACTAAGGAATTGGAAAAGATAATTGAGTTACTACGACATTTTTAGGACTTATTCCCTAGGGCATACTATGAGTTAAAAGGAGTGCATGAATCATTAGGAGAGATGAAGATTAAGCTAAAGAAAGGTGCGCGCCTAGTCGGAAGAGAACTTACAAGATGAACCCTAACATACGCGTCAAATTTAAGGAAGAAATTGATTTTTTTTTTGAAATATAGCATCATCAAGCCCCTAGAGGAATCAAAGTGGGTTAGCCCCATGGTGATCAATATATAGAAAGATGGTCGAATTAGGATTTGTGTGGATTATAGAGAACTGAATGCTGCATGTGTGATTGATCCTTTTCCTACACCTTTCATAGAGAAAATATTAGGAGTTGTAGGGCACAAAGTTTATTATTTTATAGATGGATTCTCTGGGTATCATCAGGTTATAATTACACAAGAGGATTAAGAGAAATTGATTTTCACCATTGAATGGGGAAGTTTTGCATATATTGTGATGCCCTTTTGTTTGAAAAATGTGCTTGCTATATTATTGTGCATAGTTGTTCAACCATTCAAAGATTTTATTCACAACTTCTGCAGGTTTACTTGGATGATTGGATGGTGTATGGACTTGTTAAGGATCATTGTGACAATTTGCGCTTAATGTTTGAAATATGTAGATAGTTAAGCATATCTTTAAACATCAAGAAGTGCATGTTTGCTAAAAATTTTGGAAATTTTTAGGGCACATAATTTGTAAGGAAGGTTTGTTAGTGGATCCAACTAAGGTTGCAGTTATTGTAGGCTGGAAGATCCTACAAGTCGAGTGAGTGTGTAGATTCTTAGGCCACACAAGGTATTATAGAAAGTTTATCAAAGGGTATACGAAGATCGCTGCACCTCTGGAAGATTTACTAAAAGGAAAAGGGGAATTATATTAGGGAGAACCGCAACAATGCACATTTGAGGCATTGAAGGATATACTTACAACATCTCCTATTCTACATTTTCCTTCATGGAACCAACCATTTCATGTACATGTGGACACATTTGGCACATTCATTGGCGTGATGTTAGCTCATCCTGGAGAAGTTATTATAGATCATCCTATCTATTTTTCTAGTAGGAAGTTGACTCATGCAGAGAAAAATTATACAACAACAGAGCGCGAGGTCTTATTTGATCTACGCACTGCATAAATTCAGACAGTACTTGCTAGCAACACCTTTTTTATTCTATATTGATCACATGGAATTAAAATACTTGGTAAATAATCCCATTTTATAGGGGTGCATATGTCGATGGGTGCTCTTATTTCAGGAATTTGATTTCACAATTGTGGTAAAACTAGGTAAAAGTAATTCTAGCCTCAGACCACTTATCAAGGATTGATCGGGGAGGACACACAGACAATTGAAGATATAATGCCAAATGCACAGTTGTACATGTTACATCGTGCACCTTTAGAATTGGAGGATATTTATATCTTTTTATGCATGGGTATGGTGCCAGAAGGAATGAAAGCATTGGAGAAGAAACAACTTGCAATTCACACGACACCCTTTATGTTGATCAATGGAGATTTATAAAAACTAGGTTGAGATGAAGTATTACGTCGGTGTGTACTGGAACATGAGTGCACATATATCATGGAAGAGGCTCATGGTGGTATTACAGGTGGGAACTATGTAGGTGATGCCACTACATGCAAGATTCTACTCATTGGATTATGGTGGGAGACCCTATACAAGGATTGTAAAGAGTATTGTAAGGCATGTGATCATTGTCAACACCTTGGAAAACCTAGGCAAAGAGATGAAATGCCTTTGAGGCCTATTTCTAGTATAGAGCCATTTGAGAAATGGGCTATAGAATTTGTAGGTCCTATTTCACTAGCCGCACGTAGAACTAGATCGTGCTATATCATCACTTACATAAATTATCTTACACGGTGGGAAAAAAGAACACCAAAGGATTGTGCAACAATTACAACAACCGAGTTCTTATGGGAAAATGTTCTTACTAGGTATGGATGTCCATTGAGCTTGACAAGTGATAGGGGCACACACTTTTGAATGAGACAATCAGGATATTACTAGATGAATTTATGGTTGTGCACCACAAGACTACACCCTATCATCCTCAGGAAAATGGTACTGTTGAGGCCTTTAACAAGATATTGAGCAGAACTTGACAAAAATTGTGATGTTGGAAGGAAATATTGGGATGATAAAGTTTCTTGTACTTTGGGCATATAGAAAAAAGCGTAAGAGGTTAAATAAGGCCACACCCTTTCAGTTGGTGTTTGGCATAAGCAGTTCTTCTAATGGAATTCATGTTACCTTCCTTGTGTATTGCATGTGCTAGAGGTATAGTTGATGAGAAAGCATTAGAAGAAATAATTAACAATTTAATACATTTGGATGAGAGGCATGCCATAACACATTGGAGTGAGAAGTGGGAAAAGGATAGGTAAAAGGCATGGCATGACCGAAAAATCAGGGATAAGAAGCTTGAAGTTAGACAAATGGTACTAGTTTATGATTCTAAGTTTTTGTGCCATCATGGAAAGCTCAAGGTGCATTGTTTGGGACCGTATGTTATCACTCATATACTTGACTCAAGCACTTTCTAGTTAGAGGCACTTGATGGAATGTGGTTACCCAGTTACTTTAATGGGAGTAGGATGAAGCCCTACTATAAATAATTCTTCTTGGTGCTTGTAATAAGGCAACATTTCCATTTAGTATAAATTTCCCTTTCTGTATTTCCTTTAATTTATTTCCTTCTTCATCGCTATGCTTTGTCAATTTAGTTTGGTGTTTTGTGTAATAAGCACATTTGCGCGTTGGAAGCTAATTATAATCTAAAGTATTTTTATGTGTAGAGGATTGCACATACCATTTGTGGGGTGGTTGTTATTTTTTATTCACAAATGGGTACACATGAGAATAAACTATTACAGGTGCTATTCAAGTATGGAAAGGAGCTATTAGAAAGGAGATTACTTCTAAAGAAGACCATAGATGGAAATGAATGAAGGGACAATATAACATGAGGTAAGTAGTGACCATGGAAACTACTATGAGAAGGTGCAATGGTGAGGTACTCGGCGCATGGAAGCACATGGAAGAGAAGTCTATAGCCTAGAGGGTAGGAAGGCATGCTAGAAGGTTATAACTAGGGCATGAAATTGTACTACGTGGAAATTTTTCAGAAATTTTGAAAATGGTTAATTAATGAGAGGATTATTGGTAGGTGAAGGAGAAATAAATGCACTATTTTTTTGAAAATTTATATAAGGACGTGATGCGGGTTTATTTTTAACTGCAATCAAACATATTCGAGTGATCTAAGTGTAATCGAGCCAAGTGAATCATTTTGAGGTGCAGAGAGTTGCAAAACTAGATATAGAAAGAAAATTTGTTCACTTTGAAAAGGCTTGCGTCCCCATTGGTGAAGGGTTTGAGTGAAGTAGAAGCATTGAGAAGGAGATACGACACACGGGTTCTAGCTAGGGCATGTAATTTTGAGCTATGGGTTGAACTTAACACGAAGATACAAGGTGGAATTTTTATGATGACACAAAAGAAAGCACCTATAATAGGCATAAAAGGAAAGAAAAAGGTGGAAGTTGAGGTTGAAATTACTCCCGAGAGAAATTTTTCAAAGATGTAGTACTTGGAAGGAGTAATAGTTGGGAAAGAATGGGATTCCCACATCCGCAGATGCAAAGTAAATGACTACAACCATCACACCATTGATAACAAGGGAGAGTTGGATGCTTTGCTGAATAAGAGGACCAATAAGCACAAAGTGGAAGATATGCCAGTGTATGATGACGCTAGGGAAACATTGCTTAAGAAGGTAAGCATTTATCAAATATATGAGCTACCATATTTTAGAAAATATGAACCTTTGTACTAGTGTCTTATGAGAAGAGTCCATGAGAACTTATTCTATTTCGTTGGATAGAGGGTCACAACAACACTAATTACAACATTAACAAGATTGAAGGGGACATGGACAAACATTGTTAGTGATCTGGTGATAAAGTAGTAGTTATAACCACAAGTAAGGAGATGGGGTATACTAAGGGTGCGTGAGGGATGGACATCTATAGATTGAGAAAGTAACTTATGGTGTAGGAAGATGCACATCTTCTCACCAAGCTCAATGATCAAGGGAGATGGTCACAGGTAAATAAAGTGTGGTTATACATTTCAAAGAAGATGATAGAGGGAGAAATCTACAACTTGGCTAGCTATATTACATAAAAAATTGTTGAGGAGGCACACGCAGGTGAAAAGATAAGTTTTGGTGCCATCCTCTTATCTCTTTTTTTTGTAGAAATTGGACTACCCGATGGGCCAGAGAATAAAATTTGGGAATACCCCGCTGAGAATAAGTCCCTCGCAGAAAGGTTTGAGAAATATTTATGTGAAGGATCAATGAGTGGCCCATTTAAGAAAATGGCTGAAATGTGGTATGACCAACTTTACGTGTCATTTGAGGAGGAATGGCTTATTCCAAAGGAACTACCTTTGGTAGTGTTATCCAATTTCACCCCCCAGTGGTTGAATTGATAACGTACATCAAGATTCCCAAGTCCCAGGCTGAAAAAGAACGAGCTCTGAGAGAATGCGAGAAGTTGCAGAAAATAAGCTTGGGCCAGAAAAAATTGTGAAAATCGGCTAAGTCCTTGTTCTAGAACAGTCGGGACATTTGGGACACAAAGGCGTGGATCAGCCGAAAAGCCTACAGGCGGCCCAAACAGTAAAGGGACAAGTGGGACAAGAGTGCACGAATGGCGCGAACCGCCCAGATCGGCCGGAGCGGGAATCGGAGCACAGTCGGACGACGAATGACGCGTGGGACGCGGAAAGCCGGTTCAGTTGAAAGAGAAGAAAATCGACCAATAGTTTGGGACATTTGGGCCGTGAGTACTCAAACCACCCCGATCAGTAAAAGGAGAACTTTTGCACCAAAAATTCGGGACATTTGGGCCGTAAAGGCGCGGATCGGCCGGATCGGGTGAACGGAAGAATTTGTCCCGCTGAAGCCGGGACATTTGGGACAAATGGATACGAACCGGACGGTTCGGCCGAAACAAGAAATTTTAGCACAAAACAAGTGGGACAAAGGACGGCGGGACGCCGAATAAAGAAGGAGCCGAAAGCCAATCGAGATCACGACACGTGTCACTTTGGCGAAAGGGCGTGGAAGCCCATTTCGGGTGAATCGGAAGAATTTGTCCCGAGATAGTTTGGGACATCCGGGACAAAAGGACGCAATGGACGCGAAAAATCGGCAGCCGTGGATGAATCACAAGCATGACACGTGTCACCAAGGAAAAATTCCAAGAAGTCAAAGGGGCGAGTTCTCGAGCACCGATCCGAACCAATGAAATAGTGCCACGTGTCCAAGTTTAAGGGGCCTACAAGAAAATCCACGAAAAGGTGGAGAGAGGGAATTGCTCGGCGAATCGAACTCTGCCACGTCTTTGTCCGGATGGCGAGCATGGGAAAAGATTTTAAAACTGTTCTTGCTTGTTTTGTGCCCTAAATCTTGAGATCTTCATATCTTCGATCCGAACTCGAATTTGCGTTCTTTATATCAACGGAAAGCTGTTGAAATTATCTACATGATTCTGGGATCAATATTGCATTTTGGTTGTGTTCGAGGGAGAAAATTAAGAAAATTTCTCTAACGCATGGTGATAGGTAAGTAATGCTTCAACTACCAACTTTAATACAACAGACAACTCACCGCTCTGTTAGACAGCCCACCATTTTTCCAGGAGCCGCCGCTTCTACCATAATGAGATGATTTTAAATGTAGTAGAGGTGTTTGTAGTAGATTCAACTTTCCCTTCTCTTTCCTCTCTCATTTTGAATATATATTGTAAGGAGGAGCTTCTTTAGAGGGGGACATTCTTGTTTTGCATCCTCCTTTCTTCCTTGCTTACAGGAGAATTTGTGGAGCTTTTCCAAACCTCCCATATGGATTGTAATGCCGGTTTTGCCTCTTGGCCACTGCAATGTACTGTATCGACTCTTGAGCAATATATATATGTTTGTGATTGATTCTCAACCCTCTCATGTATTCATTGCTATTATTTTGATCTCTTATTGTAGTTTGGTTACCTGTGCATAGTGTTTGTATTGCATCTATGTGGTTTGTGTTAGATTTGCAAAACGAGTGTCTAACATTCCTTGGTGCATCACCTCTGTAGTTTAGGTTTTATTCTATGCATTTTCTCACCTTGTCTCCTTGACAAGTTAGATTAGGTTTTAGTAAACCCTCTGCATTTTGTGTGCATCTGAACAGAGGAATAGGAACCAGCCTTCTTTGGAGAATCCTTTCTCATCTTTACAAGTCCCACACTTGGAGAAAGGATTCCATGTTGTGCAATCACACTGGATGCCTGAACATCAACCTAGAAGCCTGATCTGCATCCAGGGGTGCTGTGAGTCTGCAACAACAGTTTTGGCACGCCAGTGGGACTCTACAGAGGTCTCATTTTTATTGCAGCAAAGTTGATATGCATTTGCTACATCTTTCTTGCTTATAAGAGTTGTTATTTGCATATCTGGTGACTTCGCTGGGGAAGAATCAATTGGTTTCAGCAGTGCATTCCTAAAAACTCATGAGAAGAATCACCACAAGGTCAAGAGCTGGAGAAGAAGAGGTGCTGTTTGAATACCTACGATTATCTCCGAGAAGAAGGTAAAGAGGAAGAAGGATTCAAAGGTCTCCATCTCCACCAAAAAGAACTCTCTCAACTCCTCCACCGACGAGCCTTTCTTTCAATATACAAGGGTTTTAAGACCAATCGAATGGCTCAACAATCCCTACGTCAACTTTACAGCAAAGAGCCCACTTGCTCTCAATGCACAACATCCAGTTCTATTATCGACCTTGAAGAACATTCCCTACTTCACCGGAGAAAATCAGACTACTCTAGGTGATCATGTTAAAGATATTGCTAACCTTTGGGCAATCCATGAAATCGATGAAATGCAAGTGGTGTCAAATTCATCGCATCCTTATTCAAGGGTAAAGCATTGCAATGGTTTAGGATCCTTGGAGTGGTTCTATTACAACCGGAATCAGTGTGCATTGCACTTCACGAGTAATTTGGAGAGAAGGGAGACAACTTGCATTTTGGAGCATTGAAAACCATCAAGAGGGCTCCCAATGAGCGGTGACCGACTTCAACTTCAGATTTCAAAGGTCTTGGGATAGGATTCGGTGGCAATCGTGCCAACAAATAGGAGGTGCTTTTCTATATTACCTTAAAGCTTTGAATTCTGATATTTCTATGTTAATTCAGTCCATGGGAGGCACAACAATCCCTATGGCTTATAGCATTGCCATTAGGGCTGAAAACTATCTTATTCAAGCTGGTAAACTGGCTCCTAGGCCTCCCATGCCCTTGTATCCAAACTTAGAAAATCCAAGCACTAGTCAAGCACCCACTTTGGCTCCTGTTCCCACTCCTAGAAATCAGAGTTCAAATGAAGCTTCCACTTCATCTCCTAGTGCTTCAAATGAACTCCAAGAGGTCATGAAACAGTTGCAAAACCTAGGCAATGAGCTGGTTACTCTCAAGAGGTAGCAAGCCCAAGGTTTCAGACCTTCCTATCAACCCCAAGCTCAGCCAAATAGGCAGCCATACCAACCACAAAGACCACCTAATCCAGCTGCAAATATGAATCAAAATCAAAGCCAAGTAAGGCCTCCTGCCAATAGACCATTCCAGCCCTATAATCCAAATGCCATATCTGCCTCCAAGGCATTAGTGCCAACACAGAATAACATTGCCCAGGAATATGATTGGTGCTGTCCATGCAACGAGCCTCATAACCAATCCATGTGCTTCAATGGTGCTATCAATCAAGCGTTGATGGTGACAACTACCGGTGTGGAGGGAGAGGGCAATCAAGGAAAAAGCCAACAACCAGAAACATTCCAACAGCAATCAGCCCCAAATGACACCACATTGGTGAACCGCAAGCGTAAGATTTACGTGGCATGAATCGAGCAGATCTCTCAAGGTGTTGCCCAACACAAGGTCAAAAAGGAGGAATCTGGGTGAAGAAAGCCATTAGCCCACCAATCCACAACCTTCCACGGCTCCACAAATGATTGGCAAGCGAGTCCGTTTCAAATACACAAGGGCAGCAAGAACAGCCCCTAGGCCAACTCAAATTCCAATTTATTGCTGCCTACGTGCAAGGAGTAAATGTGCAAACCAAGGGACAACAAAATGATACTTCATCCCCGTTCAGTATCATTGAACAGATGAAGAAGACTAACGTCAATATATCAATGTGGGAATCCCTATCTATCCCAGGCCAAAGAGATTTGCTGCAAGCTGCCATGAAGGACTGGTCAACTTCGAATCAGTGGGTTCAGATGCAAGACAAAGTGCTTACAAATGCTACCCAGCCTGAAGGAAATCATGGAGGACAACAAGGTAAAATGTTGAAGCCCCCTCCTTTCTATGTTTCATTAATCATTGGGGATAAACTAGTACACAATTGCATGATTGATTCCGGGGCAAGTAGCTCAGTGATGCCCAAGCAAATAGCTAATCAGCTGGGTCTCCAATATGAAGTAATATCTAAAGGGGTAGTGCAATTGGATGGGACAGCAATAGCAATAGTTGGAGTGATTAAAAACTTGAGTCTTACCTTTCATGCATGTCCAAATGTTGTTGTCTTACAAGATATATCAATCATAGACCTTCCACCACTCTTTGCCCTTTGCTTGTCAAGAGACTTCACAAACAAGATTGGAGGGTATTTGTCTCATTGATTGGTCCCACATGCTTTATTTAGAACAAGGTATGGAACTAAGGCTACAATCAAGTCTGAACCCATTGTAAACTTCCATATTGAGCCCCGCACCCCAAGTCGATTAATGCCAATTTCTCGGCATTTGATCAAGAAGATCACCCTAGCGCCGATGAGGTGACACCAAGGTTGGAAGTATCCGGACCTAACTCTTGATGAATGGGCAAACAAGATACATGATTTTGATCCCTATCAAGAAGTAGAAGAATCTGAGCTAGGATTCTATTGTATACACGAAGAAAATCAACCTGTTCCTAGCATCACCAAGCCAAGCCATAATGATGACAATGAGGTATGGCGGTTGTTTTTTGACGGATCAAGGAGTAGGCAAGGTGTAGGAGGTGGGGCCATGCTTGTTTCACCTCAAGGAATAAAGTACTATTCAGCTTTTAGATTTCAATTTGCATGCTCCAATAACACCGCTGAATATGAAGCTTTGGTGCAAGGGATGCATTAGGCAATCAAGAGAAAAATAAAGAATCTACAAGTCTTTGGGGACAGTGAATTGATTGTAAATCAGGTCAAGGGACGACATGCTGCCAAGAATGATCTACTCAGGTGCTACAAGAATAGGGTGTGGGACGTCATGGAAGATTTTGAAGGTTTCATCATCGAATCCATTTCCAGGAAAGAGAATCAAGCTGCGACAGGCTTGTAGTAGTAGGGGCAGCCTTTGACATTACGAAAAACATTCAACAAGACAAGGTACAGCCAAACATCCACGTGATTGTGAGGCCTTCAGTGCCGGATAACAATGTCAGTTGGCAAGTGTTTGAGAATGACCAGCAAATCATCAATTTCCTACAAGAAGAAGCTGAGTTCTCTGCCAGGAATCAAGACAAGTTGCATCAGCAGTATGGTGACCAAGTGGTGCAGTTGAGAACTAACAAATTACCAAAAGGCCTCATAACCTTGGAGTCAATCTTCAACCCGAATGATCAGTTCCGGAAGGAGAAGGCAAACATTCAAGTAAAGGGTGAGGATTCAGAGCCTATTTTAGTGGAAGAAGGCAAAACATTGCAGATTGGCAAAGTAAGTACCTCACAAGAGAAATCTGATTTTGTTCAAGCTTTGCCAGAATTTCCAGATGTCTTCGCTTGGAGCTATGAAGACTTGAGAGGATTCAATCCAAATTTGGCACAACATACCATAGAATTGGATCCAGATGCTAAGCCCATCAGGTAGAAGCAGAGACCAGCCAACCCTCACATTGAGCCTCTGATGAAGAAAGAGCTAAATAAGCTAATAGAGGCAAGCAAAGGTATATTCCCGATCAAGCACTCAAGCTGGGTTGCTAACTTGGTTTCGGTCAGGAAGAAGAGTGGAGAAATCAGGTTGTGTGTGGACTTCCGCAACCTCAATAGGGCATCTCTCAAGGATCATTATCCACTCCCTTCCATGGAGCAAATATTGCAAGTAGTATTTGGTTCAGAGAGATTCTCTCTCCTAGATGGCTACTCAGGGTATAATCAGGTGATGGTGAAAGAAGATGACCAGTTCAAGACGACTTTCACCACCAAATGGGGGACCTTTTCCTACAAGAAGATGCCATTTGGGCTGTCCAACGCTGGTGCTACCTTTCAAAGGGCAATGGACATGGCATTCAAAGGTTTGATCAACAAGATAGTGCTGATATATCTAGATGATATCATTGTCTTCTCAAAGAATGCAGCAAACCATCTCTTTCACCTCAGGCAAGTGTTTCAGAGGTGTAGAAAGTTTGGAGTGTCTTTGAACCCCAAGAAGTGCATCTTTCTCGCACATGAAGGAAAGCTCCTCGGCCATATTGTCTCAAAAAGGGGACTGGCAATTGATCCAGAGAGGGTTGAAGCCATAAGAGCACTGCCATTGCCAAGTCACAAGAAGGCTCTTCAAAGTTTCTTGGGAAGGATTAATTTCATCCGCAGGTTTATTCCAGATTTTGCAGCCCTTGTCAAGCCCATCACCAAAATGTTAAAGAAGAGCATGGCTTTTAAGTGGACGGTAGAAGGCAAGGAGAGCTTCGAAGCAATCAAAGAAGCTATCTCCCAGGCACCAACCCTCATCAACCCAGACTTCTCCAAGGATTTCATCCTCTATGCATTTGGAGGCAATGACACTATCTCTGCCATTCTGGTACAGCAGAACAAAGATAATGATGAGCAGTTGATTGCCTTTTTCAGCCAGAGCCTAGATGGCTGCGAGGTGAGGTACTCTTTTATTGAAAAGCATGTACTTGCAATAATCAGAAGCTTGAAGAAATTCAAGCATTTAGTCTCAAGCAACAAGGTCCAGTTGCTGGTCTCACATCTTTGGAGTTAAGGAATTCCTCCTCAACAAGGATTTGAATGAGAAAAGGGCAGATTGGATCACCCGTGTCATGGAGTATGACATTGATATCAAGATCACCAAGCTGGTAAGAGGAAAGGACTGTGTGAGCAGCTATTTTTGGGAAAGTAAAAGGAAGTATGCAACGAAGAAGAAGCTGTTTTGACAGTCGAGGATGACCATGAGCCAAGTGGCAATCAAGAAGAAGACAATGTTTCCCCCACTCATTGCTGGACCCAAGGTATTATGCACTTCCTAAGTACAGGCCTGTGCCCTCCAGAGATGAACAAGACCCAAAGGAGACACTTCAGATTGCAGGCTGTCCCGTATGCCATTGTTGATGGAGTTTTGTTCAAGAAAGATGTGAATGGAGTGCTGCTGAGATGCATTAGCACAGGTCAGATTCAAAGGGTGTTGGAAGAGTTTCATAGTGGACCAGCTGGTGGCCATTTTGCACCAAGAGTGACAGCTCTAAAAATCATGAAGGCTGGTTATTATTGGCCTAAAATTTTTAGTGATTGCTATGCATGGATCAAGAGGTGTAAGAATTGTGCATTCTTCACAGGAAAAGAAAGACTTGCTGCCCTTCCATTGCATCCAATCTCAGTTGACCAGCCATTCATGCAATGGGGTTTGGACTTCATTGGAGTCATTAATCCCAATTCAAGCCAAGGGCACAAATGGATTTTGATGGCCACGGACTACTTCACCAAATGGACAGAAGTAGTAGCACTCAAAGAGGCAAATGAGTCTAACATCTTAGACTTTTATGAGGGGATAACAACCAGATTTGGTGTACCTGCCACAATAATCTCTGATAATGCATTGGCATTCATTGGATCCAAGGTGACTGAGTGGGCTGTCAAGAATGGTATTTACCTAAGCACTTCATCGAACTATTACCCTCAGGGTAATGGCCAAGCCGAGTCTACAAACAAAAACTTGTTGAAGATCATTAGGAGAACTCTTGATGAGAATCAGAGGTCTTGGCACACCAAGCTGAAATCATCCTTATGGGTTGATAGGATCACTCCCAAAAGATCCACAGGCAACTCTCCATTCAGGCTTGTCTATGGAAGAGAGGCAATCTTGCCCATGTCACTTGAGTTGCCAACATTGGAACTCATGAAGCAGCTAGAGTTACTTGAATTTGAGCCCATGGAGGTGAGGTATGCAGAGTTGATGGAGCTGCAAGAGATCAGAAATCAGGCATCCCAAGCAATGGAAAAGGATCAAGCTTTGATCAAGAAGACCTTCGATAGAAAGGCCAAAGATAGATCTTTTCAAGTTGGAGATCTAGTGTTGAAATGGGATGTGGACAGAGCAAAACCAGGAAGGCATTCAAAATTTGATGCCATTTGGAGTGGCCCATACATGGTCATAAAGTGCAAGAGCAGCAATGCTTTCCAATTGGCCTCATTGGATGGTGAAGAACTGCAGATTCCAGTAAATGGAATCTATCTCAAACATGCTCTTGAAAATAAAAGGTTCACCCTTGTAAATATTAGTCTAGATTTCAATGCCTCTAAGTGTGTATGCACATTGTCTTGTTGTAGTTAGGTTTCAGTTTCCCTAAGTGCTTTGGCATAGGTTTTGTTGCTCATGGATTGAGTTTTTACAGTTCAGCGTGCTCTCATAGAAGGAGTTGCAGTATCAGGCTCATTTCAGGTCATTGCTTATGACTCCATGCCCAATGGATCGCAAAAAGGGGCAACTGGTCTTTTCATCTAGTAGGCAGATGACCCCCACTGAGTCGCCAAATTGTTATCCAATTTCCCCCCCAGGGTTGAATTGATAACATACATCAGGATTCCCAAGTCCCAGGTTGAAAAAGAATGAGCTCTAAGAGAATGCGAGAAGTTGTAGAAAATAAGCCTGGGCCAGAAAAAATTGTGAAAATCGGCTAAGTCCTTGTTCTAGAACAGTCGGGACATTTGGGACGCAAAGGTGCGGATCGGCCGAAAAGCCTACAGGCGGCCCAAACAGCAAAGGGACAAGTGGGACAAGAGTGCGCGAAGGACGCGAACCGCCCAGATCGGCCGGAACGGGGAATTGTAGCACAGGACAGTCGGACCAGAAGGACTCATGGGACAGGAAAGCGGTTCAGCCGAAAGAGAAGAAAATCGACCAACAGTTTGGGACATTCGGGCCGTGAGTACGCGAACCACCCGGATCGGCTGAAAAGGAGAACTTTTGCACCAAAAATTTGGGACATTTGGGCCGTAAAGGCGCGGATCGGCCGGATCGGGCGAACCGGAAGAATTTGCCCCGCGAAGCACTGGGACATTAGGGACAAATGGACGCGAACCGGCCGGTTCGGCCGAAACAAGAAACTTTAGCACAAAAACAAGTGGGACAAAGGGACGCGTGGGGACGCGAATAGCCGAAGGAGCCTAAGCCAATCAGATCACGACACGTGTCACCGGTAGAAAGGGGGCGTGGAAGCCCATTTTGGGTGAACCAAAAGAATTTGTCCCAGACAGTTTGGGACATCCGGGACAAAAGGACGTGATGGACACGAAAATCCGGCAGGTTGTGGAAGAATCACAGCATGACACGTGTCGCCAAGGAAAAAGTCCAAAAAGTCAAAGGGGCGAGTTTTCGAGCACTGATCCGAACCAATGAAATAGTGCCACATGTCCAAGTTTAAGGGGCCCACAAGAAAAGCCCACGAAAAGGTGGAGAGAGGGAATTGCTCAGCGTGAATCGAGCCGCCACGTGCCGTCAGATGGATGGCGTGGCGTGGGAAAAGATTTTAAAACCTGTTCTTGCTTATTTTGTGCCCTAAATCTTCAGATCTTCATATCTTTCGATCCAGAGCTCAAATTTGCACGTTCTTTATATCAACGGAAAGCTGTTGAAATTCTCTACATGATTCTAGGATCAATATTGCATTTTTGTGCTATTTGGAGGGAGAAAATTAAGAAAACGTCTCTGACGCATGGTGATAGACAGAAGTAATGCTTCAACTACCAACTTTAATACAGCAAACAGCTCGCCGCTCCTGTTAGACAGCCCACCATTTTTCCAGGAGCCGCCGCTTCTACCATAATGAGATGATTTTAAATGTATCGAGGTGGTTGTGGTAGATTCAACTTTCCCTTCTCTTTCCTCTCTCATTCGAATATATATTGTAAGGAGGATCTTCTTAGAGGGGGACATTCTTGTTTTGCATCCTCCTTTCTTCCCCTTGTCATAGGGAATTTTTGGAGATTTTCCAAACCTCCCATATGGATGGTAATGCCGTTTTGCCTCTTGGCCACCGCAATGTATCGTATCGACTCTTGAGAAATATATATATGTTTGTGATTGATCCTCAACCCTCTCATGTATTTCATTGCTGTTATTTTGATCTCTTATTGTAGTTTGGTTACCTGTGCATAGTGTTTGTATTGCATCTATGTGGTCTTTGTTAGATTTAAAAATGAGTGTCTAACATTCCTTGGTGCATCACCTCTGTAGTTTAGGTTATATTCTATGCATTTTCTCACCCTGTCTCCTTGACAATATAGATTAGGTTTTAGTAAACCCTCTGCATTTTTGTGTGCATCTGAACAGAGGAATAGGAACCAGCCTTCTTTGGAGAATCCTTTCTCATCTTTACAAGTCCCACACTTGGAGAAAGGATTCCATGTTGTGCAATCACACTGGATGCCTGAACATCAACCTAGAAGCCTGATCTGCATCCAGGGGTGCTGTGAGTCTGCAACAACAGGTAGTAGGCAAGGTAGTATATTTCGTGGTGTATCATCACTTCTACATCACGTGGTTTTCCATGAAGGATGGGATATGGAGTCCATGGTGAAAAATTCCCTATGCCTTCACAATACGCTACTTTCAAGCCTCAATTCACATATTTTCTTATGTGCACAGGATGAACTTCAACACGCACAAGGTAGATTGTGATTACCATACCCTCAAAAAAAACATTTGTATATTCGGGTTGGTCTGCCTACATTGAAAGGCTCATTTCAGACGTCATAAGTATCAAGCCCGAGGTTTGGCTATTGGGGACAAAGTGGAGCCGCGCTCATATATCTTTAGCTCAACCTAGGATGTAGAATAATAAGTATGTGGAGAATGAGTTCATGCTCCGAGGGATGCCTAAGGGAAATCACACAATGGATAATGTGCCGGCTTCAAATATTTTGTAACCATATAGATAAATGAGGAGGAAGAGGAATAAGAAGATAGTTGGATCATAGAGGCAAGAGGTAGCCCAAAGACAGTGGAGAGTGAGCGCATAGATTATCCACCATAGGAACATGATAGAGAAGAAGACGTGGACGTGGATGCAGTCCTTGAAGAGTGTCGATTTAAGAAGGTATGTAGAAGAACTAGGACCTAAGGTACGGGAACACCACACTGTAATAAGATCACCTAGATTCTCCCCATAGAAAGAGGCACTTGAGAAGAAGAGGAGGAGAAATTTCAAGCTAGATGGGGAGGAAAAAGAGTCTGAAGAGAGCATGCCTAGAACCCCATTGCAACTAGAAGATATGGAGGAACCCAGAGATGAAGAAATGAAAGATGAAGAGGAAGGGATGAAGGAAGAAGAAGAGATGGTGCAAGAGAAACCCAAAAATCATGTTACGACTCAAAAAGAAGAAGGGCCAAATCCCAACCTTGGTGCTTAGGTTCCTAAGGGGATAAGAACAAAGAGAAAAAGTGAAGAATATGTTGTGACAAGTATGGGCTATCTTTGTGGACACAAGAAAAATCATCCACACCTAGTTTGAGAGAACAATAGGAATTAAAGAATTTAGTGGATGAGATCGATGGATCTAGACATGGCCACCACATGCACAAGAAAATAATTATATTGGTCCATGTAGACCCATATGGATGAGCGATATTTTGACGTCATGAGGAGTCTTGTGTATAAATGAGATGAAGAAGGCACCCTAAAGTAGGAACATAATAGTCAAGCCTACTCTCATGTCGATGAGTAGGTGAGAAATTCTTGGTTAAAGTATCTACAAAGGCGGCGGAGAGGAACATTGATAAGGCTGCCACCATTAGAGTGCTACTTGAAGATAACAAGGAAAAAACTGCAAAAATAACACGTTTAAAAGGAGAAAAGGACCTAGAACAGAAGAAGAATGAGGCCTTCATTAGCATGGTAGAAGAAATTGGTGACTACGTTCTAAAAGCAAGACCTCATCTTGAGTCTAAGGTACCTAAGAAGTTTCCTTCAGCTATGCATTATGTGTGCACATTGGTTGATTTGGTGTTAGAAGATGGACCAATTCAAATGCCAACGCCAAAGGATCCTGAACAAGAAGTAGAAAGAGCAAGGGCCTTCGTGGTTAGGAAAATTTCAAATTATGAGGTGCATTGCTCCAAAATATGAAGGATGAATTAAAGAAATTTTACCAAGGCGTACTTGAAGGTGCAGATGGATAGGGAAGGAAACGTGCACTAGGAAAAGCTGATTCAGGACTTAGCAATTTTCATGGATGTGGGATATTTTTGGAAGATAAGGTGTGGATCATGCATTATGATGGAGACTTGTGCGACACGCAAATGCTATTTTTGGAATGAGCGTCGATAAGTGAAATGCATGAGTTCAAGATAATAATAGGATTACTTCTTCCAGTTAACTATATGATGTCTATTATTAGTGAACTTGCATGTGTGCATGTTATTATAAAGGTGCATGGCTATTATCAGCATGTAACCTATTTTGGGAAGTGTGTAGGTGGTGAAGGGAAAGTCCCCACCCCTATAAATATGTATTAAACCGTGTAGTTAAAGGGAGAGACTAGATAGTGAATTATTGTAGAGATATTTTCTTTGGATCCGATATGCACATAGCTTATGGTGATGATTTGTAATGTAAGAAGATTCTATGTATTTTCATGTTTAATAAAATGGGGTATATTAGATAGATAATGGTTTTAAACATGATCGTAACTAGTTCTTGCATGGTTAATATTATTATGGTTATCGTTTAATTCATGATTCCCTAAGATATAGATTTGGAATATGATATGTGGAATATTTATGCTTATTTATGGTTCTGAATATGATGTATCTTCATTACACTAACATCATGCACAAACAACTATAAAGAGGGGCGTGATACCTTTACACGCTTCGGGTGAGCACTCAGCTCAGGATGGGTGATGTGCCAGTGTGTCTGGGTTTTTTTGGGTTTTATATAGTAGATTTTAGGATGCATTAATAGTCATGGTGGTTAAGTTGTGTTTGATATAAATACTACCCTTAGTAATGGCAATAAATGCATGCATGTGTGAATTAACTCACATCATCTCTAGTTTTGAGATGGGAAAAAAATTAGGTTTTGGGGATTTTGTTTTATTCATTTTTATGTGTTCTGAGTTTAGAATTTTTTTTGAGTTGCTTGGGTCATGACACTACATGTTGGGATCTTCATTTTCTTCAAATGAGTACGTGGAAATATCTTCCGGGTATGTGGTTTTGGATGCAATATGGAGAACAAACCCGAATCTAATAGCTTTTTAATGCATGTTGTTGTATTTTTACTTGTAAATTTGTGGGTTTGATAAGAAATCGATGGTTTCACTAGGCATGGAAGTGTTGAGATCGCATTTTTATTTCTTATTGTATCAACTCACATTTGAAGTATTTCAAATTGATGTAAATGTTGAAATGAGTTGAATATTTTGGGAAAAATATATTTTCTAGAATTTTGTGAAGACAAGTCAGTTTGAATGCATGTTTAATAAGACCGTGTTGAGCTCTATTGTTATGTGGAAATGCAAGTGAAGCATTTGTATTTTTTTTTGGTATGGTTTTATAGTTGGTTTTAACTAGTTAGTTGAGAATATTGTGGGTTTTACTGATTTCTTCGATAAATCGGACCATGTCTTTTCATGAATTTTTAGGTTCTTTGGGTTAGTAAATATATTATTTCCACGATCCATTTAAGATGGTCAGGCTAAAGTTAATGATGGTATAAAATGTTTTCCTTCCTATGATGATTTGTGTGCCAATTTTGGTAAAAACATATACGAGATTCGTTTTTGTTTAAAAAAATAATGCATAAAGGCTTCATGTTATAATCCACTCTATTTTGGTTGTATGGCAACATAAGTCATTTCATGGAAATGGTGATTTATTTTATAATTATGTTTTCTATGATATTCAAGGAAGTCATTATATTAACTATACACTTCTAATTTTTGAGCTTGAAGCTGTCTTGCTTAAAATTTGCAAAATATTGGTTTTTGATGAAACATGGAATAAGAATGGCATTGTGCAGAGAAATAAGAGATAGTCATGAAGTTTATTTTGAAATATCTTAGTGGAAGTTTTGCATGCATTTTGAATTGTTAAGCCCAGATTATTGAAATGATGTTCAAAATTAATTTTTCCAAATGGGTTAGTTGCATTTGATGGATAGTGTCTAAGGTGAAAAGGTTATAATAGGACATCATATTCTCTGTTGTTTAAATATGATTTGGGTCATTTAGTTCACCTTCTTTTGATGGATTATGTGGACTTAGGAAATTATCTCAATTGAGCCTACTTAGTAATTTTATCATTTTTCATTTATTTTAGCGATGTTTGGTTGGGATGGATGGGGTAACTCAAGGGGATCAAGTTCACACCACTCTTGGGGACACAATAATTTTTACAATTTTTTAAATGGAAAAGAGGTTCACTTAGGGGTGGCCGGGACTTAGTAAGTTTTGGACAACAGGAAAAGACACGCATAGTGGAGCAAATGGAAAAGTGATAGATATAGATGTGGATAAGCTATATGGAGACTTGCAAATCAAGGAAAGGATATTCCAGGTATCATGAAAGGATAAGGAGTTGAGGTTGTTAAGGATTAGCTAGCACATGCATTCTAGAAGGCACTTGATTGAGGGAAACACATGGTGACACCTGGCATATTCTGGGTAGTGGTAGAGCAATGATGAAAGGATTCCATTAGGCCTTCACAGGTGATGATGAGTGGTTAAGATGGAAGGAGAATGATTATTCTATGGGTATGATGGTTTTCAAAGAAGAAAAGGAGAGATAAGTAAGGATAGATAGGGAAGTAGAGAGAGTGTGTGAAAAAATATATGTAATGGTGAGCTTTGTGATGTAAAGTAAGCTCTGCTTAGTGTGAACATAAAAAAAAAAATGGAACTCTCTTGATGTAATCTTGGCTACCATATTTTGGCTTATAAATATAATGAAGTGATTTTAAAACACTCATGTGATGGATCTTGATCTGTGTATTTTTCCTTATGTTCATGTGTGTGTTATGGGTTTTCTTGATGATGCTCATGGGTTGATTCTACTTTCCTTTAGTTGATCATGTTAATCTATGCTTGGAATGCATTAGGCTAGGAGTTAGTGCTTACATCTTAAATTCCATGAATGAATGCACTTGTTTTTCTAGTTATATTACATCCTTGTGTTAAGAAGGAACATTCTCATGAAGCTCACATAAAGGAGGGACTCGGTGCCTACGCCATGCCCTTGGGTGAGCTTCCAGGATAAAATGGATGATATGTCAGTGTGCTTGGGATTGGTTGTTAAAATAGGTGGTGATAATAGAGACTACATTTTGGTTCCATTTGGGACCTCTTTTCAAAGTTTGTTGTGAGAATGGTGCATGATGATAGAGTGCTTGACCTTGGAGTGTCGAAGCATGGCTTAAAAGCATGGAGGATGAGTTTTCTCAGAGATTTAGTACTGGACCTGAGTTTGATGCATGTAAATGGGTAGAAGAACATTTGTATCATGAGAGTTATATGAGACCTTCTTTTGTTTTTTCAGTGGAGTTGTATGAATGGATTGTGTATGCATCTAGATCAAGCTGGTACTATAGACCTTGCGTATGGACCCAAGATGAGTATCAGAGGTTACATGATGTTGATCTGACTTGGACATGTGTTGTTGATCATTGGTGGAGTAGAGTGTTGATGAGTTACACCTTGGAGTACATGATTTCTATGTATTCCTATCAGAGATTGTTGAGTTTGAGTTTTTGAGGGAGCCAAGAGGATCATTCTTACATGTTATCCCTTTAGCTATAAAGATCTTGATCATTACATTGAGTTTGGAAGCATTTCCTATGGCTGGCTAAGCTTCTTTTGAGTGTTGGGTGAGGAAGCTAGGGTGGAGGAAGATGGTGGACCTTGTGGCTGAAAAGGAGAGGGAAGAGAGATGACTCAAGTATAATGAAGCTCGTGAGAGGGAGTTAGATAGAAAACATGTGAAGTTGTAGGAGTGATGGATTTATGGAGGTAGATGTTGTGGGAAGGAATTGAGGTTCACACAGAGGATGTGGAGCTTGAGAAGTCTTGTGCTACCCCATCTTGGAAAGTGTGGAAGAGAAACCCCTGGCTTCTAGAGAAGGCTCATCATATGAAGAAAGGAGAGATTCATTGGTGTGCATCTGAATCCACTAGTGACCAACCCCTGGTGCTTAGTTTTCCAAATCTAGAGATAAGTATTACTAACCCTAGTTGGTATTGGTGGAAGTGACCGATCAACACCTAGGAGGTATAAATTTTCATTTGGCACATCTATGGCTACACAATCATTTCCTGTGTTTGGAGGTATATTGTCTGGAATGACATTTGGGAAAAGTATGGGTACACAAAGCTTGGGTATCACATCTAGAAGTGGCAGTGGGACACACATCTGGTAGTGGTGCAATATCACATACTATTGGCATGTAGTTCAAGTGCATGACATGGGGACATAAGGTGTGACCACTTTAGGACCTTTTACTACTATGAGGGTGGAGGTGGATGGTGGAATAGGAACTAGTGGACTAGTGGACTGGTGGATCTAGAGAGGATCTAGTGGATCGGTGGGGAGGGGGATAGGAACTAGTGGATCTAGTGGATCTAGTGGTGGAGGAAACACCGGAGGGAATCAAGGTTCTAGATCAGGTGGACAAGGGCCTCAACCACCTCAACAAGTATTTTTGAAATGTCTTTACATCTACCAGATTACAAAGGTGTTGAGGATGTTATAGAAACATGTACACAAATGTGAGCTGCTATGATGTGTGAAGGGGATCACTACCCCAGAATGGAAGGCAAGTTAGTTTTGCAACAACATTGTAAGGATGCATGCACATAGTTGGTACTAAAAGTATGATGACCCCACCAAATAGTAGTAGATTACACCACATGCATGTAATGCCTTCTTAGCTGAATTTCATATTCCTGAGTTTGAACAGAAGAGCATTAGCATGTTGAAGGAGATTCAACAAGGTATGGTAGAGAGTGTGTGGGAATATGATGCATTTTAAGACTCTCTTATCAAAATTATCTTATGATATTCATCCTTCTCAGCATGCTCAATGGTTTGTTGGAGGGTTAATAACACCTTTCAAGAGAGCACTTTTCACACAAGACTTTCATAGACCCACGTGAGGCCTTGGAGGCTTCCCCACACATGTTGAGGTTGTAGGAAGCATGGATACCAGTGTTATCCCTTTTCTTGAAGCTCATATTTTTATAATGGAAAAGCAAGCTAGAGAAGCTATCTGTGAAACTCAACCCATGAGACTCACAATGGCCTATGGTGCATGGATTGTGAGGTAGAGGGGCATACAAAGGATAATTTTCCTCAGAGATCGGTATGTACACACCATGATGGTAGACTATGAGATTTTCCACATGGAGATCATGATGCAAGTAGGTGTCCACTACTACAATGTGTGATCCGTAAGAATGTGTCTTGTTATTGCAATATTTTCACCTCCACTACTCATGACACCAAGGATTGTAGATTGATTGACCAGATACATGATGCCATTGATATTGTGTGTGCCTAGACCAACATTGCAAACAATTCCAAGGATGATGGTCATCACTATGAAGGGTGCACATGGATGGAGGAGCCCATGGAAGAAGCTTTTGTGGAGGATTTTGAGGTTGAGGAAACCATGGAGGTGGAAGAAGTGAGTTCCCACATGGAACTTGTTACAACTATGGGTCTATGGAGCACTATAAGTGTGAATGCCCTTGATTTGTTATAATGCTCTTGGTGTGGAAAGAAGCACAAGTATGAGGAGTGCCCAGAGTTATTTGAACACATGAGCCAAAAAAAAATGGAAGGATAAAGGCACAGGAATGGTAAGTGTGAAGAAGGCTGACTCATAATGGATGCCAAGGGTGGCGCGTGAGTTAAGAGTTAGAACTCTATACTATGGTGACATGTGATGTGAGTTGAGGTTGCACACATAGAGGAAATACCAAAGAAAAGGCCATTGGTTACTAGAGAAGAGGTGGTGCATGGGAAGTATCCGGACCCTACTCATCAGAAAGAGGTTTATCAAGAGACCATGGATGTAATTGAAGCCTACAAGGAGAGATCTAGTGCCTAAAGGAGAAGTCATGGTAGTTAGAGAAAAGGAAGAGCATTGAGGCTCCATGAAGGATCTGGATGAGAAGTTAGGGAAGTATGCAAAATGTTGAGGTAAGAGAATATCATCCCTTTTCTAGGGGAATGGTTATGGGAAAAAGTACCACATGCACAGAGGAGAGCGTGAGTGATAGGTCTACATGCTAACCTTCCCCCTCACACCATTGATTATGATAAGGAGATTACCTTGAATGTAGTAGTCGATGGATGGATCCTAAGAAATATTTTGATAGATATGGGTGTGGAAGTTAATGTTCTCACCTTAGATGCTGGAATCAAATGGGAAGGCCCCCATTACAACCATCTTCAAATGTGTTGTATATGGCTAACAAGACAAAGGTGATGCCCATTGGTGTCTTGAAGGATGTTGTTATCACTATCCAAGGGTGAAATTCACTGGAGACTTTGAGGTCTTGGCTAGCTAGCTGAGGTGGACAACTTTCCAGTGTTACTTGGGTGCCCCTGGTGTTATAAGAACAATGTTGACCTATGGTTCAATAAGGGGTACATAAGTTTTGAGAACAAGGAAGAATGGGTTATTATCCCTTTAACTGATGGGAAGTCAACACCCTATATTGAGCCCTTGGGAGAAGAAGTCCTCGATAGAATCTATGTGTGCACTATCAGGGACCCTGAGGTGATTAATCCTATGGAAGGAGTTATTTAGTTTGAAGATGCTCAATCTATGAGTGATACCACTAGTGTAGCATGTGAAATTGGGTGCATGGGACTTATGAGTTAATTGGGTGGAAATTGAGAGGCTCCATTACAAGAGTGACAAGGGCATGCCCACTTAGGTGCCTGAGAGGGAAGAAGTTACCAAGCTACACTGGGGATGAAAACCCTGATGTTTTCCTATGAGCCATGGAAGCTCAATGGAGATGTGAGATGAAAGAAGGAGCATGCTTGTCTACACTTTGCATGTGAAACTGAAACACATGTTGGTGGATGATGCATCAAGACAATCTTCTAGGGTGGTGTGAGGTGAGGATTGCACTCTCTATTAGATTCTTTAGGAGAAACATGCCAACTAAAATTTGTGTCTATGATGGGAAAGGATCCACCTCAGATCATGTCCAGGAGTGTGAGAGGATTTGGATGGAAGGGCACAGAGGCTTTACCTCCTTCCCTCTGGGTGCACAAGTTTTATTCCACACTACAAGGTATGTGCATGTGCATGGTATGTTCATTTGGAATTATGCCATTAGATAGGGAACTAGTGGGAGTTAACAAATGACTTGATTCAAAACTTTGAATATCAAAGTGCTAAGCCATTGGTGAATGAGGTGCTGTAGGTTGTTAAGTGCCTAACTATGGGAGACAGTGCCATGGTAGAGGATAGAATACTAGAATTATTGGGTGAACCTAGCTTAGAAGCAGCTCTTTGATGAGGGAGAATAGAGGAGATACAACTTGAGTGCTTGCATGGAGAAAGAGAAGGGAAAGTTGGTCTATGTGATAGATGGTGAGGAAGTGGAGAACTTGGATGTTAACCATACTATGGGTATGTGTGAGGTAATAGATAGTGTTGATGAGAAAGTGTGCACCTACCATGAACCTCTCAAAACAAAGAAGGTTAACATTGGCTCAGAAAATGGAACCTAAGGAGGCTACTATTGGGGACTATTGGTCGAAAAGGAGGTTTCAAAGATCATTGATCTATTGCGTGAGTTTTAGATTTATTTCCATGGGTACCATGAGCTTAAGGGAGTTCACCACTCTTTAGGAGAGATGTGGATCAAACTAAAGGAGGGAGTGCCCGATTTGGAAGAGACCTTACCGAATGAATCCAAATCTATGCATGTCTGGGTCAAGGAAGAGATAGACAAGATGATCACTTTAGGTATCATTGAAGTTGTTGAGGAATCAAAATGGATAAGCCCAATGGTCATTAGCATTAAAAAGGATGGGAGGATAAGGATCTATGTTGATTACAGAGATTTGAATGTGGTATGTGTCATTGATCCCTTTCCAACCCCTTTCACCGAGGAGATCCTGGAAGGAGTAGTTAGGCATGAGATCTATTCTTTCATAGATGGATTCTCGGGGTATCATCAAGTTAGAATTGCAAAGGAGGACCAAGAAAAAGACAACTTTTTCCACTGAGTGGGGAATTTTTCCTACACAGTCATGCCTTTTGGACTGAAGAATGCACCTGCTTGTGTTTTTTCATGCATAGTGGTCCAGGCATTTCAAGGATTTTATCCATAAGTTCCTTTAGGTCTACCTTGATGACTTGGACAATGTATGGACTAGTGAAAGACCATTGTGACAATTTGTGGTTGATGTTTGAGAGATGCCGATGAGTTTGCACATATCCCTCAACATCAAGAAATGTCTCTTCACTACTCCATTTGGAACCCTTTTGGGGCATATCATATGTAAGGAAGGTTTTTGGTGGATCCTGCCAAAGTTTTCATTATTGTGGGATTGGGGGACCTACCAGCCAGAGCATAGTGTGTGGATTCCTTGGGCATATGGGGTATTACCAAAAATTTATTAAGGGGTATGCCAAAAAAATCATCATGCCACTAGAAGGATTTTTGAAGCACATGGATGTACATTCCATTGGGGGAGAGTGCAATAGATGGCATTTGACACATTGAAGAATAAGCTTATCACTACATGCCCATATTATGCTTTCCTTCTTGGGATA
Organism: Taxus wallichiana var. yunnanensis; assembly: GCA_018340775.1. Taxonomy (NCBI): domain Eukaryota; kingdom Viridiplantae; phylum Streptophyta; class Pinopsida; order Cupressales; family Taxaceae; genus Taxus; species Taxus wallichiana. Next base: position 983,835,746 of record CM031240.1, read on the forward strand.
AGCCATTCCATGTACATGTTGATGCTTCAGGATGATGATTGGGGAAATCTTAGCACAACCTAGAGAAGGAATTGTTGACCACCCCTTGTGTTTTTCTAGTAGAAAGTTAACCCCAACAAAACAGAACTATACTACTACTGAGAAGCATGAAGCATTATCAATGATCTACGCACTACACAAATTTAGAAGTATCTATTGGAAACACCCTTTATATTCTACATGGACCACATGGCATTGAAGTACTTGGTAAAAAGCCCATTTTACAAGGGCACATATGTCGATGGGTCTTGTTGTTTCAAGAGTTTGAGTTTTAGATTTGTTGTGAAACTAGGAAAGAGTAACTTAAGACCTGACCATTTATCAAGGATTGACTCAGGGGAGGACATGTAGAGCATTGAGGATACAATGCCTAGATGTGCACAACTATTTAGATTTGGCATGCATGCACCCTCGACTTGGAAGATATTGTTGTGTTTCTCAAAATGGGTGTGGCACCGGAGGGAATGAAGACCTTGGAAAAAAAAAGTAGTTAGCCATACATGCCACACCCTACATGTTAATTAGTGGAGACTTATACAAGCTAGGCCATGATGAGGTTTTTGTGGTGTGTGTGTTAGAACATGAGTGCATTGCAATCATGGAGGAAGAACACACATGGTGGGATTGTAGGAGGACACTATGTAGGGAATGCCACCATGTGGAAGATTCTACTAGTAGGGATTTGGTGGGAAAGCATCTACCAGGATTGTATTGAGTTTTGCAAGGCCTGTGACCATTTCCAGTGCCTTGGAAAACCAAGAAAGAAGAGATGAGATGCCCTTGAGACCGATAGCTAGTGCATAACCATTTGAGAAGTGGGCCATTGATTTTGTAGGACCGATTTCACCCCACGTGAAGGACTGGTTCATGCTATATCATTACTTATATTGATTACTTAACAAGGTGGGTGGAGGAAACACCTACAAAGGATTACACAACAACCACAACAACAAGATTCTGTGGGAAAACATAATCAATAGGTATGGGTGTCCTTTAAGCTTGACTAGTGACAAGAGGCACACACTTTTTGAATGAGATGGTCAAGATTTTGTTAGTAGAGTTCATGGTGGCCCATCACAAGACCACCCCTTATCACCCCCAAGCTAATGGAACCATTGAGGCATTTAACAAGATATTGAGTCACACATTGACCAAAATTTGTGATGTGGGAAGACAAGATTGGGATGAAAAGTCTCAGCCATACTATGGGCATATAGGACAACCTACAAGAGATTGAACAAGGCCACACCATTTCAATTGGTGTTTGGCATGGAAGTTTTTTTACCAAGTAGATTTTATGCTACCGTCCCTATGTATTTGCATGCATAGGAGGATTAGCTAAAGAAAGCACTAAGAGTGCATGGAGAAGTTAATGTAGTTGGATGAAAGGTGATCACTTGCTAGGTGGAGTCAGAAGATTGAGAAGGCATGAAAAAAAGCATGGCATGATCATCATATAAAAACAAACAATTGAGGTTGGGTAGATGGTCTTGCTTTATGACTCTAAATTTTTGTGCCACCATCTGGGAAACTAAAATTCCATTGGTTAGGACCATACATCATCTCATACATCCTCGATTCAAGTGCATGCTAGTTATAAGCACTAGATGGGATGAGGTTACCAGGTTACTTCAATGGGAGTAGGTTGAAGCCCTACTATAAATAAGGCTTATGTGTAGTAAAAAATAAGGTAGTTTTTCCAATTAGTTTAGATTTCTTTTAGTCCTTTTTTTTTTTCCTTTTTTTCATTTTTTTTTTGTGTTTGCATTGGTGTGTAGTAGTAGCTAATTACATTATAAGAGGTTATATGTGTAGGGGACCACACATACATTTTTGTGGGGGTAGGTAGATATATAGATATATTGAACATGGAGGCCAACAACTTCAACAGTGGATTATTGGGAAAATTAATGTGAAGACAGAAGAATGAGAAACGTAATGGCTAAAATGTAAATTCATGTAGTTATGAAGGTGGGTTGAAAGAATCTGAAGACCACAAGAAGGGAAGGATCATATGGTATGACATAAGATAGGAAACATTATAGGGAACTACTTAGTAGATGTAGAGGTTATGTACTTTGGCATGGAGATGCATGTGAAGGAGGTATGTGGTAGTTTAAGTGGTATTGGAGTGCCTAAAGGTTATAGCTTGCAAAGCATGAGGGGAAGTGGAAGTTGACTTAAGTGAAATAAAGTGTTTTATTAAAAAGTGACATTAGGACACGTGGTGGAGGAACTCTAAGGCATCGATAAAGTATAAATAAGAGATAAGAATAGTCATTTTGACTACTTTTCCTTAGAGAATTTTCTTTTGTGCTCCCAAGCTCGAAGTGCGATGAAGGTTTTTTGAAGAAGAGTGACGTGAAGTACTATCACAAACCAAGTGGACTTGTGTAAAGTTGTAGTAAAATTTGTGACATAACATGAAGGGAAGAAGATAGAGAGTAGGAAGGAGGTGGTGTGAAAGAGAAGGGGAAGTTGTTGAGTTAGGGAAGTCAAAAGAGAGGAACATAACACCTAGGGCATGAATAAAAAAGGAGAGGGAGATGGCACCAAAGAAGGCTGAACAAAGAAACCAAGTGGTGGAAAAGGAGGATCTGTGGAGATCTACTCGGAGATGCAGTACCCTCCTAGAGTTATTAAGGCCAAAAGTGGAGCTGAAGCTATATAAATGTAAGATCAATGAATACAACCACAAAACATCGATAATGAAAAGATGATGGGTGGACCTAGTGTTCGGACACTCGATGGTGGATGAGCTTGGAAACCCTAAGGTTGATGACTCAGTGCAAAAAGTGTTGTAAAATACTGGAGTTTTGCAGCTATGGGAGCTTCCCTTCTTTGCCAAACCCACCCCACTTTTAGGTGGTTAATGTCATGGGTGCATGAATATTTCTTCTACTTTCATGGGAAGAAGAATGAGGATCACATGCCAATTGATTTGGATGGTTATGGGCCTGGAACACTTGGAGAGGATATGGCACTTGATTTATGTGCCACTACCAAGATTGAGGAGCTGGTGAAAAAAATCTAAACTGAGAAGGGGGGTAGGGCACAGGTAATTACAGATCTCCTAGACCCAACATTGAGAGTCACCTCCCGACTCATTAGCTACAAATTGGGTGCATCGGAAAGGTGGATGGACATTAACTAGAGAGGTTCTGTATGTGGCCTATAGGGTATCCAAGAGGGCACACTACTAAATTTTCCCAATTCATTGTGAATGGCATCATCAAAGAGGTGTGGGTACAAAATGAGGTAGGAGAAAAGATCACTTGGGGCTCCATCCTATTATTGATCATGTTCTGGGAGATTGGTGTCCCTAGATGGACCAGATGAGAACATGTGGGTTCACCCACCCACACACATGCATCATCCCCTGTAGTCCAATTCACAAAATTCACCTGTGATGGGACCATCTCGAGCACTTACAAGGCTTGGATGAATAAATGGTTTGAGCATTTTTTGTGGGGATTTTGAGAATGAGTGGTGCATCCCCCATGAGTTACCACAAGTTGTTGGAGACAAGGTAAAATTTTTCATTACCCAACATTTTTGTCTAGCAAAGTTTATGATGGCCAAAGGAGAGATGGGGCCATGGTGCAAACTCCCCTTCACATTCACAACCAGATATATGAAGTGCACCATCAACCGGATCAAGGACATGTAGAAGTTGATTTTTGATGTAGACAAGGTGGATGTTGATGTCCACACATTTGTGCTACATATAAGTATGGCACTTGACCTACCTACGTCAAAGTTTTGGAACCATATTTCTGGACTTACACCCACAAGTCAGCATTACCATCAAGGGGTATGTCCATTGGGTGTTCATGTAGCTGTGCCCCAAAAACTCAAGGAGGGATTGAGGTGGAGGTTACAGACTCTCCCTTTCCAAAGCCATGGGAGATGCCAATCCCACCCATGAAAAAAAAGTGTAAGAGGAAGAGGAAGGAAGAGAAGAAGAACAAGATGAAGGAAGGTTGGATACCTCTAGAAAGAGGAAGTACTACATGATGAAATGGTAGCAAGGGCACCAACACTTTGGTATAGGGTGGTGCCGAGGCTTCATTTCTAGGGTGTGAGGAGGAGGAGGAAGAGAAGGAAGATCCTGAAGAAAAGAGACAAAAGACACCGATGCATCAAGCCCCACAAAGAGGCTCAGAGGAAGGAGAGGAAAAAGACCCCACCACTTTCAAAGTGGAATTGGAAGAAAAACTAGAGGGTCAGGAGGAGAGAGAAGAGACCACGAGATGTAGGGTGAGGCATGTGGAGAGAGGAGAGAAGAACACTCTAGTAGGGGCTGAGAAGAGTCTAGCATGCATGGGCCACTACACCACAAAACACCAGCCCAAAGGGAGATAAAGGGGACTCCTTTACTATAAAGGAGGATAAGGGATTCACCCCTGGGGTGAAGAAGAAAAGAACCAAGTGCAAAGCTACAAGGAAGAAGTGGACACCTGTGTCCCCACACATGGACTTCATGGATGACCCCATGAAGGTCTTACACGTAAGATTCTAGGCCACCCTCCCACCAGAAAAGTTTACATGGTTGGGATTTGATGGATCAAGATGGGGGTGTGCCTAGGACTAGGAAGATGCTCAGCTAGAGCATGCACTGCCACACCGAGGAACCTGAGTTTGAGGTCAATGATCATGTGATCGAGACCATTCACTTGAAGAAGAAGGGAGGAGATACATACAAAGTGGTGGATCCTAAACCACCTAAGATGAGAAGGCATGCAATGCATTACAAAATATGTCTTTCAGAGGTAATCCGATGACACAATCTGGATATAGGGGCCACTATTGGACCTTGATCATAGAGAAGGAAGAGAAAGGAGAAGGAAATAGATAGGTTGTGCCAAGGGTTAAGGGGAGACAGGCATGGACAAAAGGAGGCATATGATATGAGTTGAGTGGCACCCTGTGAAAAACATTTTGGGACAATGTCTGGCATTGGTGAGCCAGGCCAGGACCGATTATGGGGATGAGATGGAGTACCTTGAGGACCTCATGGGGATGTTACTCATTAACATCAAGGATGGTGTGGGCCCCATAAATGTAGAGCTCTCAAAAGGAGAAAGAAGAAAACAAGGTCACAATTGAAGCCCGGATCACGGAGTTGGAAGATTTTCTCTCCCAACTCAAGGAGGTGAAATATACTTGGTGGATAGGGGCTTCAATCAATAGTCTGTAGAAAATGTGAGCCAATTATCGATGACATGGGTGATAGAGGAAGAGGAATCCCTAAAAGTGTTATAGGAGACCATCCCCACCAACAAGGTAGAGTGCACACAATTGGTCATTAACACCATGACCCTAGAAGGAGAAAATCAAGACAAAGTGTGAAAAGATGGATTTTAGAATTGGTGAACTCGAGACTCCATCACTGAATGGATGGATGAGTTTCGAGGGTTTCATGCATGGAGCTAGGGGTGGATATTAACATGTTGAGAGGGAAGGTGGAAGAAATCACCCCAGACAGGTACCAAGTGTCATAGGTGAAGCGCTAGGTAAGGCCTTATCAGAGTTGAAGGCCAGGAAAAATTGAAGGATGAGATAGATGTGGAGTTCCCCAAACTCCTCCAATTGGTCACATAACATCCCCCCCCCCATTCCTCAAATTATTTATTATATTATTCTCTCCCAACCTCTATTCTTTATTCTTTTTCAGTATTCTTTTAGTATTTAGTTGAAAAATTTTTTTTTGGGAAGCATGGAGGTTTTTGGGATGGAAACCAGTTTAGTGTGGGGTGATGTTGGACCCCTAAAAGTAACTAAGTACCTAAGTGTGAAGCCTTGTGGCATGTAAAAAATAGGGCATGAAGGCACATGTAGAAGTAATTCTCGAGAGAGGTGAAGGAGGATCACTGCTGGGGAAGAATGGAGTTGGGACTTAGTAAGTTTTGGACAACAGAAAAGACGTGCATAGGGAGTGAATGGAAAAGTGACCAGATATAGATGTGGATAAGCTATGGAGACTTGTGAATCAAGGAAAGGATATTCAGGGCATCAATATGGTTATCATGAAAGGATAAGGAGTCGAGGTTGTTAAGGATTAGCTAGCACATGCATTCTAGAAGGAACTTGATTGAGGGAAAATGCATGTGACACTGGCATATTCTGGGTAGTGGTAGAGAAATGATGAAAGGATTCCATCAGGCCTTCACAGGTGATGATGAGTGGTTAAGATGGAAGGAGAATGATTATTCTATGGGTATGATGGTTTTCAAAGAAGAAAAATAGAATAAGTAAGGATAGATAGGGAGTAGGAGAGGTGTGAAAATATATGTAATGGTGAGCTCTATGATGTAAAGTAAGCTCTGCTAGTGTGAACATTTCCAAAATGGAACTCTCTTGATGTAATCTTGGCTACCATATTTTGGCTTATGAATATAATGAAGTGATTCTGAAACACTCATGTGATGGATCTTGATTGTATTTTTTCCTTATGTTCATGTGTGTGTTATGGTTTTCTTGATGATGCTCATGGGTTGATTCTACTTTCCTTTAGTTGATCATGTTAATCTATGCTTGGAATGCATTAGGCTAGGAGTTAGTTTGGATTGCATAATTTGATGATTGTTTTAATTTCAATGATCGATTAATTATGGGTGATGCTTTGATGACCATTTGGATATGAGGAGTATTTTATGGTTTAATGAATTTAATGCTAATGGTTATGTTATATATTTTATTTAATGTGTTTAAAGTTAAGTGGGCCCATTACCTTTCTTTTCTCATTCCTGATATTTTAAAGTCATCATTTTTTTGAATATAGTACCCGAGTCCTCATCATTTGATATTAAAAGATAAAGTTTCACTCTAATATGGACTGTAATAGTTATAATAAATTTAATTATAATTTGAAGAAAAATCAGTTGTAACTTATTTTTCAAAAGGGAGAGTTATATAAGGACTTGGAGGACACATTTTTCAAGGGAGATCAGGTATTGTAAGCATTTGGTGAAGCTTATTTCATAAGAAATATTTTTCGTGCAAATGATTTTATGAGATAAGTGATTCTATAGGTGTTATGATGACATTGTTTTGAAGTTTGAGTATAAAGTTCGATACAACATGTATATCCAGTTTTAACATTATTTTATTGATTATCTGATTTTATTATCGTATATCATCTCAAATTGATTTGATTATGATCTGTCATATCCTGAGCAAGACATGAAATTCATTTCTACTTCAATCTTGAGACACTTGCAGATTAATAGCCATGTTGGATTTTTTATTTGATCATGACTCTTGTTAGAAACTATCTTGACAATTATTGTACTTCCCATAATTACAAATCTATTTCTCTTTAATATATCTATCTTTATTTGGACTCAAAAATTATGTAAATGTGTCATATCTTGTGAATATTGTGTTCATGTATATACTTTGTGTGATTTGTTGTTTTTGGTTTTGTTTTCAAGATAAGTTGCATTACATGACCAATGATTACACTATGAGATCATAAATAAATCATCACTTATTTTTTTCACCTTTTCAAGAGGTTGTCTCATTAATAGACTTCACTCTGTCGGATAAAGGTTAGATAACATTTCATTGGATAAAGAATTTAGTCCCATTAATAAGTGATTTATTATTTCATATGAACTTTTGATAAGAGACTATCATATTACTTAAATGATCTCAATCTCCTATCTGATTTAATGATAAATGGTCTTGTTGTGTCATTTTCTTGTGTGTTTGTTTGTTTCTTTATTGTTGTCTTGTATATTCCTTTACTTTTTAGAAGATAAAAATTACCCTAGAATCTTAGGTTTGTCTATGATTAACCTATATTTAAACTACCCATGCTTAAGCTATCCTTAATTTTCTTTACAATTAAACCGATTTGATTCCAACTTAACCTTTTGCATTAGGCAAAAGAGGTGATTAGTTGTCGATATATTTTTATCAAAAATAGGATCTTCTTTTATGTTATTTATTATTTCCTCAATAATTATCATCTTCTCTACCATATATGCCTTCTCATATTTACTAGTTACTATGTATAATCCACCCCCTAACATACATTGTTTCAAAAGTGTACTTATTTGTTTCATAGGTTCGTCATCGAAGTCCATGGAGTTAAATAGGATTCCATTTTATTTTTATGTACTTGAACTTTCCTCCTTGGTTTCCTCCACAAATTTTACCATATTTTGTACCTCGAGAAGAATTGCCTTCGAATTCGACACTTTGTCATGGGTTTTTTCAAGTTATTCATGCCCTTGTTTTAGTTTCTTGCTTAGGGAGACCCCTTAACTCTTCCTTATTTCTCTTCTATTTTTTTCATGGAAATTCTTGGATAGATAAAAACACCGGGGTATTTCCCTTTCGATGGGGGAGTTTGTATATTTTGAAGGTTTTCTACCTTTATTCTTTCACCTGTAATTGAATATTGAAAATTAAATTTATTTTTGGGTTTTTGTAGTCCATTCTTGAACTTAAATTTTCTTCCCTATTTATTCAATCTATATTGTGATATTCTCAACCCCTTTTGTGTTTGATAGCTCGACCCATATTCCTTGTACATAAATTGTTTTTGTAAGAGGGAACTCCCTCAAGGCATCCTTCATATTATTTTCATGTTTCTTCAACGATCTCAGTAATTTTTGGTGGCTTTGGTTTTCTATTATCTACTAGGAACTTCTATATAAAATCTGTCATAATATCTACTTACTTTATCTCAGCTCATATGGTACTAGTGATCCCTTTTTCTTCATTGGAATACATGGGAAAATTTAAAGATTATTAGTATTTACCATGAATGCAACTTTATTATCATACCAAACCTCTACCTATTCATAATTCCTATTTATTCCCGCTACCATACCTCTAATAATTCTCCCCATTATCAGAATAACAATATTATGGCATCCTCTTCTGTCATAATTTTTATATGTTATTTTATTTTTTCCCTTATCGATTTATCCTCTCTCCAAAGTACCTGTCCTTCCTTCTATGACATTATTTTTTTAAAGTACATGGATATAAAAAATACTAGGGATCCACAAAATAAATCATGTTTAATTAACTTCATCATTGAATTATTCAAGTGGAATATTGTATAGGTTGTATTTGAATTTAGTCTCCATCATATTGTATATGACCGTAGAACTTCTAGGATACATGACATTGTCTCTATTAGTGTCGTATACTTTCCATCCAATATCCTTAATTACATATCTTGGTGCTTCCTATTGATACTCCTCTTTTGTTGATAGTAGTTCCTAATAACTTTGTAATAGTCTTTCCTATAAATTTCTTGTCCAATTTTTTCACACTATATCCATTTGTCATCAACCCAATGAATTTTTCATTACCTCATTTGTTATTGGGTATGTTTTGTCCATATATAACATTTCATTGTGTAGCTGGCCAAGAAATATATTTGTTATTTTTTCCAATAGGATAAATTAGGGAAAGTTGAGCCAAATGTTTAGCCTCATGAGTGGAATTTTATTTTCTCACGTTGTCCATTCTTATTGTTATGTCTCTTGATTTACTTAAATCAAATATTATCTATCCATATCCATTTTTACATGGTCTATTTTTGTGATTTTGGAGTGAATGTAATACTAAACATCACAAGGATACAAATATTTAAATGAGATGTGTGAAAAAACTCCTCTAGATCGGGAAGATATAGTTTTGAACGTACCTCCTCCACTTTGATTGATTCAATTCACTCTGTGACACTACTTTAGGTGTAACCATCTCTTTGATTTTAGAATTCCTAATTTCCTATTCTATGGCTCACAATTTCTATCTTTGTTCACTTTATTCTCGAAAGTAAACTTTATAAGTATCGGAGTAATGTAGTTTGAAAGGCCTATGGGGATTTAATCTTGTTTATAGTCTTTTACCAAATCTAATTCTCATCTATTCATTAAATACTTCAAATTACCTTTATTTCATTATGACTTGCCTCGCTATTATCCACTTATCGCATACAACATTCTACCACTCCACTAATCTTGTGCCACAGTGTTCTTTCTTTCCTAGTGTTTGAAAGACCACGATACTATAAATGTGGTTCCCATTATTCCATGCCCCTTAAACTTATAATATTTTTATTACAACATCATGATATTTTGGGTTTTCATAATCTCACCTCACCAAATAGTTGAATTATTGGTTTTCAATTTGGAAACACTTAAATTTATAATTTTATTGTTTTCAATTTTTCACAATTTTTTTGCTAATTTTTATTTTTCTCATTTTCTCAAAATTCTTTTGTTTTTTTTGGAAAAATTCGCACATTGAATGAACTCGAGATTCATGGGTCATAATAAAGACTATGTTTGTACAATAGACATATTTACTATTATAGTTTGTAATTGTTTATAACATAGATCAAATCATAAATGTAAAAATACAAAGATCTTAGAGAAAAAGGGTGCATGTGTGTGTGTGCGCGCACATGTGAGTGTGTCAACATGAGTGTACATGTGAAGTAGTGCATATGTGGACAAAGTGGAATATATGTATATGAGTGTATTGAAAGAAATTTTATCTACAAAGTAGGGTGTATGTATAATGTAAGAGAAGTATTTATGTAGAGATACAATATCAACACAAAATAACACACACACACACACACACACACACACACACACACACACACACACACACACACACACACACACACACACTATCTTCAAGCCTCAATGGGCATTACAAAGGTGACATAACTTGAAAGGTCTTACAAATTATTATGTGAAGACTCTACGTTGACTAATGTGATAAAAATCAGAGCTATTTTTATTTTTCCTTGAAATTAACACTCCCAAAAAACAAAACATTAGGGTGTTGTATAAATGGTCAATGCTCTCCATGAATAATTTGGCAAGCTTATTGATCCTACACAGGGTAAGTGCAGCAAGGTGGGGGACAAAAAAGGGGTCATAAGTGGACGTCATATTGCAAATAACAACATAATATCAACTTGTAGGGATTATTAGCAATGCATACACTCTAAATTATAAAAATTATATCAATATGAATTATAGCATCCAAAATCTAGTTTCTAAACTACTATTTTTTTAAAAAATGGACAAGTTTAGCTATATTAAACACTCAAAATTCAATGACTTGGTATATATATTTTAAAATGTCTATAAGATCAGAAAGTCTGTTTGCTGCAATTTGGATGACCAAAAATTGATATATATTTTTTTCCTTTAGTGAGAAGTTAGATGCCGCTATCTATCTTGGGATAGATTTTATTTTGTATTTTTTGAGCAATATTTTAATTTTTATGATTTTTTCCATGAAAGTGGTCTGAAAACATAAAGAAAACATAGCACTTTCCATTTTCCCACCATAACTTCATAAAAAAATATTAAAATCAAATAATTTTTTTGAACATGTATATAATTTCACCATGGTTGGGATGGTATAAGTTTTATCACATTCTGATAAGTGAAACAAAATTTGTAGTCTTAAACGTAGACATAAACATTCATGGGAAAAAGTGTCTTAAAGACCTACTATTAGTAAAAAATTATAAAATGATATTTATCCTATTCTATTCACTTTAAAATCAATATTTCTACAAAGATAACAATATCCCCTATGCGATGGAACCATTTTTGGGACATATTTTTACTTTTCGGTATGGTTCAAGTTTTCGGAAGACTAAATTTGATGTTTTTCTATTTTTGATGTAAAATTCAGGATTTGATGTCCACTTAATTGTCCCCCAACTTGCTGCACTTACCCCACATGTGGAAATGGTTATACCACCATCTATTGATGTTGAATGGGGTGCTATAGAAAATGGGGAGAAAAAGGAGAAACAAACCACTCAAAATATTAACTCATACCACACTTTATAACAAAGGTGGGTAAAATGAAATGATGTAAGCCTTCTAGGTCTACAATTATCCTTTCTTCATGATTAAAAAGAGATGACATTTTTTTCTGTTCCATATATTCTAGTAATGTAGGAATGAAGAATAAGAATTTATCTCTAGCCTAGGAATAATATGTAAATAAATTCTCTCATTTTTGCAAGGTTAACTTTCCATTTTGGAACATCATGTTTTAAACATTGATGTGGATTCACAACCAAAAGTAATTCATACAAATAAAAGTTTGAGCCAAAGGTTCTATCCTTACTTATTTGATCCCGACAGTACTATTTTTGATTTCCTAAATCTCCACCATTCAAAAAATAACACCTTACAATCTCGAGGCCTTCATGAAGGTGGTTCAAACTTGCCTAGATTAGATATGTATACAATGTAATTGAACTTCTTAGAATAGACAACTCAAGTTTGAAAAGTGAATTCTTAATACTTGACATGAAGAGGACAATTGAAAATGACCATATGCCGATTTTTTAAACTAAGAGAAATTATGCTATATTTTCCTTTTCATCTACAACCATTTTCTATGATTAATTTCATTTTTGCCATCGTAATGATTTCTATCTTTACACAATTAAACAAACCAATGAATCCCACTTCAAAATGAATTTCCACCCTTTCTATGATTTTGTTTTTACGGGTTCATTAAATTTTTCCTGACATGACCTAGAAGCTTAATACGTTTTTCATCAAAGCCCCAAAAAGGAGAGAGGAAGACTAAGGAAATCTATCCACATAGTAATCTTGATTTGGATATTTTATAAAACAATGATGTCCTTAGTTAAGTAGGTGAAATCTATTAGGTTATTTTGAAAATTCCAAGGGTCATTGTTGGATAGGTAGTGTAATTTTCAACAATCACAAATTTAAAAGGACAAAACCTTTAGTTAAATTTTACATCCCTTGTGACTTAATGTATTACATTTTCTAGTAGTTGTGAACCAAACTTTTAAGAATGATTTCATAAGGGATAAAACAAAAAAATAAGTATTCATAGTGAAAGTTTCAAACCAATGGAAAACATTACATAAAGAAGGATTCTAAAATATTAGGTTGAGAAATCAATGGCTTTTGATCATTACCTCATGTAACACTTCGAAATGAATTTCCTCACTTTTTTCGGTGTCATGGTTTCTGGAGCTGCGCCTTAACTACATGTAATGGATAATGCAACAAATGGGAAGAATAAACTTTTGATCAATATGATTTACCAATGATTGAGGAAAATAATTTTTCCTAGACCTCAAATGACTGACATTATCTAAATTGAAACACTTTTAGAACCAAAGATAGAGTAGCTTATATCAAAAGGGAAAAGTTCAAACAATTAGAAATTTAAGATCTAATTACTTTCATTGAGCCTCAAAGAACACTTCCACACTATATCAACTCTTATAATGCCCCCAAAATTTTTTCCATGCTATAAAAATCAATCAAAATAACTTCACTTCTACATTTAGGTTTGTGTATAAAAAAACGTAGGTGTTTGACACTAACACACTTTGGACATATTTATGCTTATACATCCTTATCCACATGATATTGAATAATCAAAACAATTTTCCCTCTCAACAATTAAGAGGTATAACATTGTTGGTGGTTTAACTTATTCATTTTTCCTATTTGGGTAGATTCAATAGTATTAAGTAGTTTAAATTCTACTAATGTCAAAAAATCACTATTTCAATGGACAATAGATAAATAAATAAATTTGTTATCTATTTATAGAATATGATTTCCTTAATCCTTAGGTGGTTATTTCTTGTCCCCTCATATTATAAAAAGGTACTTACATTTATCAGTAGCACACCATAAGTACTAAAATGTAATCCTAATCAAATATGTAAAGGAAAGATTGCAATGGATAGAATGATTGAAATAGCTGTAAAATTTTAATGAAATTTGTATACATTTCTTTATTGTCATGCAAGAATCCAAATAGAAATAAGGGCTGCGTTGCAGCAAGAGTACCTGCTTTGGAAGTTGGTGGCGAGTGCTCAGCTTATGGTTTTAATTACAATTTTAGTAAGAGTTCAGCTAAAATAATTGAGGATGAATAGTCAGTTGTTTATAGATTTAACAAAATTGCAGATTCACAGAAAATACCATATGTCAAGGGTTTGCTTGTAGTTTTCTTGCTCATAAGAAGGTCTATTATGTTAACTGGGTAGAATTCAGAGCTAAGTTAGAGCACTACAGGATTTGTAGGTGGGGGTGGAGACCACCTTCAACAAAGCCAGGGCATGCCCAACTAAGGAGGAGTTTGAGAGGAAAGAAGTGGGTCGCCAACAACAATGATGATCATGTGATTGATGAGTTGATTTCTGAAATTGTTCTACACAAGCAGTTGGAATTGAAAGTTGGCTATGAGGACAAGCTTGAGTAGGCCAAGAACTTGTTTCATGCCAGTTTGCAAATTACAAGCAATTGTTTTGAAGGCCACATACATTTTTGAAAGCAATAATATGGAAAATTGAATTTACAGCCACTAGTAGTCATGTACTGAATTTGTACCTATCAAAGAAGTTCAAACTTCATGTCTACTTTTGAAAAGTTTCATGTTACATATTTCTTTATGAATCCTTTTTGGTGATCAATACATAGTATATTCCATTATTTCTTGGTGATCAATACACAGAAAATGCTTCAATATTTGTCCCTTCCATACACAGAGAGAGAGAGAGGGGTCTTACTAGTAAAAATCCCCTGCAGACATGGGATGGCTTCATAACAAGTAAACAAAAGGGTTTATTTGGTTTGAAGGAATAAGTCTCCTTGACGGCCTTGTTCCTTTCTGATTCAGCAACAAAAGGTATTCCAGAAATATAAAACGATTTTGATTTTCCAGCACTCCTCTTTCCAGTCACTTGCTTCTTCTATAGAAGAGAGGGTTGAAAATATCTAGAACCATTTGGATGGTGACCAGCAATAAAATATGGTGCAATTTTTACGCAAAATTCTCTTATTTCACTGCAATAGAAATTCACATATAAACAAGGCTTCTACTTACCATGAGAAGAGAATGTGTGCTTTTTCCTTTTTTTGAGGCGTGCTTTTTCCTTTTTTTGAGGCGTGCTTCTGCATGATCATAAATCAGCTCCTCGTCAGAATACCAAGCAACTAGACACCAACTAGTAGGGGCAATGTCACAACATTTCTTGCATACATTCTGAGAGCTAATAACATATTTCTCCAACCCATTTTCCCCAAATATTCTAACCTTGAAATAAGACCTGCAGACATACTTGAACACTAGAAAATCTCCAAACTCTATTGCATGATACTGAACGAACTCCTCCCACCCATGCCGAAACTCCAGTTGGGTACTCGTTCTCCATAATTTTACAGCCCACCGCTGAGGGCTTGGCCCTTCCAAAATCACATATTCTCTGGTTTCGAATCTGAGCTTTGGAACAAATGCAGCAGGAATACTCTGCAGCAAAATAAACAGACTAGCAAATAAGTTTTCAACGAAAAAATAGATTGTATACATCTAGGAGTGGTAAGAAAGAAAAACTATATGAAAGGATAATTGTCACCAGCTTTTGGGAAAAATCTCCGAGCATGACTTTGTGAAAATAAGAGCACCCATCCAAGCTATTTTCAGTACTGACTTGAGCTCTGTAGCCATTTTCTTCATTGTCATTATTGTTGCCCATGGCAAATTCAGTGCCCTGAGAGAGGCATCTTTCTTCATAAGCGAATGGAGTAGGGAGGAGATTTCTCGCAAACTATTAGAATATGAAAATGTGCTTGTTGTTGCAGTCGGTGATGGCCAACAGAAGTATGAAAACCACCGCTACAGGTCTGTTTTGCAAGAAAGGCACCTGTGTTGGTCACATACACCGCCCTCTACCTAGCAACAGCACCAAATCGACGTGGCTATTTGCAAATCGATCTCATTGGTCCTTACTAATGCCTTGATTGTTCTTATAGAATATAGTAAGGCTGAAAACCATCTGAAACAGTGCTTGGAGGATTCTGTGCTTGTGCTTACGGCGGGTCTCTATCCACATCGTACTGTTACAGAGTGTAAATTTCTGACCAAAAAGAGAAGCAAAATAGTTAAAATTCTGAAATATAAATCTAGCTCATAATTCATCTGACTAAGTAGCAAGCAAGATTTTGAACAAAACAAATGCCTAAATTAAATAAGATCGGAGTGCGAAATTATCAAGAAACACGCAACAAAAAATAAAATTGTATTTCAAAATCCAATATAGATTTCATCTGACTGTAGTAGAGTGCAAAATTTTAGACCAAATGTGTAGTAGAATAGTGGAAAATTAAGGTAAAAGATTTCATGTAAATCACCTAAAAATGAAGAAACGTGCAAGGAAAGAGGCCGAAATTTTAACTATTGTTTGAAATGAAGTTAATATTTCATGTGGCTATACTGCCGAGTGCAAACTGTAGAAAAATCCGAGAAAATTTGACAAAAAAATTAAACTATATTTGAAATCCAAACTGTAGTAAACTGCAAAATTTCTGAGAAAAAGGTTAGGAATTCAAGCTAAGATTTAATCTTTAACTAAGCATGAGTGCAAAAGTTGAAGCTATGTACAAAGAAAAGTTAAAATTCAATTTACAGTTTGGAACACTATCCACCTATATAAGAATGCCCCAAAAAGAGGAAGGAAATTAGCTCAAATTTTTAGCCGCAATTCACAATCCACTCAAGTTTTTTGCGTACATTATGTGAGATATTACCTGACAGATCGATTTGGGCATCAAATCCCCCTAGATGGTTTGTGCAGAAAAAATTTACCATTTGAACTTGCTAAACTTTACGTGAAAATGAATTCAACAATATAAATGATGAAGTAAATAATTGTTGCCTACCGAGGATTTCCCTTTGTTGATGCATCCGGCCATCCAGGGTTCAGATTTATTGTCCAATCTTTTGTTCGACAGTTCTTATAAATAAAATGTGATAAACAAATACAAAAGCAAGACATCTCTCCCCAAGCAATTGCATGCATGAAACTAGGTGTATACTCAACCACACAACAACTGTCAGAGCCTCTAAGTACATGGAAAATTGTAAGAGGCAAATAAAACTTTAGAAAAACAGGTGATATCTGGGCCGCAGAAAATAGGTTTGGCAATGAGGAATAAAATTTCTCCAATCAGTGAACACAAAAATAATACAGAAATGTTTAAGGTACAACTAATATTCAAAAATTTAACTCAAACTATGGATAAATTGTATTTTACACGCAGTCCCGTGCAAATTAATAGCGCAAGGTGAAAACAATAGTACATCACAAATAAGCAGCAGTACTAATAATATAGAACATAGAGCTTAGGAAACTTATCTAAAACCCATGAAATTCACGGAGGACACCACATTTTTACATTAATTGAAAAATATAATATTAACATACTCATTTAGTGTTTCAATGAATCAAAGATATAGACATATATTTGTAACTTATCATATTTGTGGAATGTGATTTCTTTAGTCCTTTTGAGCATGATTTAAAATATATATGTTAGGAACTTTCTCTAATACCCATTAAATTCACGTGATGTGGACGACACCACATCACATGTACTAGATACTTTTATATGTTATATGAAATATTAAAGAAAAGCATAATAATAAAATATTTTACATCCATGCATGATGTGGAAATAACATAATAAACACACTTATTCTTCATGAATAATTTATGTTACTAAGTAATATAATGGTAAAAATTACAAGGATGAGAATCCAAATTGATGAGGATAAGTAGGGGAGGTCCTGAGGCCATTTTCCCACGATTGATAAAATGATAACGCAAACTATCTTAGAGGATAATACAATAGAGAAGAGAAATGGGACTTGCAGGTGTAGGTTCTTATTATAAAGGTGGTGGAAAAATATGAGATGGATTCCCAAGTTCGGGACGGAGTAGATATAGATTCCCATGATTAGGATTGAAAGTGGAGGTTGATAAAACTTGGGAGGCTACTTTCCTCCCTAGGGTGCCGATATATGCTATATTCTAGCCAAAGATCCAACTAGAGTAGCTTGAATTTGAAGGGAGGAATCAACAGAGAGTGAGATAGTTGGTACAAGGTTGTAAGATAACGAGGATGACATCCTATTAGGTAGGTGGGAAAATTGAGAATTTGTGGAGTAACGGAATTAATGAGGTAATATTGTGTATTTGATATTATTTATTTTCTTAGAGTAGATGATGATGAATTCAAGGAAGTAGAATGATGATATGTATTATAATAACGTGTTCTTTATGTGTTGTATTTTGTAGACGAGTCTAAATTGAATTAGGAGGCGTTGATATAAGGTACATACAATCATATTTTGAACCTAGTTATTTATAGGATGGATATAATTTTGATGTTAGATCCTATGACACCCTTAACAAAAGACTACATGGGTGCTTTTGGCCAGCTAGAGATGCATCTTGATAGATGGAGTAGTGGAATGTGAAACTCATAGGTATAAAATAGAGAGATATGGGTACCATTTTATACATGCTAGGGTTTACTTACGTGGAAATAATAGTCGAGTAGGTTGGGTGGTTAGTTAATGCCCACAATGTGGTAGATATGATTAATAGATTAGGGATTATAGTGGCTATGGTAGAGGGTGAGGCTTATAGTACAAGATCTAGGGAAACCTCCTTGGTATAATATACCTAAGTATCTAATAAGAATCTATCTCGTAAAAAGCATAACACCTCCTCCACTAAGGGTCAAATGAGGGATATGAGAGATAGAGGATTGTATATATTATGATGTTATTATGTACCCATTTTAAATCATTGATAGACATGTATGTATTTATGAAAACATTTTGGCCTTTGTGTGCATGTCTTATGAGATGTTGTGTTTTTTTGTTTTTATTAATGGTGAAAGGGTTAAGGGGACCCTACCCCATACAATAGGAGGAGAAAAAGATGAAACAATGAAGACCAAACAGAGCTACCTCTACCAGCGGTAAAAAGATAAACCAACAATAGAACCACGAAAAAACTAACAACAAAAACATAAAAACCAGCAACTATCTCAAACTTTTAACCCCTTCCCTTTGGATCTTAACTACATCTTGAGGGGCGAGATAGCCCCTTTCTTCTTCCTACTCACAACAAGTCCAAGCCTCAGATGTATTAGGATTTACATTTTCAATATGGGTTGGAATCAAAACATTTATCTGTACCTTGAGATTAAGAGTCTCAGTTAAAGCATCCTCCCTTTCTGGATCAGACAAAATCATAGGATCGAATCCGAGTCACCTTCTGAAGGATCATTCACCACTAAGTGTCTAGGATTAAAATTCTTCCACCATGAGCTATTCCTTTTAGCATGCTTCCTAATCATGTGACAATTTGAAGCTAGATGGCCAAGAGAAAAGCAATTTCTACACCTAAAGGGAAACCCTTCATAGTCTAGATTTTGTAACCAAGTTCGATCCTCCACTTTGAGTTCAATAGAGCTAGGAAATCAATAGAAGTATCCATATCAACCAAGATTCTAGCATACGTTGTGTGCTCAAAATCATCATTTTTTTATCAATAAATAAACATTTCCCTAAAGTATTGCCAATAGTTGTTAAACAACTTTCTAACCAAAATTGGAGAGGTAGATACGGAAGATGAATCCACACTAGTTTAACATGGAAGGAATCCGATCATGGTTAAATAAAGGAAACCATGGTTTCATCAGAAGCATATGGGATTCAAAATCCCAGATTTTCCCAAAAATAAGATCTCTATCCACAGCCGAAGCAAAAGCAACAATAAAAAAACCCTGAGCACTGGGAAAATATCTAGCCTACCTTCCAAAAAAGGGGCCCATTTCCTCGAAATCCATGCATGAAGTGCTAGAAGACTAGGGCAGAAGTTGTGAAATCTACAAATCAGTCCATTCCTTTTGAAATATGCTTCAGATTGAACCACCTCATTACCAAAACAAACTGATGGGGTTGATTTTGCATAAGCCATTGGTCTGTTAAGTTTGGATAAAACCCTATCTCCATTACGAGATCGTTGTAGCACATCCTTGAAAGATGCCTGAATAGGGGGATGATTCAAAATTTCACTCCCAAAATTTTGCTTGGACATGTTTTATTTGACAGCAGTAGGGGCAACAACACCTCCACCCACCAAAGTGGATCCTCAAGCACCAAATCTACCACACCTATTCCCCCAACATCAAGGAGATCCTGGGACCAGTTCTAGACCACGTAAGATCCACGCAGGAGCACCATTGACCTAAACCAGGATCACGTTGTGGAGAGTAAAGTTTTAGAGGTGCCGCTCAACAAAGAACCAATATTAGAGGAGTCGATGGGGGATATACCAGACAAAACCCCAAAATCAGAGTCTTGGGTCAAACCTACCGCATCCTCAAAAAAATCCAACTTAGATTCAAAGCCACTGTAGAGATGTTGTGTGTTTGGATTTACTATGCTTTACCTATAATTTTACAAATGTGATAACATCCATGACCTATTCCAAGTGAAAAGACAAAAGTAAGATAAATGCTAAAAAAATGAAATCTAATGAAAAGGAGATGGGAAATTATAAATATTATTTTGTAAAAATGTGATATATAGAATGTAATATTAAAAACTCTAAGAGGGTAATCAAAAGAAATTCAAAAAGACATGTTAAAATATTGCAATACAAGTAATAATATGTAAGAAAGAGATCAAACGATGTGCATAATTAGGATTACACGACATGTAATAAAATATAAGGAAGATACTTAAATAAATTAAAATATGTGTAAATAAAACGTAATAAATATCAAATGAAATATAAGTCATATGAAAAGAAAACATTAGATATACTAAAAAAGGAAACGTAAAGTGAAATGAGTAGAACCACAATATCAAATACTTGTGTTGGTTTTTTACAAGAGATGAAGAATTACCATCTAATGTCATAACAAGGATGAAAATAAAATAAAGTGGATGAATGTGCATAATTTTTAGGAAGCCCCAAATTTCATACAATTATATAAAAAATGGGACATTCAATGAATATGAGATAGATAGGATAGAAAAGGATATGAACTCATGGTCCACTACTTGTAATATACATCAAGGGGAGTAAGGAAAGTGAAAATGAAAAGAGGTAATAAAGTTCCACAAGGGTGATACATTATCCTTACTAGAGAGGAAACACTCTAATCAAATAGATATGAGTAAAGGTTGGTGACATCAAGAAGAAAAGGAATCTAACAGAGTGAGTTCGACTTATGATACCTAATGAAGAATAAAAATATATCATTACGTTATATATCTATGAATGATCATTCTCCACAACATTTACCTCATTTATGAAGACCTCACTTAAGGTTATATAGGCATAATAAGAATATTTGGTACTAGCATTAAAAATTAGGGGTAGTCAATGATATTTTGAGACCCCTACCCTAGTAAAAAAATCCATCACACCCCAAGGGATCTCAATCCTGCGTAACGAGGATAATTATGAAGTTTGAGATTTTAAATATGATAGGAGATGGCACCAAACATGATAATATCATGTATTTAATGTTTGTGATTAATGTTTATTGCTTTATTTTGTAATACTTTCCCATTTTATTTTTTCCTTATATTGTTTTTTCTTGGATAATATGGATTTTAACCATTCTTTTCTTTTCTTTTGGATTTTACTTTGCCTCCTCCTTACATATTTGGAAGGTTGATATAGTGGCCATGAAATATGACTACCAAAATGGAGCTTATACCTAATAAACACAAAGGAGAATATAAAATATAATGATGAATCAAAAATATTAAAAGGTCTAATTCCAGTCAATACGTAAATCAATACATACCAAAAACTTGC
Source organism: Taxus wallichiana var. yunnanensis (assembly GCA_018340775.1). NCBI lineage: Eukaryota > Viridiplantae > Streptophyta > Pinopsida > Cupressales > Taxaceae > Taxus > Taxus wallichiana. Next base: position 983,857,482 of record CM031240.1, read on the forward strand.
AATTACTCAAAAAACACTTGGAGTATCACTACCATGCCTTTATTATTCCATATCAAAACAACATTACATTGGTTTCACCTCCTTTTCTGATTCATCTCGTAGAATAATGAATAAGATAAACTTACACCCTAAAATTGGGATAAGATAAAACAACCTCCTAAACTCTCTCAGTTCATTTTTAATCATATTACAACTCATAATAAATCACAAATGACCTTATTAGGCTTGGTAGCCACTAATTTCTCTCTTTACACTTAATTATTATATAATACAAGCATAATTGACTTCAATTTTGACACATCCTCACCTTACAATCACTCACACATATGGAACAAATCATGCTAACATAGTTTTAGAATGACCCTATGACTAATTATCTTGATGCTCCTGCATCAAAATCCCTTGGTGGGAAAAATTTGAGCTCCTTCTCAAATATAATGTGAACTTCTTCTTCCTGGTTTTCCAATTCTTCAAAATCTCTTTGGTCTTCAAGTCTTCACAATTCACAAATTGAAGTGGTTCAATCTTCATATTAGCTTCTTCATTTTCTATCTCATAGCTGCATTATATAGCTTTGACCTTGTGTAGTGCCCCTCCTATCTCCACATTGGCATAGTAGAAAAATGCATCCTCATGTAATCTTCACTATATTTCACCTTTTCAATAAAGGTGTTCAAACAAATCTTTCTTGTTCCAATGCACTAATAGATTGTGCCAAGATGGGAGCGTTGGATAGGGTGAGGGTCGATAACAATGCATAAAGTAAGGCAAATTTGGGATCTAAACACCTTATCCCTTGGCTGTGTACCCGATTTTGTGACAAATGGGAGCCTCGGGTCAGATTTTGAGTAGTGCATCTAGCAAACATGATAGTGATGACTAGTTTTTCCTCGATGTATTCGGAGATATGATGTGACCGAGTAATGACCCGCTCGTTGTGGATAAGGACTAGGGGCTGCTTTTGCTAGTATCCAATATGAGAACGGGATTGCTTTATTGCGTAGATTAACACCAAAATATGCCATAAAACATTTGAAACCATTTAACCAAAGGTAAAAAATAGGTGCCAAAAACGTGATAAGCCCCCTTTCCTAGCATAACATGAGACCGTGATAAATGGAGCTCCAGCCTGCCGTCCTAATTTTCTATCCCATTTTCGGTTAAATTAGCCATGTAGGTGGAGATAAATGATCCTAAGGAGAGAGAGGAGTATGTATCCCTACAATTTCCTCATTTTACTATATACATATTGATGATTTGGATCTCTATACGTATTTGAAGTAGTTTCAAATTCCTTTGAAATGAAATGAAATTGCTTCTTGTCAATGTTTTTTTATCTCGCAAAGGAAGGAAGAAGGTAAAGGATAAGGAGGCACTTCATTTGGTGTGAATTCCATTAATATTGTTTTGAATTTTACTTCTTCTTAGCACCTTTGCTACGTGTTTCGCAGCCTTTGCATTCACCACATCATTTTCCTGCACTTTTTCCTTATTTTGAGTAGCTCGTGTATTGTTTAAGACATTAAAAGTTTCTATTTCTTTCCGGTTGAGTATTTCTCTAAAATTTTTGTCCTTTCATGGCTACTAGATCTGCGTTCACGAATCTTCTAAAATGGTTTTGGCCTGGCAATTGTGTGAGGAGATTCCAAAGTTTATCACAAACATGATAATAAAGCTAATAAAGGTGTGGAAGGTTATTTTCTTGGTGATTGGATGAGTGGCCTTTAGTTAAGCCTTGAAAATGTCTAAATAAGATCTAGAAATATGGTTGGGGAAAGTATTGTGTCGATGTCCTAGTGAGAAATGATATGAAAATTATGTATGCAAATGTGGAGGCTAGAGAAAAAGCTCATGTTTATTTTGTCAAGATTCCTCGACAATGTAGCATCACAAATAACTTCATTTTCGGGATATGCACAAATGGATCTATAGAAAAGGGTGATGGGAAATCATGAGCGAATGAAAGTCACCAAACTTAAAGCTAGGATGAAAAGCCCCATATTGTTTTCCTTATACAAATGTTGAATATAGGTATTGTTTTCCCCTTTTCGCTTGTAATAAATTTTTCTTCACCATTTCAAGATTTTCAAAATTGAATGTTTAATGTTAGAGAATATAATTCCAACAAATGTTAAACCATACCTAAACAAAATCTACTAAAAAAAGAATGGCCCCAAAAGTTATGCATATGGAGCGCCACACTCTAATGTATAATGAAACTAAAATTCTTTCCATGACCCTTGGTAACATTGAACACAATATGGAAACCTAACAAAATTGTTTGAAATTTATTCAATGCACTTGTAAGTCCTAGTCCTTAACCCTCTTAGCTTATCAATCACTTATAATGACATGGTCCTTTAATAAAAATATGATCAATCATACCTCTAGGATGCTAACAAGAGAATTGTAAACTACTTTCATTCCTTCAAAAATTCCTTCGGAAACTAATTTTCTAAGTGGGTTTTGGGATCACACTAGTTGTGTGTTAAGAGTTCTTTGAAAAATTATGTTAATTGGCCCCAAAGTTTCCCTTGTAACTTGATCTCTGCTCGACGTAACCAACTTTGTCAGTCACGAGGAATTATCTATATATGGGGGAGTAAGTAGAAATCATAAAATTCTTGATTGAACTTAGAATGAGAAGTATTTAAGACCCACTTTGAAAGCACTTTTGCTGTTTGGGTCAGTTTTCAACTTGCTACTTTAGCTTAGATCACCTTCTATGAGTCTCTTGTTGACTTCTAGCAATGTGTGTGACCTCGTAATACCATCATAATGTCATGTAGAATATTATTCGGTCTTTTATTTGGTATGAGTGATTTTTGAAATGTATGGTGTTTTTCTCTCTCTACCCTCTTCTCTCTCTAGAAATGATTATGAAACTTTGGTTGATTTGAAAACGTAAATGAATGGGAAATGTAAATTGGTTTGAAATGAAATGAAAATGGAAATGAAAGGAAAATGGTCACGATATTTTGAATGAAATATAAAATGTCTCTTTACTCATTTCTCTCTCTCTCTCTCTCTCTCTCTCTCTCTAGTATTAAAATGTTAAGTACAAATGAAAGTGAAAGTGTGAATGCATGAGAAATGAAACTCTATCTTCTTCCTCCCCCTACCTCTCCTCTCTCTCTTCTATTTAAAATGAAATTTTTAGAAATGATGAATGTGTGGATTTATGCTTGAGTGTAGGGGATTTCCATACTCAGTCCTAGGACTGACACAATGTTGGTTGTAGGTACTGAACAAAGGAGTAGTAAAAAAATGACATTTGTGTCTTTTATTAGCATGTTATTTGAAGGCAATGTAATTGTTTAGAATATTTAATGATATTTTTATGAATAGAATGTATTATTTTCATTATTTCCATGATGAAAATGATAGTGTTGATGTATTGGGAAAATGTACTATTTCATACGTAGTTGTACTTTTTCCTATTTAACGAATGTTACTCTTAGTTGTAATTGTATATTTTGTTAAGTAAATGGAGTTGATTGTATTATGTACTTTGGAAAAAGATGTCAAAGATTCCTTCTTTTAGTGTCAAAATAAATATAGGAGGATGAAACTGGAACCTTGTCATTTAAAATGTTTATTATAGCCGAAAATTTTGGATATGATTGTGTTAGTAAAATTGTTAGCAAGTAATTTAAAATGATGTGTTTTTACCTATCTGCTAGTGTTGTAATGACCTAGGAAATCACTTAATCTTCAAATAAAAATATCAACTTACATTTGTGTGTGTTTTCATATTGAGCGGAAAGTGACCAAACAAACATATAGCTCAAAATATTTACCTTTGTTGAATGTAATGACCCTCTCTAGTAAGCTCCAAGTTAGGCTAGCTCCAAACATCTTTCGTAGTCTTAGAGACATAGAGGTATTGTATGTGTTTGTGTATTCCTCCCTAGAAACCTAGTTGAGAGCATTCACATAGGTATGAAAGTGTGTAAGATTCCTTAGTGCGAGGCATAACATCATTTTAATGGCATACAAGATGACATGTTGAGCTTGAAATCTCATGGTTGTTTTTAGAGACTAAATAACGTTAGAAGTGGAATGTAATGAATAGTGGGTGGGACCACAAAGATAGTTAGGTTGTGCATTAATTCACTATTAAGTTTTTAATTGTAAAGGAAAATTTGTAACTTGCCCTCATTTGGGAACATACCCTTGTGATGTCGATCTAATCATTTCAAGGGTCATGGAGATTGCTTGCAACATATTAAATATTTCTTATGAGGTGAAGTGGATGTGATTTGATCCATGTGAGAACAAGTGAATAAGAAAACATAGTTTCCCATTTAAGAATCAAACCTAAAATGTGAATATGATAGGATATTTGAAATTAACTATCAAGTGATATATTTTATTGGTAGTCAAATAAATGAACCAAATCTAATAGAACCCTTTATAAGATAAATGTTAAATGAAAGTGAGAAAATGTATTCTTGGAATACCTCGAGTGGCATGAATGCTTGAAAGACATGGACATTTGATTTCTCTAATTTTATCTTGTGGTAAGGTGTAGAAACCCTCGAGCACTAATAAATGCAATTTATCGAGTGACCTCTCTTGATGTTATTGGACAAAGGGGATATGATGTATGATTATCAATGATTGTAAATATGGCTTTAGAAGGTTGTTGAATGCGTAAAATTTTATAGCTTTTTTACATTTGAACCCCTTTTGTCCCTCTTAGATAAATGTGTCCCTTAGTATGTAGTAGTGGATTACCATGTTTCTCATATGGGGTAGTTTATCCACCATCCTGAATGCTTTTGAAGTTAGGAGATCGTAAAGCCTCTCTTAAGGTTTTTGGTGAAGGAAACACTAATGCTTTCACACAATGATTTAAATTGTTCCTTGGAAGGCATTTGAGAAGCATATAGTTGTTGGGTTGTCTTGTTATATGTGTTTAATTCTTGATGGTCTAAGAGAAATGAAATAAGTAGATAGGTGCAATGTCACAACTCCTTATAGTCATGAATCCCTAAGTGTAAATTACGTATCATTTGAATTTTAATTGTTCAAAAAATATCAATAGTGAGACCAAAGTATGTTGTAAGTGTAAAGAGTACAAGAGTTAATGAGATTTTGGGTTAGGAATAATGTCATGCTTGAAGTCCTTATAACTCAACTAGACACTTTCATGTTGTTAAAAATAAATATGAATTTCCCTTGGTGAGATCAAAATTTTGAGAAAAAAAAATATATATATAAATCTAAATAAATTTCTTGATGTGAAATGTTGAATGGATTCAAACAAGTTATTGAACTATATCAACTATAATAGGAAAAATAGGGTACTATGATGGAAGGATGTTTATGGGAAGAGATATCTTGAATCTAAATCACCTTTTAAACTTTAATATATCTTCCTTGACCTCATGATAGTTTTCCCTTGTCTAGAAAAGGTAAAATTTAAACATCGAATATACGTCTCGAAAAGTAGAACCTTAACATCTTGTTAGTTCCTTTTCATAATGAGGATAAAATTTAACGTCAATTAAACATATTTTTGAGAAAAACCTTTAATGTAAGAATGAATATTGGGAGGCTCGTAGGTGTTTAAAATGAATTTAATTAACAAATGAGTTGTGGATAATTAATGGAAATTGAGAAAGGAATCAACAATGCATTCTCTTTTAAAGGCTAATGCTATACAAAAATAAAGTATTTGAAGTTTTAGAAAAAAAGGAAATTTTACACCCTTACTAGTTTAATTCACTGGAAACCTATAAGGTTATATAATGGAAAACTAAATGTAATAAATATGTAAACCATAAAAAAGGCCATGTTGTGGAGTATGCCTATATGTGTGTGCCTTACCATGTAGTTGGGTCATTGTCTTGGTTTACATCATTTGAGTAAGACATTGATGTGTACCCTATGTTATCATGTTGTCTATGTGGGTCCATGCTTATGTAAGTGTCTTATGTGATGTTGAATTTTTTCTATTTGAGCCCATGTGGTGTCATGTTATGAGCATTTAAATTAAAAAAAAAAATATTCTGATAATTTTTGTTGTATTTTTGTGTGTCAAAATTGTGGGCATTACATATGGTATTAGAGCGGAGGTTCATGCTCTCGAACCTCTGGGATAGATTGGAGTTGTGATGATCTTGCATGGTGGTGGTGGAGATGGGAAGAGTAATGTGATATATGTTGTGATGTGAACAATGTTGTAATTGTGATATTATGAATGCACGTGTTGTGCATGTCACTTAGTGTATTTGTTATCATGTTGATGTGTTTGTGATGAGAGTATTCACTCTCCTTTTGTGGATTCAATGAGGAGTTCATGTGTGATGTGCCACCTTGTTTGTGTGTGAAAATAATGTTATTGCAGATTACGAGAGTGTTGGAGTGTTTTGTTATTATGTGATATGAAGGTGTGTTGATGTGTTGCATGAAAAAATTGGTGTATAGTGAATTGGATTTTATCGTGATGTCACCACCACCGTGTTGTGATGAATAATGTGTGTGTCACCATGTTGTATTGCAATTGACTATATGTTGTAATGTTAGTCATTGTTTTCATCATACGTATAATTGTGTAATATGTGATGGTTCATGTCATGAATTAGGGGCATATGGTGATCGTATGACCCCTATTGTATAGTACTTGCACCTTAGGTGCATTATGTGGAAAAGTGATGTATCATAACCCATGAAAGTAATGATTTTTTTATACCCTATATATATACCATGCGTAAGATGCTATGGTTAATGTGCATGAATCACCATTGTGTTAGTAATGTAGTTATGTGTTATGTTGTGAACCTTACACTAGATGACCCTAAGGGAAGAAATTGGTCATCAAGAGTGTATGTGTGGAGAGAGGAGGCATGGACCAGGTTTTCATAATCTTGAGCCGAGTATGAGTGAGGAAGTGGAGTCTTATATAGACTAAAAACCCACTTCTATTTGTTTAGTATACTTCTAGAGCTTGCTCAGTATATTGTGGGTGTGCACCACCTTAGGCTCAACTTATGCAAACTAGTGTTCCCTGTGTCCCCTCTTTCCTATTGGGTTGTCCATCGAACAATCCTATGTGATTTTGACTATGTTGAGCCTTGTGGGAGTATGGAGGGATGATTTAGAAGAGAGATGATGACAGTTACATTATTTGATATACTCATTTCTAGTTACATGTATATTTTTACGAGCTGAGGCTCGATATTCGAGTGCCAGAAACTCGATGAGTACCCCTTTGGTGGCCATGGATAAGGCCACATAGTGATTGTAATGTGTTATTTCTATATACGTATTTTATTCGTAAATTGATCATTATCTCTTTTCTTGTAAGAACCAATAATTTTCTTGATTGATGTGTTCTTATATTTTGGGATTTTATTTGGTTGTTGCACTAACATGTGGATTTTTGCACTAACTATGGCTAATTAGCCATTTGTTTTTCTTAGTTTTAAACTTTCTTTTCATGTTTAAGTTTTTTTATAGCCTTGCCCAAGGCTTGGGATTTTTTCCACTTGGCATTTGAGATGGATTGTTATGTTGGTTCTAATGTCATAATGTGTTGGAATAGGGTCATGGGATTCACCATGGAGTGGTTGAACCTATGGACCCACTTTGTTGTATGGGGGTATGCCCCAAGGAGTTACAGATAACTAGTGGGTTGTTGAACCATGAGTTATTATGTCACTTGGGTTAGGGGTGATGGGGCTCTATGTGCCTGGGCCATAGGGTGACCCGACCTCATTAAATGGAGAAAGGAGATGGGGCTCTATGGTTGAGTGACCTGATATTCTTGATGGCACTCTATGGTTGAGTGACCTGATATTCTCATTGATGGCACTCTATGGTTGAGTGACCTGATATTCTCGATGGCACTCTATGGTTGAGTGACCTGATATTCTTGATGGGGCTCTATGGTTGAGTGACTTGGCTTGGTTTTGGCACTATGATTCTTTCTCTTTGGGAGGTATATGGAGTTTTTGTGATGCTTTGGGAGGTATATGGATTTTTTTGTGATGCTTTTGGAGATATGGAGTTTTTGTGATGTTTTTGTGATGTGTGGAGTTGGTGTTATGAGTTATGTGTACTCTTGTGAGTCTTGTTACACATTGTTATGATTGAGGTTTGATGCTCCCTTGGTTAGTATGTACTATTGGATATTGTCTTGGCACTGTGTTGGTACAGTCATGTCATGATTTTGGGTCATGTGATACTAGTTATATATGTATCAATGTGATGATTCATTTTTTGTTAGTCACATGTGTGTGTTGGATCTATGCCTATGACATAATTGTTGGAAATTATTTGTTATGTGGACTACTTGTTGTTTCCATGGTGGAATTAAAGGTCTTGTGATGTGATGATCATGAAAGTATGTAGCAAGATGTCTCATGGGTCATTTGTGTTGTGTTGAGTTTTGTGTGACATCTTGAGGCCAATTATTGTTGGGCACCCATGAACATAAGACAATTGAAATTCTAAACAATGAATATTAAGAGTTTGAGATTAAGAAATACTGTAAAAGAAAAGACTAAATTAAGTAAAATAAAGATAACTAACTACCAATCTTCACATAACATTAAAATTTAAGATATTTCCAAAATTAGTTTACTTCCTTGTGGTCACATTGTACAGATAAAAAGTTTTGTTAAATAACATGTGTCATTATTGACCTTCTTTCCTACGTATCCTTTGAGCTTTGTGTTGTGTCGCATCGAGGATGATGCTCTTATAAGGGGAGGGAGATGTAGTGCCCCCCTTCATATTCACAAAATGAGTGTAATAAAAAAATGTATCCATCATTTCAATGGGCAATCCATCATTTCCTTATCAACATATTAATAAAACCACTATTTGAGGTCTGAATCAACATTTAACATTTGAAAGATGGTATTTTAGATTATTAGTAATAGTTTTTAAACATTAATATGGAATGCAATAATGTAAGGTGTTTGGGGAAACATTAATTAATTGGATGGCTTTCATGGGAAGTATCAGTCTAAAATGGAGTTTCACATTAATAACTTTGAGTACATCTGCAAAGAAATTAATATAGAATCCTAACATTTCCTCATTTTACTTGAGACATATAATTTTTAGGACTAATGTATTTCTATCAAAAAATTGTTTTGTATTACCTTTGAATGGAAATAATCTTATCTTAATGGGTTCCTTTTTAACTAAGGAAGAAGAAAGAAAAGCCTTAAAAAATTTTGGACATTTTTGTTCAGAAGGTTTGATTTGATTTTGAAAATTGATAAGACCCTTTTAGCATAAATTATTTCCATGTATGGAATTAATTTCTGTTTTTTTTTTCTCATCAACATTCTTTTAAATAAATGATTGAGTTTTAGCAATGCACTTTAAATCATCTAAAGAGCACTACTACTTTATTTTACACTATCATAATTTTTCATATTTTATTACTCTTTATAGTTTTATTCTTGTATTTAACAAAATGCCTCTAATGTAAAATGTAATTGAAAGCTGTATGTAACTAAATGTGAAGATAACGATAAAGGAAGGAAGAATTGAGGATAAGGAGGCATGGAATACCTTGGGTGTGAATTCCATCAATCTTATTTAGAATTTACTTAAATTGAGCATTTGAATATTGCTTGAAGTATGCATTTGCAAAATGGATTTCACATCATAGGGTTATCATGCATTTTTCCAAAAAATCCTAGTGTAGATTTAACACATGGGAACATGTTTCCACTTTTTGTCTGGAAGAATAGAGGAGGTTTTCCATTTGATGGCTATTTTGAATCATAATCATGAGAAAATGAACCAGTGATTTTTCATGTTTTATGTGAAAACATATTTGAAAAACAGCAATAAAAATAAAGGTTTGGAAAGGAATGAAGTTCACAATGAATTTGATTACAAAAGTGGAATTTTTTTATAAGCCTTAAAAATTTAAATAAGATTAATGAAATATGGGAAATCCACCAAATAATGGTTGAATTGTAGTTGATAAAATGTTTCAAAAATAGGTATGCAAAATGCCGGAGGAAAAAAGCAAACATGTTTATTTTGCTAATTTTTAATGTGATATGGAAAAAAAATGGTTTCATGGAATTCATTTTTTTGGATATGCACAAAATGGATTTCAAAAAAATCATAAACTGGGAACTCAAATGAAAGTCATCAGGTTAAGTGAGCCAGGATGAAAAGCCCCATGTTATTGTTTTCCTCAGAAAATGTTGAATAAAGGTATGGTTTTCCCTTTTTTCGCTTGCACTAAATTTGCTTCATCATTTCTATATTTTTAAAATTAAATGTTGAATGATAGAGAACATAATTCCAAAAATTGAAAAAATATTACCTTGACGTGAAATCTTAAAAAATAAAAAAAAATATAAAAATGAAAACTAAAAAAGTCATGCGCATGGAGTGCCACACCCAAATGTACCGCAAAAACTAAAAACTTTCTTTGCATGACCCCTGGTAACATGGAACACCATTAGGGAACCTTAACCAAGTTGTTTGAAATTATTTAATGCACTTACAAGTCATAGTCCTTAACCCTCTTAGCTTATCAGTCACTTATAGTGATGTGGTCATTTAATAAAATATGATCGTTTTAGTTTATGGTTTCATGCTTGGCTTGAGAAACTAAAATCCACTACCTCATACCTCTAGGATGCCAACAAGAGAATCATAAACTAATTTCATTCCTTTGAAAATGCCTTCGGAAACTAATTTTGCAAGTGGGTTTTGGGACCCACTAGTCACTATGTGTTAAGAGTTGTTGATGAAATTATGATAATGGGCCCAAAGTTTCCCTTGTAACTTGATCTCTGCTTAACGTAACTGACTTCCGTCGAGTCACGAGGAATTCTCTATATATGGGGGAGTAAGTAGGAATCATAAAACTTCATGATCGAACTTAGAATGAGAGTATTTAAGACCCAGTTTGTAAGCACTTTTGTTGTTTGGGTCAGTTTCCTCAACTTGTTACTTTAGCTCGGATCACCTTCTGTGAGTCTCGTTGACTTCTAGCGATACGTGTGACCTCGTAATACCATCCTAATGTCATGTAGAATATTATTTAGTATTTTATTTGGTATGAGTGATTTTTGAAATGTATGGTGTTTTTTTTCTCTCTCTACCTCTCTCTCTCTAGAAATAATTATGAAACTTTGGTTGATTTGAAAACATAAATGAATTGGGAAATGTAAATTGGTTTGAAATGAAATGAAAATGGAAATGAAAGGATGGAAATGGTCATGATATTTTGAATGAAATATAAAATGTCTCTTTACTTTCTCTCTCATCTTTCTCTCTCTCTCTCTCTCTAGTATTAAAATGTTAAGTACAAATGAAAGTGAAAGTGTGAATGCATGAGAAACAAACTCTATCTTCTTCCTCCCCTCCTCTCTCTCTCTTCTATTTGAAATTGTTAGAAATGATGAATGTGTGGATTTATGCTTGAGTGTAGGGGATTTCCATACTTAGTCCTAGGACTGATGCAACATTGGTTGTAGGTACTGAACAAAAGGAGTAGTAAAAATGACATTTGTGTCTTTTATTAGCATGTTATTTGAAGGCAATGTAATTGTTTAGAATATTTCAATGATATTTTTATGAATAGAATGTATTATTTTCATTATTTCCATGATGAAAATGATAGTGTTGTGTATTGGGAAAATGTACTATTTCATACGTAGTTGTACTTTTTCCTATTTAATGAATGTTACTCTTAGTTGTAATTGTATATTTTGTTAAGTAAATGGAGTTGATTGTATTATGTACTTTGGAAAAATATGTCAAAGATTCCTTCTTTTAGTGTCAAAATAAATATAGGAGGATGAAATTGGAACCTTGTCATTTAAAATGTTTATTATAGCAAAAATTTTGGATATGATTGTGCTAGTAAAATTGTTAGCAAGTAATTTAAAATGATGTGTTTTTACCTATCTGCTAGTGTTGCAATGACCTAGGAAATCACTTAATCTTCAAATAAAAATATCAACTTACATTTGTGTGTGTTTTCATATTGAGTGGAAAGTGACCAAACAAACATATAGCTCAAAATATTTACCTTTGTTGAATGTAATGACCTCTCTAGTAAGCTCCAAGTTAGGCTAGCTCCAAACATCTTTCGTAGTCTTAGAGACATAGAGGTATTGTATGTGTTTGTGTATTCCTCCCTAGAAACCTAGTTGAGAGCATTCACATAGGTATGAAAGTGTGTAAGATTCCTTAGTGCGAGGCATAACATCATTTTAATGGCATATAAGATGACATGTTGAGCTTGAAATCTCATGGTTGTTTTTAGAGACTAAATAATGTTAGAAGTGGAATGTAATGAACAGTGGGTGGGACCACAAAGATAGTTAGGTTGTGCATTAATTCACTATTAAGTTTTTAATTGTAAAGGAAAATTTGTAACTTTCCCTCGTTTGGGAACATACCCTTGTGATGTCGATCTAATCATTTCAAGGGTCATGGAGATTTCTTACAACATATTAAATATTTCTTATGAGGTGAAGTGGATGTGATTTGATCCATGCGAGAACAAGTGAATAAGAAAACATAGTTTCCCATTTAAGAATCAAACCTAAAATGTGAATATGATAGGATATTTGAAATTAACTATCGAGTGATATATTTTATTGGAAGTCAAATAAATGAACCAAATCTAATAGAACCCTTTATAAGATAAATGTTAAACAAAAGTGAGAAAATGTATTCTTGGAATACCTCGAGTGGCATGAATGCCTTGCAAGACATGGACATTTGATTTCTCTAATTTTATCTTGTGGTAAGGTGTAGAAACCCTCGAGCACTAATAAATGCAATTTATCGAGTGACCTCTCTTGATGTTATTGGACAAAGGGGATATGATGTACGATTATCAATGATTGTAAATATGGCTTTAGAAGGTTGTTGAACATGTAAAATTTTATAGCTTTTGCATTTGAACCCCTTTTGTCCCTCTTAGATAAATGTGTCCCTTAGTATGTAGTAGTGGATTACCATGTGTTTCTCATATGGGGTAGTTTATCCACCATCCCTAAATGCTTTTGAAGTTAGGAGATCGTAAAGCCTCTCTTAAGGTTTTTGGTGAAGGAAACACTAATGCTTATTCACACAATGATTTAAATTGTTCCTTGGAAGGAATTTGAGAAGCATATAGTTGTTGGGTTGTCTTGTTATATGTGTTTAATTCTTGATGGTCTAAGAGAAATGAAATAAGTAGATAGGTGCAATGTCACAACTCCTTATAGTCATGAATCCCTAAGTGTAAATTACGTATCATTTGAATTTTAATTGTTAAAAAAATCATCAATAGTGAGACCAAAGTACGTTGTAAGTGTAAAGAGTACAAGAGTTAACAAGATTTTGGGTTAGGAATAACATCATGCTTGAAGTCCTTATAACTCAACTAGACACTTTCATGTTGTTAAAAATAAATATGAATTGCCCTTGGTGAGATCAAACTTTTGAGAAAAAAATATATATATATATATAAATCTAAATAAAATTTCTTGATGTGAAATGTTGAATGGATTCAAACAAGTTATTGAACTATATCAACTATAACAGAAAAATAGGGTACTATGATGGAAGGATGTTTATGGGAAGAGATATTGAATCTAAATCACCCTTTAAACTCTAATATATCTTCCTTGACCTCACGATAGTTCCCCTTGTCTAGCAAAGGTAAAATTTAAACATCGAATATACGTCTCGAAAAGTATAACCTTAACATCTTGTTAGTTCCTTTTCGTAATGAGGATAAAATTTAACATCAATTAAACATATTTTGAGAAACAAACCTTTAACGTAAGAATGAATATTAGGAGGCTCGTAGGTGTTTAAAATGAATTTAATTAACAAATGAGTTATGGATAATTAATGGAAATTGAGAAAGGAATCAACAGTGCATTCTTTTAAAGGCTAATGCTATACGAAAATAAAGTATTTGAAGTTTTAGAAAAAAGGAAATTTTTACACCCTTATCAGTTTAATTCATTGGAAACCTATAAGGTTATATAATGGAAAACTAAATGTAATAAATATGTAAACCATAAAAAAAATGCCATGTTGTGGAGTATGCCTATCTATGTGTCTTACTGTAGTTGGGTCATTGTCTTGGTTTACGTCATTTGAGTAAGACATTGATGTGTACCCTATGTTATCATGTTGTCTATGTGGGTCCATGATTATGTAAGTGTCTTATGTGATGTTGAATTTTCTATTTGAGCCCATGTGGTGGATATTATGAATGCACGTGTTGTGCATGTCACTTAGTGCATATTTGTTATCATGTTGATGTGTTTGTGATGAGAGTATTCAATTCTCATTTTTGTGGACTCAATGAGGAGTTCACGTGTGATGTACCACCTTGTTGTGTGTGAAAATAATGTTATTACGGATTACGAAGTGTTGGAGTGTTTTGTTATTATGTGATATGAAGGTGTGTTGATGTGTTGCATGAAAAAATTGGTGTATAGTGAATTGGATTTTATCATGATGATGTCACCACTATGTTGTGATGAATCATGTGTGTGTCACCATGTTGTATTAAATTGATTATATGTTGTAATGTTAGTCATTGTTTTCATCATACGTATAATTCATGTAATATGTGATGGTTCATGTCATGAATTAGGGGCATATGGTGATCGTATGACCCCTATTATGTAGTACTTTCACCTTAGGTGCATTATGTGGAAAAGTGATGTATCATAACCCATGAAAGTAATGATTTTTATACCCTATATATATACCATGTGTAAGATGTCATGGTTAATTTGTGTGAATCACCATTATGTTAGTGATGTAGTTATGTGTTATGTTGTGAACCTTACACTAGATGACCCTAAGGGAAGCAACGTCAAGAGTGTATGTGTGGAGAGAGGAGGCATGGACCAAGTTTTCATAATCTTGAGCTCGAGTATGAGTGAGGAAGTGGAGTCTTATATATAATAAAAACCACTTGTATCTATTTAGTATACTTTGAGCTTGCTCAGTATATTATGGGTGCGCACCACCTTAGGCTCAAATTATGCAAACTAGTGTCCCTGCTCTTTCCTATTGGGTTTTCATCGAACAATCCTATGTGATTTTGACTATGTTGAGCCTTGTGGGAGTATGGAGGGATGATTTAAGAAAGAGATGATGATAGTTACATTATTTGATATACTCATTTCTGGTTACATATATATTTTATGAGCTGAGGCTCGACATCCGAGTGCCAACAACTCGATGAGTACCCCTTTGGTGGCTGGATAAGGCCACATAGTGATTGTAATGTGTTATTTCTATATACATATTTTATTCGTAAATTTATCATTATATTTTCTTGTCGTAAGAACAACAATTTTCTTCATTGATGTGTTCTTATATTTTGGGAATTTTATTCACTTGTTGTACTAACATGCAGATTTTTTCACTAACTATGGCTAATTAGCCATTTGTTTTTCTTAGTTTTAAACTTTTTTTTCATGTTTCAAAGTTTTATTCCTTGCCCAAGGCTTGGGATTTTTTCCACTTAGCATTTGAGATGGATTGTTATACTGGTTCTAATGTCGTAATGTGTTGGAATAGGGTCATGGGATTCACCATGGAGTGGTTGAACCTATGGACCCACTTCATTCTATGGGGGTATGCCCCAAGGAGTTAGAAATAACTAGCAAGTTTTTGAACCACGAGTTATTATGTCACTTGGTTGGGGGGTTAGGGCTTTATGTGCCCATGGCCATAGGGTGACCCAACCTCATTAAATGGAGAAAGGAGATGGGGCTCTATGGTTGAGTGACCCGATATTATTGATGGGGCTCTATGATTGAGTGAACCGATATTATTTATGGGGCTCTATGGTTGAGTGACCTGATATAGAGAAATCAGTGACCTGGATCTATGGTTAAGTGGTTCGGCTTGGTTTGGTCCTATGATTCCTTCTCTTTAAGAGGTATATGGAGTTATTTTTTTATGCTTTGGGAGGTTTATGTAGTTATTTTATGATGCTTGGGAAATATATAGAATTTTTTGTGATGTGTGGAGTTGGTATTATGAATTATTTGTACTCTTATGATTATTTTTAAGTAGTTTTATGATTGAGGTTTGACACTCCCCTTAGTTAGTATGTACTATTAGATATTGACTTGGCACTGTATTGGTACAATCATGGTCTTTGGGGTATGTGTTACTAGTTGCATATGTATCAATGTGATGATGTTGTTTGTTAGTCACATGTGTGTGTTGGATTTATGCCTATGACATAATTGTTCGAAATTATTTGTTATGTGGACCACTTGTTTGTATTTCCATTGTGAAATTAGAGGTATTGTGATGTGATAAAATCATGAAAGTATGTAGCAAGATGTCTCATGGGTCGTTTTTGCTTTGTTGAGATTTATGTGACATCTTGAAGCCAATTAATGTTGGGCACCCATGAACATAAGACAATTGAAATTATAAACAATCAATATTAAGAGATTGATATTAAGAAACACTATAAAGGAAAAGAATAAGTGATAAAGTAAAAGAGAACTTCCAATCTTCATAGAACGTTAAAATTTAAGATATTGCAAAATTAATCGCTCTCGCGTGGTCATATTTTACATACAAGTTGTTTTGTTAAATGACAAGTGTCATCATTGAATTTATTTGTTACATAGCTTTTGAGATACAATGTTGTGTCACATCAAGGAAAATGATCTTACAAGGGGATGTAGATGTAGTGCCCCTCTATCTCGACGCGTTGGTGTAATGAGTAAAATGCATCCTCACATAACCTTCACTATATTTCACCTTTTCAAAAAATGTGTTCACATAAATCTTTCTTGTTCCAATGCACCTTTGAAATCTTGTGCCAAGATGGGAGCATTGGATAGGGTGAGGGTGGATATCAATGCATAAAGTAAGGTAGTTTTGGGATCCAAACACCTTATCCCTTGACTACGTACCTAATTTTGTGCCAAATTGGAGCCTCGGATCAGAAATTGATCGGTGCATCTAGAAAATATGATAGTGATGACTAGTTTTTCCTAGATGTATTCAGATATGATGCGACTGAGTAATGACCCATTCATTATGGATAAGGATTGGGAGCTGCTTTTATTGGTATCCAATCTGAGAAAGGACCTGCTTTATTGTGCAGATTAACACCAAACTTCGCCTTAAAATTTTTGGCACCATTTCACCAAAGGGAACAAACAGGTGCCAAAAAACGTGATAAGCCCCCTTTCTAGCTAGCATAATATGAGACCATGATAAATGGAGTTCTAGCTTGCCGTCCTAATTTTCTATCCCATTCTCGGTTAAATTAGCCTTGTAGGTGGAGATAAACAATCCTAAGGAGAAAGAGGAGTCGTATCCCTACAAATTCCTCATTTTACTATGTACATATTGAATGATTTGAATCTCTATATGTACTTGAAGTAGTTTCAAATTCCTCTGAGATGAAAGGAAATTGCTTCTTGTCAGTGTTTTTTTAGTTATCTGCAAAGGAAGGAATAAGGTTGAGGATAAGGAGCCACTTCATTTGGCATGAATTCCATCAATATTGTTATGGATTTTACTTCTTCTGAGCACCTTTGCTACATGCTTTGTGGCCTTTGCAGCCACCACATCATTTTCCTGCACTTTTTCCTTATTTCAAGTAGTGGTGTATTGTTTAAGACATTAAAAGTTTCCATTTCTTGCTGGTCAACGTATTTCTCTACAAGGTTTGTCCTTTCATGGCTACCTGGATCTGCATTCGATGAATCTTAGAAATGGTTTTGTCTCGCTAACCGTGTGAGGAGACTCCAAATTTTATCACAAACATGATAATAAAGCTCATAAAGGTTGTGGGAGGTTATTTTCTGGTGATTAGATGAGTGGCCTTTAGCTAAGCCTTGAAAATGTCTAAATAAGAGCTTGGAAATAGGGTTGGGGAAAGTATTGTTGTCAGATGTTGTAGTGAGAAATGTTATGAAAAATATGTATGCAAATGTGGAGGCTAGAGGAAAAGCTTGTGTTTATTTTGTCAAGATTCCTCAGACAATGTAACATCATGGAAACAATCATTTTCGGGATATGCACAAATGGATTTGTAGAAAAGGGTGATGGGAACTCGCGAGTGAATGAAAGTCACTAGCTTAAAGCTAGGATGAAAAGCCCCATATTGTTTTCCTTCTACAAATATCGAATACAAGTATGGTTTTCGTTTTCACAAGTAATAAATTTTTCTTCACCATTTCAAGCTTTTAGAAATTAAATGTTTAATGTTAGAGAGTATAATTCCAAAAATGTTAAACCATACCTCAAAACAATCTAATTTAAAAAAATGGCCTCAAACGTTATGCGCATGGAGCGCCACACCCTAATGTACAACAAAACTAAAACTCTTTCCTTGACCCCTGGTAACATGGAACATAATAGGGAACCCTAATAGAGTTGTTTGAAATTTATTTAATGCACTTGTAAGTCTTAGTCCTTAACCCTCTTAGCTTATCAGTCACTTATAGTGACATGGTCGTTTAATAAAATATGATCGATTTCAGTTTACGGTTCCCGCTTGGCTAGAGTGAACTGACATGCAATACATCATACCTCCGGGCTTCCAATAAGAGAATTTAAAACTACTTTCATTCCTTTGAAAATTCCTTCAGAAAATAATTTTGTAAGTGGGTTTTGGGATCCACAGTCTTTGTGTGTTAAGAGTTGTCACGACAAAATTATGTTAACTAGCCCCAAAGTTTCCCTTGTTACTTGATCTCGCTTGAGCGTAATTGAATTTATTCAGTCACAAGGAACTCTCTATATATGGGGTAGTAAGTAGGAATCATAAAACATTGTGATCAAACTTAGAATGATAAGTATTTAAGACCCACTTTGTAAGAACTTTTGTTGTTTGAGTCAGTTTCCTCAACTTGCTACTTTAGCTCAAATCACCTTCTGTGAGTCTCGTTGACTTCTAGCGACACATGTGACCTTATAATAATGTCATAATTTCATATAGAATATTATTATGTCTTTTATCTGGTATGAGTGATTTTTGAAATCTATGGTGTTTTTCTCTCTCTGCCCTCTTCTCTCTCTAGAAATGATTATGAGACTTTGGTTGATTTGAAAACGTGAATGAATTGGGAAATGTAAACTGGTTTCGAATGAAATGAAAATATAAATGAAATTAAAATGGTCATGATGTTTTGAATGAAATATAAATTGTCTCTTTACTTTCTCTCTCATCTTTACTCTCTCTCTCTCATCTTTAATCTCTCTTTGTCTAGTATTAAAATGTTAAGTACCAATCAAAGTTAAATTGTGAACGCATGGGAAATGAATTTATTTTCTTCCTCCCCTTCCTCTCGCTCTCTCTTCTATTTCAAAAAAATTGTTATAAATGACAAATGTGTGGCTTTACGCTTGAGTGTAGGGGATTTCCATACCTTATCCTAGATCTGACGCAACATTGGTTACAAGTACGAACAAAAGAAGTAGTAAAAATGACATTTGTGTCTTTTATTAACATGTTATTTCAAGGCAATGTGATTGCTTAGAATATTTCAGTGATTTGGTTTTCAATAAAATGTATTATTTTCATTATCTCCATGATGAAAATGATAGTGTTACATATTGGGAAAATGTACTATTTCGTACGTGATTATATTTTTTCCTATTTAACTAATGTTACTCTTAGTTGTAATTGTATATTTTTTAAGTAAATGGAGTTGATTGTATTATGTACTTTGGAAAAAAAAAGATGTCAAATATTCCTTCTTTTAGTGTCAAAATAAATATAGGAGGATGAAATTGGAACCTTTTCATTTAAAATTTTTATTGGAGCCAATTTTTTTGGATATGATTGTGCTTTAGTAAAATTGTTAGAAAGTAATTTAAAATGATGTGGGCTTTTTTATGTATCTTCTAGTGTTGCAATGACCTAAGGAATCACTTAATCTTCAAATAAGAGTATCAACTTACATTGTGTGTGTTCTCATATCGAAAGGAAAGCGACCCAACAAACATATAGCTCACAATATTTACCTTTGTTGAATGTAATGACACTCTCAAAGAAGCTCCAAGTTAGGCTAGCTCCAACCATCTTTCGTAGTCTTAGAGACATATACGTATTGTATGTGTTTGTGTATTCCTCCCTAGAAACCTAGTTGAGAGCATTCACAAAGGAATGAAAGTGTGTAATATTCCGTAGTGTGAGGCATAACATCATTTAAATGGCATTTAAGATGACATGTTGAGATCGAAATCTCATGGTTTTTTTAAGAGGCTAAATAACATTAGAAGTGGAATGTAATGAACAGTAGATGGGACCATAAAAATAGTTAAGTTGTCCATTAATTCAACATTAAGTTTCTAATTGTAAAGGAAAATTTGTAACTTTCCCTCGTTTGGGAACATACCCTTGTAATGTTGATCTAATCATTTCAAGGGTCATGGAGATTTCTTACAACATATCAAATTTTTATTATGAGGTGAGGTGGATGTGAATTGATCCACATGAGAATAAGTGAATAAGAAAACATAGTTTCCCATTTAAGAATCAAACACTAAATGTGAATATGAAAGGATATTAGAAATTAACTATCAAGTGATATATTTTATTGGCAGTCAAACAAAAGAACCAAATCTAATAGAACCATTTATAAGATAAATGTTAAACGAAAGTGATAAAATGTAATTCTGGATTACCTCGTGTGGCACGAATGCCTTGAAAGACATGGACATTTGATTTCTCCAATTTTATATTGTGGTAAGCTGTAGAAACCCTTGAGCACTAATAAATGCAATTTATCGAGTGACCTCTCTTGATGTTATTGGACAAGGGGATCTGATGTACGATTATCAATGACTATAAATATGGCTTTAAAAGTTTGTTGAATGTGTAATTTTTTTGTATTTTAATTTGAACCCCTTTTATCTTTCTAAGATAAATGTTTCCCTTAGTATGTAGTAGTGGATTACCATGTGATTCTCATATGGGGTAGTTTATCCACTATCCCGGAATTCTTTTGAAGTTGGGATATCATAAAGCCTCTCTTAAGGTTTTTGGTGAAGGAAACACAAATGCTTATCCACACAATGATTTAAATTGTTCCTTGGAAGGAATTTAAGAAGTGTATAGATGTTGGGTTTTCTTGTTATATGTGTTTAATTCTTGATGGTCTAAGAGAAATGAAGTTAGTAGATATGTGCAATTTGACAAATCCTTAGAGTCTTGAATCCCTATGTGTAAACTACGTATCATTTGAATTTGAATTGTTTAAAAAATATCAATAGTGAGACTAAAGTACGTTTCAAGTGTAAAGCGTACAAGAGTTAACAATATTTTGGTTTAGGAGTAATTTCATACTTGAAGTTATTATGAATCAGGTAGACATTTTCATGTTGTTAAAAATAAATAAAAATTGCTCGTGGCGAGATCAAAATTTTGAGTAAAAATATATATAAAAATCTAAATAAAATTTCTTGATGTGAAAATGTAGAATGGACTCAAACATGTTCTTGAATGATAACAACTATAATAGAGAAATAATGATACTTGTGATGGAATATTTTTATGGAAAGATGCATCTTTGAACTTAACCTCCTTTAAATCCTAAGATTTCTTCCCGACATCATGTTAGATACACTTGTGTAACAAGTGTAAAATTTAAACATGGAATATACGCCTCAAAAAGTAGAACCTTAACATATTGTTAGATCCTTTTAAGTAGAGTATTAAATTTAACGTCAATTACACATATTTTGAGAAACAAAAATTTAATGTAAGAATGAATATTGGGAGGCTCGTAGGTGTTAAAAATGAATTTAATTAACAAATGAGATGTGGATAATTAATGGAACTTGAGAAAGGAACCAATAGTGCATCCTCTTTTAAAGGCTAATGGTATACAAAAATAAATTATTAGAAGTTTTAGAAATAAAAGAAATTTTACACCCTTACTGTTTAATTCACTGAAAACCTATAAGGTTATGTAATGGAAACCTAAATGTAATAAATATGTAAACCATAAAAATGTTGTGTTGTGGAGTATGCCTATGCTGTGTTCCTTACCATAGTTGGGTCATTGTCTTGGTTCACGTCATTTGAGTAAGACATTGATGTGTACCCTATGTTATCATGTTATCTATGTGTGTCCATGCGTATGTAAGAGTCTTATGTGATGTTGACTTTTTTTATTCAAGCCCATGTGGTGTCATGTTATGAGCAATGAAAAAAAAAATATTCTACAATTTTTTTGTTGTACTTTGGTGTTGAAATTGTGGGCATTACACCTTGTCTGCGCATTACTATATAAGAGCTTCCAATAAGAATCTAACTCTGAATTGGCTTCTTCTTTTTCAACTCCATATGGTCTCTCTTCTTCATTTCCTTGCTTCAAGATCTTCATCAACTCTATCTTAGTTGCTTTGACATCTTCTTCACCTCCAATGAGGCCAAAAAAAAAAAGACTCTTCAATGATTTGTTTCCAAATCATCTCCTCATCTTCATTTCCTGTAACCACACACTCAAGTTCACTATTAGAAACAAAATTTTGAGACTCAATTGTCTCTTCTATTCCTTCACTTTGCATAAGCTGGTCATAAGTTCTCTCATGAGCTTGTTCTTCATGCTTGTCTTCAAATTCTCCTTCATCAATTTATTCATCAATGAGCTCATTCATTGGCTCAAATGCTTGTCTACCTGAAAAACCAAAAAAAAAGTGAAATTTAAATCTTTCTTGAGGCTTTGTTGCTTCTTCATCAACATTTTCTTCCTGTGATGGCTTCAAGAACTCCAATTCTTCTATTTTGAAAGTTTCTTCATCAACTTCTTTTGTTTCATCATGTGTCATTGTAACTTGCTCAATATCTTCCCAAAGTATTTCTCTTTCAAACTGATCAATTTGAATAGTGGACTTGTTCTTTTTCTTGTTCCTCATAGTCAAATTCTTCAATACAAGCATATTGCATATTCTCTAGCATTTCCTCTATCATGGCTAATTTTTTTTTATTTCCTCTATTTCCCTCTACAATTTTTCCTCCCTTTGTTTCTTCTTTTTATTTTCCCCTTCTTTCACTACTACTACATGGAGGGGTGTTTAGAGACATTAATTAGAGACAAAAATATATTTTTGTCTCTAATTAATACACCCTACTAAATTTGTCTCTAGTAAAATTATTTGGTATAACAAATTTTAATTAAAAATACTCTGTTTTTTGCAGTTGCGGCTTGCTTTGTGGGGGTTTTTGCGGGAAAAATGAATGTGGCCAGAAAAATGGTAAACGACATTGAGCGGGAGGGGATTTCATCCTCGTGGCATGCAGATCTTAGGCAAGGAGGAGGGTGAGCAGGTATCCGCATCCCTTTTTCCCTATTTTCTTTTTAACATCTATGCAAGAATCGACACTACTTTTCAAAGATTTCAATTTGGTTTGTGAGGGTCTAGTTAGTGGCTCTGGTTCATGGCTCCTCTACCCTATGTTTGTACCCTTCTTGAGGGGATTCATATCTAGTTTTTCGTGCCCTTCCTTTGCCCCACAATTGTGTTTCGTGCCCTTGTTTTTGGGTCTTCCATCTCAGATTCGTGGCTTGAGGCTTGTCCATCTGTATCGTGGCATGCAGTGTCTACTTCATTGGTTAGTTCAACTTCTCAAGAGGGCACGAGAGTGTATTCCAAAATTGTGGCTTTGGTTCTGCCTGCATCCCCCATTGTTCTCCCTGCCTGGTTATTAGTTTGAAACACCCTTGCTGGGTTTGAGTTTTTGGTGTAAATATCCTAGGTACTCTAAACCCTAACATTGCTTTGTATTTTTTTAGCATTGCCATACTCTGAGCTCAATTCCTGAAAGCATCTGCTATTCCAAAAGGGAATCCCAAATTTAAATCTAGGAGACATGATACAGTATTTAAATTATGCAAAATACGACATCCAATTTGTTTTGTGTGGCATACCTCAATAAATGAGGCCGAGTACCTGAACAATAGTACTCAATCCTTATTGAGGCAACTACGCCGAAGGTTATCCGATAATGGGAATTTACCCAATAATTAAAATAGACATCGGTGAACTTGTTGGGTGTGGCCTTGCTAGTTGTGATGTACCTCAACAGACAGGGTTGAATACCTATGCAACAATATTCATTTTATTTGTGTTTTGAAATCCAACCTAACCTAATACAAAATTGAAGAATTTAACCTTTTTACTTGTGATGAACGATTGCACTTAATTTTTTATCTGCCAACCGAAAAGATGGATTTGCCATGTATCATTGTCTCATCATATTCTGTATGTATCATGTTTTTTCTTCATGGATTTATCACTTCTTGTGTAGTTATAGTGCATTGCAGTAGCATGAGAGACCTGAATCATGTGCCAACTGTTTAGCTTGTCAACCTTTTTATTCAATATGGACCCATAACTACAAGAGAATATTGGCCCCAACTAGGACGTACACCTCTAGAGGATTGGCTGTGTTTGTTGAGGATAAAATAAGTTTTCTTACAACCTGCAATAAATTTTCAATTTGATTGAGAATCCATTTCCCACATTACCATGAGAACATATGATTCTTTTGATATTTTATAAATACAGTTGTTTATATTCTCTATCTTGCTGGTTCAATGAAGTAATATCACGCACTGTGATAGAGTATAACTTCTAAAGCAACTTCTTCGAACTAGCCCCAATTCAATATTCTACAAACATAATTTGAATCAATCACTTTTGAGGCTTGTCATTTTAGTAAATATCCAACACTGTGATTGAGTGTAACTTCTATAACAACTTCTCCAAAGTGACCCCAATTCAATATTCTATAAACATAATTTGAATCAGTGACTTTTGAGGCTTGTCAATCCCTTATCTTATGAGGTTCGAATCATTTCCAAATGTTATGTACTTCAAATGGATAACATTGCATATATAAAGGTTAAAAGTGAATAAATCTGCAAGTTGCAGACACCACCTTACAAATAAGCCTGAATAAAAGAATTGAGAATACTTCAACTAAGAGAAAATGTAATTTAACTCTATTATTGGCACTTGTGTTATCAATCATATCACCTACATCTGTACCTTTAATATACAAGAGACAAGCCTCTGCAATGGAAACACTGCTGATACCAATGAATCTTTGAATATCCGCTTCAACCCCTAACCCTACTTTCTAGGTATATAAAATTAGTAATATAACATAAATTCTCCAGAGGGAGCTTGCTTTCCTAAAGGAAATTTATCTTTTGAGAATGACGTGGCAGTAAAATTATTCCTCCACTATTCCATGTCATAATCCCAAAGAAAGGAAATACAAATACAACTGATGGCCACCAAAGACAAGGGATGACACAGGATCAAAGAAGCCGATATTACAAGGTCAATCTCCATCACAGTCAAAGAGTGACTGAACATCAAGAGACCAAACTGCCATGCTCAATTAATTAAAAAAATAAGGGGAGTTCAACACTTCTTTTAAATCAAAATCACTTCGATCTGGTAATGGGGGAAAGCCCAATTGAGGAAATGTGGTCTCGAAATATTCCAGCAACTGCACATTGATTCAGTGCAACCATCATTAGCTTCATTCATATAAATTCATCTTTACACCTTAAATATCAGCAGGTATAAAGCTTTGGTATTTCAAATAATTTTCACTGTTCTGAATAAATATCAGTGTTTATGTTTATTCATGCAAGCTTGAAACTTACATTTTCCAGTATAGGATTACTGTACAATTCAACAAAGTTCTCCCTGAGTATCTGGTTCATTTTGTCCACATCGCACGCATGTGTCCAATATGAATCATGTACTCCTGTACATGAGGCATTGAAATAAGATCTAATTTCTAAAGAATGTAATATTTTCATGGATATTTCTATAACAATCAGGCAAGCAAGTTACCTGCAAAAGTTAGGCCTGCTGCATTGCAGGCGATAGCTGTCATCATCATATGAGAACCATCAAGGGAGTGCACAAAGTTTGGAGGGAAAGCAGATTTTTGCCGATTGATCATCACCTGAATAGGAAGCATAAGAAAAGAAAAGAAAAAGTAGAATTATGAGTTCAATAAGCAACACTTCAAAATGCATATTTCATGCAGGTTCAGAGATGGCAATGTCTATAGTGTATATGAAAACATGTAACAGAAACATACAAGTTTACATTAGCATGCCATACACAGAAGAAAGAAGTGCGTAAATACATAATAGTAAATAAATTAGTATAGTAATTTATTATTAATACAGTAAAATAATAAATTAAATTAGTTAATAATAATAAATTAGTAAATCTCTTAGTCATGAAGTGAATTTAATCACAAATTTCATCTCGAATTTTGTTAGTGACAAATTTTACACTCCACGAACTCGAACATGAATTTGGATGTGGTGGCTTAGGTGCTACCAACCAAAACATCCTCACTCCCAATATTCCCCTTAAGGCATGCATTCGTGTAGATTAATACACCAACAAATTGCAAAGAGAAATCATTGGTAAGAGTAAAAAATAAGGTGCATACAAAATCTAATTCTAAAACTAGAAGCCTCTTGATGAATAGGAGAAGGCAAGGTCGTATGGTTAGAAGTAACATTTGTCCTTATGTCAATTGATCTTTCAAACTTTTTTATTTTCTAGTGCTATCCCAGCATGAGCATCCATGCCTGGTCTGGTATTGATGGCACCCAAGCTGTACCACATAATGAGAATCAGATCTTGCAGTTTCAACAGTGAGTGGCTGAGAACATGCTGAAGCCAAGGATGGATAACGTAGAACATTCAGTGAAGCTACAAGATGGCACTCCACAATCCTTTTAAATCAGTATTGGACTTATATAACATATTATGAATGTACATCAAACAATATTACAGTAAGGATCATATTAAATCTTGGAATCTATAGGTGTGTAGTGATCAACTGACCTTACCTCACAGAATGCTTCAGGAACAACCTTTCTTGCTTCATGAAGCACCATGCTCACAAACTTTGTTTGGGACTTGCAAATGATTTTGAGGAGATATGGCTGAAGAAAGATACAGGGCACCTTTAAAAATTGTGATTTGAAAAGAAACAATTAAACTCATTAATAGGTGCCTGCAGCTCACACTCATGAATATATGGAGGTTAATTAATAAAATAGTATGCTCAAACTTTCCTTTCCTTCGGGATTAAAAGAATCCTATATGTAACAAAGCTGATTCAAAATTGTGCTTCTAACTTTTATTTTTGGTTAGAATGTTTCTAAATCTGGTGTCGAGTATATCTCACTCTAATAGTGCACCTGTCAAAGGCATATTGTATCTTGATAGGTGAATGTTACTTGACAGTTCAAATTCTCCAATATCTCTATTCAGGGAGGGGGCTAGGCTACTTTATATAGAATAGAGAGAGGCACCGCATCCCCATGTATAGAGAGGAATAGGGGCCTACTATCTATAGATCTCGCCCATACCTAACCTATATAGAGATATGATCTAGGGGGTGGGGAAGTTTTGCCTAATTATGATATTTTTCTACATCTACATTCCATCAAAATTTCATGTCATTCCAATTAAAAATGGAAGAAGCTTAAAAGAACTTCATGTTTTAGGCCTTCAAGTAAGGGTACCAGTAGTACAATGATAGTGGGTACTCCTCATTGGAAGGGCAAGAGAAGCAATAGTTTAATCTGCCTGGGATATCATTGGGATAAGGAGGAAGTAGCTGCAAAAAGTGAAGGGGGTTAGTTTTTAAGTGGGTTTTTTTCTCTTCAATGGCAGAGAATACTACAGATGCCATGATGTTTTTGAGAGACTATGCCACTTTGGAACCATGCTGAAGAACCACAGCGCACTTTGCTGCATGGTATCCTGCAGTGTTGTGTTGGATTCTACCATCTCTTTAATCAGGTACAACCAATTACCCTTTGTCCTTCTCCCTGTTTGTTACCAAAGAAAACCATCTCTGATGTGATGAGGTGGTGGTCGGCTAGGGAAAAATATTTTCCTTGGTTAACAGAGGTGATGGAAACTGTGCACTGGTATGGTGAACTATGGTGTCAGTGAAGAAAGGCCCTATTTCGAACTTGAAGGATGTTAAGAACCTGAGCATACATTGTGGCCTGATTGTCACCAACAAAAGTTGAACTCCTGTTGAGATGTACCCTCTAATGAAGATTTCAGTATAGTAGGGTTCCTTTTTCTCCTGATAAAAAGAGGGAGTAGAGCTAGGGGAGGGGATTGATTAATTAATGTTGTATTTTACAAGTTACCAACAACATGGAGGACATTCTGACAGCTTACAAGCTAGTGTAGTCTTTCTGATTAGTTGGGTTTTCCCTAGATTGAACAAGCAGATTCAACTCTTTTCCAAGTTACCGTCACATTTCAAACTAATTATAAAATTGGCTTCAAAACTCACAACAAAATTTCAACTTTGGTCTGAGTTTGGTGGTTTGAGTAGCCATTTCGTTAACCATTTGCAGATTTGCTAGTTAACTGAGTTTCGGGTGGCTGAGATATTCCCACACTATGTTTGCACCACCAAAATTATCGATGCCGAGATAGTAAGGGCTCAATCACACGATTCTTCACGACCCAATGAGTAATCCCCAATATCACTTATAACTCTTCAAGAAAACTAGCAAAATCAACACTCTGCTAAGCTTTTCACAAAGTGTCAGTTTTGCTGTTACCCTTCAGATTATCCGAGTTTTTCCTAGATTTTTGTTGGATAACTAGGCTAGATAGAAATCTAAAAAATGACTAGGACATTATTGTCTTGAATGTTTATCAAATGCTATATACCCCCTAGTATTCCACAACCAGGGTTTCATATACCAATTTGATTTTTGGTAAGGTATTACATAATATTTGTGTGTATTATAAGTTTGCTACTCCATCAATGCAGACAAACTAAAAAAACCCAGCCAACAATGGTATATTTATGGGATATGTTTTTTTGGATTGGCATGCAGTTTCAATGTTAATTTACATTGACCAATATTTCATGAATCATTCACATGTTCAAACTGCTATTGTGAAACATTCATCTGTCATATAAATATGGGGAACATTGAAACCCAATAAGCATATGTTTGTCATGTCCGTCAAGGGTATACTAGTCTTTTTGGTTTTCATGTTCGACACCATTCCACTAATAATTCACTTTAGTTATAGGGGTTATGTATGTGATAGTAAATCTATTACTCATTTATTTCTAATCCAGAAATCATCATACTCATACTTGTTTTGATTGTCTTTCCTCCAGTGTTTGTGTACATCCTTGCATATCATATGGCAAAAAAACCCATCCTGCTGAGAACTGTTATATGCAATATCTGCCTACTTAAGTTCACAAGTGTACTTTGGTTGGATTTATCATTCCACATGGCCATCTACAATTCACATGTTGTCCAAGTCATATAGGAGAATTCAGTCCACAGGATGATGATGATGATGATTTCTCTAGTGTTGATAATGTTGATGTCGGTCTTGTTTCCCATGATAATGATATGCTCAGCCTTGTAGATATTGTTTGTTGATCATGATTGACTATCACATAGGTAACCCCTAGAAATAAAGCTTTGCATGGTGAGATTTTGTTTTTCTTTGCTTTTGTATCTACCTTTTTTCTATCTTTTCCTACACAATTTACGGTTCTAATGGGTGCCAGGATATGACAAAAAACATATTTATTATATGTTTAGTTACGATGTGTTTTATATATCATAGCTTGGATATGGAACATGATTTGAGAGTGGAGATTTTGCCCAAATCTGGGAGGACGAGCTTACTGCAATTTCTCAATGTTAAATACTGAAGTTGCAATAGTTGAGTAAAAGAATGTGGCATCTCTTTTAAATCACTACAGCCAGATAGATCTAGATGTCTAAGGCTATTTAATTCCTCAAATTTAATTGGAAATGATTGCATGCCTTTGATATTTGTTAAATCTATCTTAACCAAATTTTCAAAATTTAGCTTTCCTAACCAGCCTTTGATATATGAGGTTGTGATGCAAATAATCTGTTAATTCTGATGACAATGACTAAATTTCACTCATCTGTAAATGGTTGCCCAAGAAAGAATGTCCTTACCTCACTTTGGTCATACAAATGGTGTAAATCTTCAAACTTGACATGAGTAATTTCCAACACTCTTGGATAGGAGTGGACGAACTCCCTCCATAGTATTTGTCTGGTCAGGATGCTTTCTAGCCTGATATTTCTTGGTTTCTACAAGATTTTTCCTACTTTCTTTGGATTACTATTCTGACCCAAACTATCTTTAGGCTTGATTAATGTTCCTCCTTGTTAGTATAGTTTTAATGTTATAATACATTACAGCTGAGCACACTGTAACTTATTCTTGGGTTTGGAAAATTCTAAGATCAGAAATAAAGGCTATATTTGAAAAGATTAAGTGGAGTAACACAATAATAAAGTAGAATAATCTCTTGTCATTATAATATATAATCACAAGATATGTGCCTTGATAAGAGGCTTCTCTGCCCTCCTTTCATTTGAGAAAGGAATTAAAATATTTCATGACTTGTACATTTGGGTAGAGAAGCCTCTTCTCAAGGCACATATTTGGTCATTAGATATTATAATGACGGAGCTTGTAGAGTATAAATTGGATTGATACTGGATACTGGACAATGAAAAGCAATCTACTTTATCTCTAATGAAAACAAAGACCTATGATAAGTTCCAAGATTCAAGTTTGCTTCCAAGTTAACCTTGTAACTTATCGTAGGTCTTATTGCAGCATGGTTTTGAATATGTGGACCTTCTCATGCTATTTTTTTTCATTTTTAATAAATTAGATTGCTTTTCCTTGTCTAATTTCTTCGTCTTTTCCTTTTTCTAGGTTTCATTGTCTTCTCTTGCTCTAGTTGGTGTGGAGTGGCTTTAGTGCAAGAAGGTAAGATAAGATGACATTCTAGTCCTAGATATATTAGTAAATAATTAGAATGTGCATATACTTTTATTCATTTTTTAAAAATATTTTTTTGCATTATTATCACGAGTGTTACTTTTGTTTGTAAGACACTATTACCCAATTAGCCACTATTCTTGGAAAAAATGGAAAGGCAGTACTTTCATTTTCTACCACTTGTATTATTTCTTTAATGAATTAAATCTCAATGAAGATTAATATTATCATAGTCATGAGTTTTTGTAATAATACTCGGATCTTAAATAACACTCATAATGGACGCTATTTTAGCTTACAAAAATGGATAAGTAAGGGCCAAGGACCATAATTTTCATGAGTAGATGGAATATATAATGGCACAAATGATATCATAGTTCAAAATAATGATGTTTTAATTTATGGAAACATCATAAGCGGAATTACCCATTTCAAACTATAAAAATATAAGTCTCAAATTGATAGGTAGATGCTCATTATTTAAAGTATATGATTTATGTAGGAAAATAGTATATCTTCATCTGAATGTTCAGATGAACATGTACCGAGACCTACTCCAGGGAAAAATGAATATTTAATGAAATGATATATTGTACTTGTGAAAAGTGCAAAAATAGAAAACTAAAGAAGCGCCAACTCATTGGTATCCATAGGTTGAAGTATGGAGTTTATATAGAAGAGGTATACTATAATGAAATTTCAAAAATGTTTGTTATTAAAAAATATAAACTTTTCATATCGCATTATTATTAACTATTTTAAATGATATTGTAATGTTTAGCCAATCCAAGTTCATAATAATGTTGATGAAAGGGCATATGACAATGATGATAGTGATAGTCACAATGAAGGAGAAGACACATATATGGGCGATACCACTTCTCAAATAAATGAGGATGGGGTGAAGCAATTTTTACAAGACTTCTACACATATGCTGAAGAATTTGATGATTCACCCCTAACTCAACTTGCTAGGATGCCTCCTTACCCAAATGTGAATTTGTCTGTATAGGAAACACTTATGTTAGTTTTGAACTTGAAAGTTATGCATGGAATGACGAATACATGCTTCACTGATATCTTGAGATATATTTTAAACTCCTCTAAACTATATCTCTCCATGTCATTCAAGTTTTGAATATTGTGTATAGTGAATAATATAAAGATCTTTTGTTGTTTTATGTAGACTTTTGGCAGATAAGATACTTCCAAAGGAAGATAAGATGCCTCGTTCACAAAAGGAAGTATCTTCAGCAATGAAAGACATTGGGATGGAGTACAAAACATATGATGCATGTCCAAATGACCATATCTTATATTATGGTGAAAATGAAAATTTATAGCAATGCCCAATATGTTTCACCAATAGATATTGTGAAGATCAAGTGTCAAGAAAGTTCCTTATAATGTTCTATGCCACATTCCAATAACACCGAGGTTTGAGAGGATGTTCAAATGTAAAGATTTGGAAAAATTTATGGACTATCATGCACTAAGATGGAGACAAGATGGTGTCATGCGTATGGTGGCTGATAGCAAATATTGGAAGGAGCTTGAAGAAAAATGGCCTGATTTAAGAAATGAGTCAAGGAATACAAGACTTTCATTGGCAATGGATGGTGTCAATCCTTTCAGAGATCTTAGAATAGCATACTCTATTTGGCCGGTTTTCCTTGTTAACAATAATCTTCCCCCTTGGATGGCAATGAAAAAAGAGCATGCAATGCTAACTCTAATAATACCAGGTATATGAACTTCTTAGTGTTATGTTATCTTGAAGATGATGTACATTTACATGAATATATTTAAATTTTAATTCACATTTTATTCATAGGAAAACACTAGGTGAAAGATATGGACACATACATGGAGCCTCTCATTGATGAGCTATGTGCATTATGGAAGGGTGTTAACATGTATGATGTATCGAGACCTAGCAATGATAGGATCTTCCTTTTCATGCAATACTTATGTGGACAATTCACGACGCTTGGGGCTCTCGTGTGTTGTGGTAATCTATTTATCATATTCATTTGTAATCATTCTATTTATGTTGCTGCCCATTAATTAAATATGGTTTCCATACTAATTTTTCAGGCCTACAGACTAAAGGGAAACATGGTCGTCCATCATGTGGGCCAAACAAGTTTCTAGGAAATCAAAGGATCTTAAAAAATGTGTATGATGAATATAGGAACTTCTTACCTCAAAACCATCATTATCGCATGCATGAGAAAAATAAGTTTAATGGAAAGGAAGAGGAAAGGAGGTGGCCAAAAGGATGAACCCTTTGAGGTGGAAATCAGCACATGAAAAAAGGAAGGAGAGCTTATCCATTGGGAATGAAAAAACTATCTAAGTTTTATAAATTAAATTATTACGAGCATCTCCCAATAGCTCATCTATTTGATACAATGCATATTGGAAAAAATGTGGTAGAGTGCTTATGGAATAATCTAAAGGGAACCAACAATGAAGACCAAATAAAATTAAGGAAGAACCTCAAAACCATCAATATGATGCCAAGCGTTTGGTTACATAAAAATAACACATATGATCCTGCACCATGGGTTCTTACAAAGTAGAGGAGAAATAATATATGTTTGATACTATGCGTGCCATAAGATTTCCAACTGGTTTTGGTGTGACATTAAAAACCGTATTCACAAGAGATGGTTCGAGTTTTCGGAATGAAAACACATGATTGGCATAATTGGATAAAGGTAATTCATGATATTTAATATTTCTTAGTAGTATACTTGAAATTTTCAATATATTAGTAATGTAGAAGATAATATATAGTTTAAATGCTATTTTTCAATGTTGGTGTAGTATGTGCTTCCTACAGCAATATAAATCACTTTCAACCATGACATCGCACAAAATTTTTACAAATTGTCCAAATATTTGAGGTATTATAAACCATCATTTGTTATTCAATAATTAATTTTTTCCTTCTATAAATATCATTTTCAATGTCTTTATAAATGTTTTAACATATATTTTGCAAATATTATAACTGGTGATATGTTAATGCTTGTTACTAAAATTTATAGGTGGGTCTCATCTAAAGAGATACATCCAAATGAGCTGAACTATTAGAAGAGGAATGTTGCTCTTTTGATGTGTAACATTCAAATGTGTTTCCCTCCAAGTTTCTTCAATTCTCAAGAGCACTACCTTATACACCTAGTAGAAGAGATTGAACAATGTGGACCCATCCATCTTAGGACAATGTGGCTTGTAGAGAGATATATGAAGGTCCTAAAACATTTTGTGAGGAAAAGAGCTCGAGATGAAGGTTCTATGGTTGATGGGTACATGGTTTTTCAAACCATGGTTCATTTATATGAGTACTTGCCTCAATTGCATCATCTGGAGGATCCAAAATTATGGGGTGATCAACAACCTCAATCCATTGGAGATAGAAAACTAGAGGGTCAAGGAACTTCAAAGAGGATAAAAGGTAATCTTAAATGTTAGTAGTAGTTTTTAAATCCTAAGTATTGTATGATGCATCCTTTAAAGAAAGGTTAGATAAATGATTAGTTAAATACTTTTGTTGTAGATGCTAAGGAGTGGGAGTCATTGCATTAGTATGTTGCATACAACTCTAAATTTATGTTAGAATGGATAGAGAAGTATCTTTGAACAAAAGAAAATAGAAGATGAGAAGGCATGGGCTGATATATAT
This sequence comes from Taxus wallichiana var. yunnanensis, assembly GCA_018340775.1. Taxonomy (NCBI): domain Eukaryota; kingdom Viridiplantae; phylum Streptophyta; class Pinopsida; order Cupressales; family Taxaceae; genus Taxus; species Taxus wallichiana. Next base: position 983,892,016 of record CM031240.1, read on the forward strand.
AATAGACATGGTAAAAACTCTAATAGAGGACTTCCTACATGCCATAAAATAAAATGGCTAGATAGATGCTCATGGCATTGGTTAAAGAAATTTTTGAACATGAGGAAACCAAGGGAATGAAAGCGTGGCAAAAAAAAAAAAGATTTCATTAAAGGATCTATAAATGGGGAGGTAATATACAAATAAAGTATTATGATGAATATTGTTTAATCTAAAGATTTTTTTATCGTTGAAACTATTTTGTTAACTTTTTGTGTCCTTGAATCTAATTGGATAATATGTACATATGCATTTAGGTAACATATTACAAAGCAATGTGGATTAGCGGTCATCATTTTCGAATTAGGAAGATTGATGAGAAGCGAAAAACTTATGATAGTGGAATTTCAGCACCATTTAAAGTGGAGTGTCATTCACATGCATATGACATAAACATGATTACGAGTACACTTCGGTATTATGGAGTGTTGGAGGATATAATAGAGCTTGATTTCACATCTTTTAAAAAAATTATTTTTTGTGTTGAATGGTATAAGCTCATTGAAGCGGTCCTTGACAAAACTATTTTGTTGCATGAGAATGGATTGAATATGATAAATACATCGAGGTTTGAGTCTACTTCTGAACCTTATGTGCTTCCAAACCAATGCAGTCAAATATTTCTTGTTCCAAATTTAGAACACCGTGGCTGGTCCTTTGTGATAGATTATGATCCAAGAGGATGAAGAGTCACCGTTTCCGAAGATGTAGAAGGCCATGATGTAATTGCAGAGGTAGAAGATCCACTTGAAGACATATATGACCAAGTGGAGGATGATGATAACATGACTATTGATGATGAATATGAACAAGATGAAATTCCAGAAGGACAAGAACAACATTTTGGTGATCAAATACATGAACATGATGAGTTTATTGATCATCATTTAGCTATGGCTGAAGGGGATGAAGATCATGAGAACCATGGTATTAATTTATCTGTGGATCTAGGGCCCATTAAGTATGGTGTATTCATGCCTCCAGATGAGGAAATTGTAATGTCGGATGAAGATGATTTTATTTAATCATAATGTAAACCTTAAAATCATTGTAAGGACATAACACAATTTGATATATTTTATGAGTGGATTGCTAATGTTTTTTTCTCTATGTCAATGCATACATTGCACATGTTTCCTTGTTTCATTAAATGTTTCCTTGTTTCATTAAATGTTTCCTTATTGAAGATTATATGAAGATGCACACCTTTTGGTCCTTTTGAATATATATATTTTTTGATACATGAAATGAAATGGAAATTTAGTATTGCATATGTTATTATTCATTTGTTAGTGAAGTTGTTCAATGTTACATGCAACTTTGAAGTTTTTTTTTACTATTAATAATTTTGTTTTATGATATTTTGAAGGATTGTGGCAGGCCCTCTACATATGCACTAGAAAATCCTAACATGAGAGTGCCACCAAGAAGTAAATCCTATACCATAATTTCTACATCCAACATTGAAACATTTAGTATTCCAATCTGTCAAGCATGCCAACACATAGTATAGCACCAGAGTTAAGGAGTAACCCTTCATGTGTGGGTTCTCTCCGAATTCACCCTCCAACACCACAACATGCTTCCTTGACAAGTATCATAGAATCACAAGCCAAAATTTTAACGCTCCTACCAGATACTCCTAATGTTTATGAAGTTAGAGAGGAAGTAATTAAGCAAATTCATGCATTGGAGTCTACATTGCTGGAAAGTACAGGTCTTGCTACACCTGAAAAGGTATACTTATGATAATTAATTATGTATAAAATATTCCTAACAGTCCTAATTATCATTCATGTGCTATAAAATAGTCATAACAACAATTTTTCATATTGCATGGTTTACAATAGTCCTAAGAAACATTCATGCTCTATACATACGGGAAGAAATTGGCATGCCCCTGATGTACCTATAGGGGAACCTACTGTGACCCCTACGACTGCAACAATCTCCACGGTGAACACAAAAGGAAAGAAAGATGTTACAATCTTGTTAACCTCGGATGGAAATGTATTAAAAGATGAAATGGGGTCGAAATTTTTCCAATTTATATTTCATCATGCATAATGCCTATTTGGAAATACCATACAAGTGCATTGGAGAAAGAAAGCCAATTCTAAGAAAGATGAACTCTTTGAAGATGTCATAAAAGAGTTTGGAAATCCCAGTTTTAATAAAGATTTCATAATGGATTATGCAGAAATGCATTCATTCTAAAAGAGACAAAATAATATCAAAGCTAAAAAATGACCTAAGATATCCCCGACCAGCTTGGATCACTAACCAAACAACATGGGATGAGCTTATCAAAGATGCCAAATTCAAGAGAAATTCCTTCAAAAATCCAAACTACATGCCATCTACATGAGAAGGAGGTAAAAGATTCCTTCGAGATACAACAAATGCTACCCAAGCTAGGGTGTCAAATATTGGGTCCCATATACTAGGGCCGGGTGGGTATAATAGTATTCGTGGGAGCTTGGTAAGTGAATAATTTCATTTATTCTTTTAATATTTTTTCGGTGACTTGAATGTATTGGATGAAAAATGATACTTGATAAATTAAAATGTCTTTGTACACTTAGGTTCACCAATTTCGAAAGGAAGCTTCAGATGAAGATCTAAAATATGCTTTAATGCATGGTTCCTAAGGCTTCCGACAACATATGATAGATTGAGGGGAGAAATTGGTCATTGAGCATGAATATGAGGTAAGTTTATTATAGTATTTGATGACATAATAAAACATTTAAGTATCAATGTTGTGGTAATTTAATTAACTAAAGTATGTTGTTTAATAGGATGTGCAACAATCAAACTCCTTAAAGGGTGCAACTGACAGTGAACATGAAGATGCCATAGAAGGATGTGATGATTTTGTAGTTGGAAAAAATGAATCGATTGACCTTATTGCAACTCATCTGGAAAACAACCTAGAAATCCAATAGATAAGAGTTCAGGATGATTATCATGTTACACCATCTATTATAGTTCCTCGTCAAAAGAGGACAAAAAATAATAGACATTTTTCCTATCTGGATAAATAGATTTAAATTGATTGTTATTTTATGAATTATTGGCAATTTCATTACTAGTGAACTTATTGGTTGTTTTATGATTTGAATTTTAAGTATACTAGTGAACTTGTAAAAACTTGAATTATACCTTACTAATCAAATCAATAACTTTTGTGAGGATACATTTTATGTGTCTTCAACATACCTAGTAACTTGTCTATATTGAAGACTGCATGCATGTGAGTCTGATTGCACTTCTTGGAGATTACACTTCAAGGCTTGCTAGTATATCTGTTTCTTGAGCTTTTCTTTCTGTCTGAGTTCATTCCTATTCCTTTGATAGCCATGTACAGTAAATGTGGATAAGAAATTTTAATTTCACAGATGTGTGATGAAAATCCATCCCATATTTTAATTTCATAGATGTGTGATGCAAACTCATGTAGGCTTCTTCTAATCAGATTTGTATTATTAAATTTGTAGGCTTCTTCTAATATCTATGTGCAATGTCGAATACACATATATGTGAGGTCCTTTGTTATATTGGTGAATGATTCTAATGTGTGAGTTTGGTGAATGATTCTTATGAAAATGCACACAAGCTATGAGAAATAAGGTGCATTCAAGTAATTGATAAATTTGTTGAACACGGACTTCGATCTCTTAGTGTTGCTAGACAGGTAATGTAATTCTTGAGTTGTGGCATAGTTATAGGAGTTTGTAAAGGTTTCTTTATTATCATAACAATGGTGGGCTGCATGGTTTCGGTGCTCTAGATGCCCATACAAATAATTTTCATCTTTATAATTGACAATAATAATATTCTTTGGACAGAGGCCACAACTTGTTAAAGGGAACATGCAGTTGTTTTCTGTAGATCAGCAGTGCAGTCAGGCTCTATAAGCTCATGCTGCTACTTTTGCATCATTTAAGGTAAAATTCTCTCCCACTTATAAACAATTGTTTAAATTTATCTATGATGACCATGCCTAAATCATGGTAATTACCTCTTTCATGTTAGATTTCAATTTCCATGTTGTGTTTAATATATGAAGCAATGTGAAGTATTTTCTAGCATTGATTTTGTGTTTATGAAGGTTGCAGGCAATGAAAATCCTTTGATTCTTATTTCCTTTGCTTCAAAAACAATTACCATAGGGTAGATTACTTCAAAGCTACATGTGATTGAGCTTAGTGCATACCCAAGTTTGTATTTGTTCTTGCTTTATACCTTGAAACATGTTACGGGTTGTAGAGTTCTAGGGTTTTCTCTCCTCTAGCTATTTTTGATATATAGTTGGAGGAGAGAAAAACCCACAACTCTATATGTGCAATTGAGTTTTCAATTAAATTAACCTAGTGATAGAAAAACATCTTTGTGCAATGCCATAGATATGTAAATGCTTACTTCTAGCATTCATAACGGGGTTTGTATTTTTTGAGTTAAAATTATTATGTGATACAATCTAGGTTAATATGTCGAATAGCTTGGAAGCTAGTTGGTGATTGAAATTCAACTATTAGAATTTTACTAAAACTAATCTACTGTTTGACAGTATTTGCTATCATCATCAATGGAGAAGACTGTGAGATTGTGGCATATGTCACACCAAAGTTGTCTATGAGTGTTTTCACATAATGACTATGGTAAGGTGAAATTTGGTCTGGGTAAATTTATGTTGCATTGGAATTAAATTGAAAATGCCTTTATCCTTTTGGCATTGTTAGAAATTACTTTAGCTTCTTTGTCATTGCACCACATTATTTTGATATATTTAATGAAAGTGAAATCCTACAAAGTTAGGCATGACAAAGATGTCATTCTACTTTGTGTAGTATCTATTTCCTTTGTTTTGATGATATTGTCTAGATTATCTAGCTACCCAACTTATTTTTCTTTTGGCATTGCCATGGGAGGTAGTCACATGCATCCGGTTCAACCCTATTGATGATAGATACTTCATTAGTGGCTCATTGCACAAAAAAATGGAAGTTGGAGCATTCCTTCTCGTAAAGTTATTGATTGGACTGATATATATGAAATGGTTACTACTTCATGCTATACTACTGGATGGACAAGTTTGCTTAGAAATCCATCCTTCCATTCGAGTTGAATCCCTACACATTAAAATTGATAATATGAAATCATGCTAGGATGTTTGGATACACCATGAGTGTATTCTAAAGATACTTTGCGGTGGGGAAGCGGGGTGTTTGTTGGTACCCATAGGGGAAGTGCCTCTCCTATAATGCATTAGGTATGTTACTAATTTGTGAACATTCATATTTAGAAAGAGCTTATATCACTTTTCTACAAGCATTGAACATTAGTGGTTCGAACAAATTTGCAGCATAGAATATGTATTGTTATTACTTATTAGTTCATCAATTTCTAATCATTTTCACCATTGATCCATATCACAATCATTAATTATTTTTCTTGACTGAAATAAAAATGATGATGTATATTGTCGAAAAATGTGTTCCTCTCAAAAGTTTGGTTAAAAACAGGACAACTATTTTTTGATATATAGCTGGAGGAGAGAAAAACCCATAACTCTATATGTGTAATTGAGTTTTCAATTGAATTAACCTAGTGATAGAAAAGCATCTCTTTTGCAATTCCATAGATATGTAAATGCTTACTTTTAGTATTCATAACAGGGTTTATATTTTTTGAGTTAAAATTATTATGTGATACAATCCAGTTAATATGTCGAATAGCTTGGAAGCTAGTTGGTGATTCAAATTCAGCTGTTAGCATTTTACTAAACCTAATTTACTATTTGAAAGTATTTTCTATCATCATCAATGGACAAGCTTTGTGAGATTGCAGCATATGTCACACCAAAGATGTCTATGAGTGTTTTCACATAATGGCTATGGTAAGGTGAAATTTGGTCTTGGTAAATTTATGTTGCATTGGAATTAAATTGAAAATGCCTTTAGCCTTTCGGCATTGTCAGAAATTACTTTATCTTCTTTGTCATTGCACCACATTATTTTGATATATTTAATGAAAGTGAAATCCTACAAAGTTAGGCAGGACAAAGATGTCATTCTACTTTGTGTAGTATCTCTTTCCTTTGTTTTGCATGATATTGTCTGGATTATCTAGCTACCCAACTTATTTTTCTTTTTGGTGTTGCCATGGGAGGTAGTCACATGCATCCAGTTCAACCCTATTGATGATAGATACTTCATTAGTGGCTCATTGGACAATAGAGTTAGAATTTGAAGCATTCCTTCTCGTAAAGTTGTTGATTGGACTGATATATATGAAATGGTTACTACAGCATGCTATACGCTGGATGGAAAGGTTAGCTTAGAAATCCCTCCTTCCATCCAGGTTAAATACCTACACATTAAAATTGATAATAGGAAATCATGCTTTATGATGTTTGGATACACCATGAGTGTATTCCAAAGCTACTTTTTGGTGGGGAAGCAGGGAGCGTTTGTTGGTACCCATAGGGGAAGTGCCTCTCCTATAATGCATCAAGTATGTTCCTAATGTGAACATTCATATTCGTAAAGAGCTTATATCACTTTACTACAAGCATTGAACATTAGTGGTTTAGACAAGCTATGCAGAATATGTATTGTTATTAATTATTAGTTCATCAATTTCTAATCATTTTAACCATCGAGCCATATCACAATCATTCATTATTTTTCTTGACTGAAATAAAAATGATGATGTATATTGTTTGAAAAATGTGTTCCTCTCAAAAGTTTGGTTAAAAAGCAGGACAATTTTTATTTGATATATAGCTGGAGGAGAGAAAAACCCACAACTCTATATGTGTAATTGAGTTTTCAATTGAATTAACCTAGTGATAGGAAAGCATCTCTACGCAATGCCATAAATATGTAAATTCTTACTTCTAGCATTCATAATAGGGTTCATATTTTTTGAGTTAAAATTATTATGTGATATAATCCAGGTTAATATGTCAGAATAGCTTGGAAGCTAGTTGGTGATTGAAATTTACCTATTAGCATTTTACTAAAGCTAATTTATTGTTTGACAATATTTTTGCTATCATCATCAATGGAGAATACTGTGAGATTTTGGCATATGTCACACCAAATTTTTCTACGAGTGTTTTCACATAATGACTATGGTAAGGTGAAATTTGGTCTGGGTAAATTTATGTTGCATTCGAATAAAATTGAAAATGCCTTTATCCTTTCGGCATTGTCAGAAATTACTTTAGCTTCTTTTTCATTGCAACACATTATTTTGATATATTTAATGAGAGTGAAATCCTACAAAGTTAGGCGGGACAAAGATGTCGGTCTACTTTGTGTAGTATCTCTTTCCTTTGTTTTACATGACATTATTTGGATTATGTAGCTACCCAACTTACTTTTCTTTTTGGTGTTTCCATGGGAGGTATTTACATGCATCCAGTTAAACCCTATTGATGATAGATACTTCATTAGTGGCTCACTGGAGAAAAAAGTTAGAATTTGGAGCATTCCTTCTCGTAAAGTTGTTGATTGGACTGATATATATGAAATGGTTACTGCTGCATGCTATACTCTAGATGGACAGGTTTTCTTAGAAATCCCTCCTTCCATCCAGTTGAATACCTACACATTAAAATTGATAATATGAAATCATGCTAGGATGTTTGGATACACCATGAGTGTATTCTAAAGCTAACTTTTCGGTGGGGAAGCAGGGAGTGTTTGTTGGTACCCATAAGGGGAAGTGCCTCTCCTATAATGCATCAGGTATGTTACTAATGTGAACATTCATATTTAGAAAGAGATTATATCACTTTGCTACAAGCATTGAACATTAGTTGTTCGGACTAGCTATACAGAATATGTATTGTTATTACTTATTAGTTCATCGTTTTCTAATAATTTTCACCATTGAGCCATATCACAATCATTCATTATTTTTCTTAACTGAAATAAAAATGATGATGTATATTGTCTAAAAATGTGTTCCTCCTAAAAGTTTGGTTAAAAACAGGATAGCTATTTTTGATATATAGCTAGAGGAGAGAAAAACCCACAACTCTATATGTGCAATTGAGTTTTCAATTGAATTAACCTAGTGATAGAAAAGCATCTTTGTGCAATGCCATAGATATGTAAATGCTTAATTATAGCATTCATAACAGGGTTTATATTGTTTTGAGTTAAAATTATTACGTGATACAATCTAGGTTAATATGTCGAGAATAGCTTGGAAGCTAGTTGGTGATTGAAATTCGAGTTGTTAGCATTTTACTAAACCTAATTTCTTGTTTAACATGATATTTCCTATCATCATCAATGGACAAGACTGTGAGATTGTGCCATATGTCACACCAAAGTTGTCTACGAGTGTTTTCACATAATGCCTATGGTAAGGTGAAATTTGGTTTGGGTAAATTTATGTTGCATTGGAATTAAATTGAAAATACCTTTAGCCTTTTGGAATTGTCGAAATTACTTTAGCTTCTTTGTCTTTGCACCACATTATTTTGATATATTTAATGAAGGTGAAATCCTACAAAGTTAGGCGGAGACAAAGATGTCGTTCTACTTTGTGTAGAATCTCTTTCCTTTGTTTTGCATGATATTATGCTGGATTATCTAGCTGCCCAACTTATTTTCTTTTTGGTGTTGCTTATGGGAGGTAGTCACATGCATCCGGTTGAACCCTATTGATGATAGATACTTCATTAGTGGCTCACTTTGGAGAAAAAATTTAGAATTTGGAGCATTCCTTCTCGTAAAGTTGTTGATTGGACTAATATATATGAAATGGTTTCTTTGCTGCGTGCTATACTCCGGATCGATAGGTTTTCTTAGAAATCCCTTCTTCCTTCCAGTTGAATACCTACACATTAAAATTGATAATATGAAATCATGCTAGGATGTTTGGAGAGACCACGAGTGTATTCTAAAGATACTTTTTCGGTGCAGGGAGCATTTTTTGGTACCCATAAGGGGAAGTGCCTCTCCTATAATGCATCGGGTATATTACTAATGTGAACATTCATATTCAGAAAGAGATTATATCACTTTGCTACAAGCATTGAACATTAGTGGTTCAGACTTGATGTACAAAAAATGCATTGTTATTACTTATTATTTCATCAATTTCTAATCATTTTAACCATTGAGCCATATCACAATCATTCATTATTTTTCTTAATCGAAATAAAATTGATGATGTATATTGTCCGAAAAATGTGTTCTTCTCAAAAGTTTGGTTAAAATCACGACAACTATTTTTTGATATATAGTGGAGGAGAGAAAAACCCACAACTCTATATGTGCAATAGAATTTTCAATTGAATTAACCTAGTGATAGAAAAGAATCTCTATGCAATTCCATAGATTTTTAAATGCTTACTTCTAGAATTCATACGGGGTTTATATTATTTTGAGTTAAAATTATTATGTGATACAATTCAAGTTAATATGTTAGAATAACTTTGAAGCTAGTTGGTGATTGAAATTCAGCTATTAGCATTTTACTAAACCTAATTCTTGGTTGACAATATTTGCTATCATCATCAATGGACAAGATTGTGAGATTGTGGCATATGTCACACCAAAGTTGTCTATGAGTGTTATCACATAATGGCTATGGTAAGGTGAAATTTAGTGCTGGGTAAATTTTTTTTTGCATTGGAATTAAATTTAAAATGCCTTCAACGTTTCGGCATTTTCATAAATTACTTTAGCTTCTTTTCATTGAACCACATTATTTTGATATATTTAATGAAAGTGAAATCCTACAAAGTTATACGGGACAAAGATGACATTCTACTTTGTGTAGTATCTCTTTCCTTTGTTTTGCATTATATTGTCTAGATTATCTAGCTACCCAACTTATTTTTCTTTTGGCATTGCCATGGGAGGTAGTCACATGCATCCAGTTCAACCCTATTGATGATAGATACTTCATTAGTGGCTCACTGGACAAAAAAGTTAGAATTTGGAGAATTCCTTCTCGTAAAGTTGTTGATTGGACTGATATATATGAAATGGTTATCTGCTTCATGCTGAGGTTAAATGCTGGATGGACAAAGTTTTCTCGTAGAAATCCCTCCTTCCATCCAAAGTTGAATACCTACACATTAAAATTGATAATATGAAATCATGCTAGGATGTTTGGATACACCATGAGTTTATTCTAAAGGTACTTTGCGGTGGGGAAGCAGGGGGTGTTTGTTGGTACCCATAAGGGGAAGTGCCTCTCCTATAATGCATCATGTATGTTACTAATGTGAACATTCATATTCAAAAAGAGCTTATATCACTTTTCTACAAGCATTGAACATTAGTGGTTTAGACAATATGTGCAAAATATGTATTGTTATTACTTATTGGTTCATCAATTTCTAATCATTTTCAGCATTGAGCCATATCACAATCATTCATTATTTTTCTTGACTAAAATAAAAATGATGATGTATATTGTCTGAAAAATGTGTTCCTCTCAAAAGTTTGGTTAAAAACAAGATAAGCGAGTTGAGAATTTCAGGGTTTACTCCTCTAAACACCTTACCAAGCCTCAAAATATTTCACACATATAAATTTTTATCCCTATAAAGCTTTCCTCAAAGTTTAATCTTATCTAGATCATCCATTCCCAAGTTATGCACTTTTTAGAGTGCTTAAATTAGGGGTTTGCATTACTTACAAACCCGATGACCGAGTTTGGAACATAACTCTCTCTCTAGGCATTGAAAAACTCTAAAATAACTCGGAACATGTTATAAAAATCACATTTAGCATGTATATATATTTTCATAATATTTAGATCATTTTTTTGAAATATATTCTACTTTTAGTGAGCTTAAACCCTTCTTAAACCATCACCTACGGGCCTACTGTCTGTATTTTTGCAATATCTCCTTATATAGACCTGAAATAGGCCTAAATTTTTTTCCAAAGTCCTATTTCAACCATCCAAATATGCTCCTAAAATTTCATTAGGTTTGGATGAGGGAAACTCCAGATATCAACGTTTTAGTATTTCAACTCTAGACAAGGATTTGACAGGACAGCAAGCACCCAGTTTGCAATTATCTTTGTTTAAAAGTTTCAAATTCCTTTTCAACACTTCACACTGCTCCTGTAGGTTTTCCTACAACTTCTCTACACTTTTCCTTCTTTGACTTACCTCAAAAACCATCTACAACATCATCTACAATGCATGTTTCTTCTTGACAAGCAAATTGTATATGCCTGATTTCATAGAAAATTGCAATCAAGATTATATGTGATGTTCATAGGCACTTTAAAGTATTGAAAACCACATTATATCTTATATTTTTACCCTTAAACGATCCTTTCACAAGAGAATGATTTCCTTATTCAATGAAAACACCAAAATCTCATAGAAACATGCTCAAACAATAGTTCATACAAGCCACTTTACATCCACTGGTTGTAGCTTTGCAAACACTTAGGGGCTTGCAAGAACACTGTTCAAGCCTGGGAATACTAAAAATCACTGTTACAAGACTTCCTTGTCTCAATTCTCTATTTCAACAACTTATCCATTCATTATATTGCATGTACACACTATATTTTTCAGTTCAGACCCAACATCTTCAAGTTGTCACCGTGACATATCATGATGAGAGAAACTATACCCTACAACCTGTAGCAACATTTCACATAACTGTCCAATCCATGATACACATTATAGTCTTTAAAACTTTGATATTGCCTTTGAAAGGTACTAAGGTCATTTGAGCACTGCTATAGACTCATAAGGAAATATGATAGTTTTCTTGTGACTATTCTGAGTCATTATGTATCTCTTGTGATCCATTGATTGTCCTTGAACATAGTTGATCCTGTATAGGCAAGAGGTTTTCAAGGTCACAATTCCTACAATTTAAGCTCGAGAATATCATATGCCATATTGAATTTCTGTTGTGTAATTTTATCCATACGCGTGCATGTTGATGGCACTGTTACAAGGCTGAGACCCAGAGTTATATGCATGCACGGCTAGAATATGAATTGTCATGCATTATTCATTTTAAAACAAATTGCAAAGGCTGAAGTGCCTCACTTTGTTGTTGGTGCGTGGTGATGAGACTTGAAAATGCACTCATATTTTTTATATAGAATGTTTGTGGTGCTATTGGCAGCCAAGACTTTGGATGCGTTGTTGAGTGCATGCCTTCTGTAATATCTATATGATCTCTTTTACAAATAATTTCCAACTAAAAACACATTATATATCATTCATGTTATGCATTATTATTTTCTCATGTTATGTTGTTGGTAATGATTAATGCAGGAGCATGCCAACATCGGCTGCACTTGATGTGGTTGCCAAAAACTTGAATCTTAAGTTTTTTGAGGTATCAAATTACTCCTACTTATATGCATATTTGCCTATTCCTACTGTTTTATGAGTCTTGTAAAAATAGGTTTATTGTTTTTTACTCATCTATTAGGTGCCCACTGGTTGGAAGTTTTTTGGAAATTTAATGGATGCTGGATTGTGCTCTGTTTTTGGTGAAGAAAGCTTTGGCACTGGTGAGTTCTATTTTTTTTAATCCTTGTGTAAAACCATTCTTTGCGTAGCTTTCTTGGTGAGTATTTAGTTTCTACTCTTAATAGTAGCTCGGTTTGTTAAAAATAAAAAACGATATGCATAGCTCCTTATGTCAGGATCAAAGTCCCCTTGCTCATTTTCATAGATCTCATTGTTGTGCTTGAATTCGGTGTGCAGCTGGGGATCTATCACACGACATATGATTTTGTCTAAATAATCACAGGCCTGCACAACTAAATCTCTGCTCCTCTCAGCAAATGAATAAACATGAGTCGAAGAAGGTTTAGGAAAACAGAAAGAGGTAAGAAGTTGGGAAGACTAACTCCCTACGCCTCTTCCAGCAAACTTATTTCTTCAACAAGAAACTTATCCGTGGAGAGTACATCTATTGCAGCAAGGAGGTCATGCAAGTAAGCCTTGAACATTCTAGTGAGACAAGCAATACAATGCATGTCGGGCTCATCAGGAAACAACTCGATGTCTCCCTGTATAATGAGCTTGTGTAGCATTCCCTTTGTATATATTGTATATATTATATATCAAGGGTTAACAGAATTCAAACACCCTTTTATATTTTATCATTGTATTTCAAGGGTTAACGGAATTCAGACACCCTTTTGTATTTTATCTTATTTGATATTAATAAAATATTTGTGGACCCATTTATTGGGCACAATATTTAAATCAAATTGTTGTTAATTTATAATATTAATTACAAGACCACTCTGACATCATAGATGATATGTAACTTCGTTGATTGCACTATATGATATTTGGTTATTGTGTAGTTTTAAAATTCATATTTTTCATTCTTTAAATTCGTATCATCTCTAGAGAGACAATAAAAATTGAAATTAGTATTGACTCGAGAGAGACAAAATGTTAGTATTTGGTATTGTCTTTAAGGAGGCGAAAATGATATTGTCTCAGAGAGACGAAAATGATATTGTCTCTAGAGAGACAAAATATCTATCAATAATTATTGTCTCTCAAGAGAATAATTAGAGACAATATTAGAGACACCCGCTTTGAGACAATAATAGACACGCTATACAATTTTTTTATTATCTCTATTTGAGACAATTTAATAAAATTTTGTCTCTATTAATGTCTCAAATGACCCCCCTTGTAGTAGTGTTTGGTTCTTAAATACTTCACTGACAATTTTGAGTAGGCATGCTTGCTCCATCTTCGAATGGTTAAATAGCTATATATGCATCTGCTATGAGCAATCTGCACACCAAACCCACAAAGCTATTGAGAATGACTATCGATATTGACCAGCGCCTAAAACACACGCACGTGGTGTAGTATGGTAGAGGAATAACGTTGGACTAACACCATGCTCCGATCTGCTGGCCAAGTTCTGAGCACCAATTAATTTTCTTTATTTATTCTTTATTTGCAGTGAAATATCTGTGTAATATGGTGCACTCTGAGCACTTATTTTGAACAGTGAATTATTTCTGTGTAATTTAAATATTACACCTTACTTTATTCTTTCCCAAATGATAAAATCAATTATCACGTCCCTCCTGAAGAATGCCAAGCTATTAAAATTTGCAAATTTTATTCAACTCTGCAAGAGAAAACGTTAGATCTGGCAGGAGTACGTTTTCAAAATTTTCTCCAATCCATTCTTTTTACACATAATACTAATCGATTTGATTGAATAGTGAAAAAGTCGATTTTATACCCCTGCTACAGACTTTTACAAATGTGTAAAAACAATAGTTTAAAGATATTCGATTTCCCCAAATTTGATGTCTTTTATTCTATTTTCACACTTTAAAAGTCGATCTATTTGTAATAACACTCATCCACTCTTTAAATTTGTGTGAGAACCTCTGAATTCTTCCCTGTGACCCAATTTCACCATGCTCTATTCACTGTAATTTATAACAGCTTTAATGATTCTAATTATTCGTGACAACTGTAGTCGATTCATGTTCGATGTAAAAGTAACTTGGGAGGAAGCACCACATCTGAAATGAAATGAAATGAAAGATTTTAATGATGTCCACGTGACTGAAGAGTCAAAGGGACCAAGAAAAGTAGAAACATTAAGCTGAAACCAAGTTCTTTTCCAAATCCTCTCGCCTACTGTGAATCTTGAGCACAAAACTAGCAATCCTTTGAAGCTTTGCTTCCTCAAATAACTCATCTAGGTTGTCCACTTGTAAGTCATTTTCATACTGGAAGCGGATGTCATCATATGCTGAGCATTCCATGATGAAGTGCCATTCTGTTTCAACAACCCCTGTATCTGCAGAAAAGACAAGTTCTCCTTTCCCACTTTACTTTGGGAATAGTCCATCTGCCCGTTTCACAGTGAAGATGATGTGACCCGGTCCTCAGCTGAGCCAAAATAATCCTAGCCTTACCTTTGATATCCACCCTTAAATAAGCTTTGTTATCATGAGCCCAAGTGGGGTTGAAATATTTGATATAGTGCGCTTTCTTACGACCAATATTTTCTGTCCACATGTTGTTCCTAAACTTCTCCGCCACATAGTTTTTTATTTCCCTATTGCTATTAGGGCACTCCTGGAAGTGGATGCCCCACTTCTCCATCCATTTGGTGTTCTGCTTCATCCAAGTTTTCTTTCTGCGCTCTAGGTTATCCTCTATAACCATTTTGGGCCAACGATGATTGTCCATGCTTTCCACTTTTTTCAAATAGCTTATTAGCCGAGTGATTGCCGAAGCTTCCATTGGTAACATACTTGCTTCAGCGGTAAAATCTCATAAGGGACCGTTGATTTAACCTTGAGAGTGCTTGTGATTAAATGTTTTTGGATTCTTTCTACCTGTCTCCACCCATGCTTTGACATATTACTTCCCCAGACTTCACACCCATAAAGGGCCACCGGAGTGACCAACAGACCAAAGAGGGTTTTCTTAGTATTCCAGTCCCAAAGCTCAGCTTTCCTACATCTATTTTGGAGCGAGTATGATGCTTTCCAACCTCCTTGAATTCTTTTTGCTCTGCATGTTTCCCAAATTTCAGTTTGTGGTGAAAATCAATCCCCAGATATTTATATTCTATAACAATTTCCAATGGCCTCCCTTCAAAAAGAAAGTTAGTATGTGTCCCTTTCCTTTTTAGAGAAAAAATCACGATTTTTGTTTTGTCAATGTTCACTTGCATCCCGACTTCCTGGCAGAAGAGTTCTACAGCTTTTAGATGCTCTCTCAAACCTTGAGTTGTTGTTGATATTAAGATAAGGTCATCAGCATATAAGAGCAGCTTCACCACATATTCTGCCAACTGAACACCCCCTCCCTTGGTATTGTGTAACCATTCTTCAAGCTTGTCGATGTATAGACCAAACAAAGTGGGAGAAAGAGGGCAGCCTTGCTTGACACCAATGTCACTACCAAAACATTCGACATGCCTTCTCTAGTTCTGATTTTAGCTCGACCTACTCATAAAGCCTGTGCACTGCAACTCTAAACTCGTATGGAATCCCAAGTTCTTCCATCCTGTTCCAAAGTTTGTCACGAGGGACCGTTTCAAACGCTTTTTAAAGTCAACAAAACAACAAAAAGCTTCCTCACCTTGAGAATCCCAAAGCTTCGACATCTAGTGCAAATAATTTGATGTCAGATATAATTGATTCCTCAATCTAGATGGTACATAGGCGCGAGGATGTTGACTTAAAGACACCTATATTTGATAAACTTTAATCCTGCATACTTCAGATATGATAAAACAACTGCATGTGAATGATGCGTAGCACCTGTAACGTCTTTGAAGAGTTGTCAATGTGCTGTCATGTCATGAGATATACATTTGAACCTGATTCGGATGTGCACGATAAAGGTGAGAAACTAAGCCACAGATCTAATAGATCATCGAGAGGCATAGCAAGCCAAGGACAAGAAGCCAAATATGTGTGAATGAAAATGTTTTAGACTGGTGTTGGACGACAATCAACACTACATGGACAATCTCTCTTTACACTTAATTATTACATAATACAAGCACAATTGATTTCAATTTTGACACATCCTCACCTTACAATCACTCACACACATGGAACAAATCATGCTAACATAGTTTTAGAATGACCCTATGTCGATTAATTATCTTGTTTCTCTTCCATCATATAAGATGCTTACGTATCTCTATACCTAGCATAAGGAAAAAGTGTGATCTCATCTTTAACTCGTAAGTGTTCTTCAAGTGAAAAAAAAGGACATGGAAAAGTGAAAGCTGCGAGGATATAAAAATGTGATACAATGATGGATAGAACTAGTAGCTGATCATAAAGGAAGTGTGTAAATGAGATATAGAGGGGATTCATAGTAGAGATCAAGGCTAAAAATGGATGAACTAAATTAGGAAAACTTAAGATCACTAAATATGTCAAAATATATAAATGTAAACCTATTATAGATCCATCAAAAGCATGAAAACCGATAGTATAATCCAATAAAATGTGAGATCATAAGCGGATAAAAACATATCAAAAGATCAAGAAAATAAGAAAATGGTAGAAATAAATCCAATAAGATGTAAAGTAGTGTGTAAAATATGAGTATAAAATATCTTAAAATGAGAGAAACAAATAGTAAAAGTAAATCCAAATGTCATGCCCATGTTTTTACGATAAAAACCCATCTAGATAACTCATTAATCTCATAAACTTAGGATTTTTTAAAAATTATTTTAAACATTGATTAAATATCATTTAATTAAATACTTAATAGTTAGTGAATTATTATTTCCACGTCGTTAAATAACCAATGGTATCATAAATCAAACATAGTATAATTCATATAATTATCGTTAATTAAGTTTATTAAGGGGTGAATACATTTCCCCAATAAGAGATTAAACTTAACAATATAATAAAATAAACTTGCTAAGGTTTATTTAATTAATTTAGGCATGGGTCACATTTGGCCCCATCTAAATGGACCTCATTCCCCTTACACCCAAAATAATAAAGTTAATTTAAAATTCCATTATTATTCACCCAATTAAAAAAGGAAAGGGTGAACCCTCTTTCTTGCTCGCTTTCAGCCCACAAAGTCAAATAAGCTTCCCTAATTGGGAAAGCGGGAAACCCTATGATTATTTTAAGCCCTTAGATCAAAGGGATCTCCACCCTTGATCACATGCCATTAAAAACCTTCATTTATTTTTAAGCTTCCTTATACCTTAATCTATTTCTCTTTTCCTTTCTCTCTTTTCCTTTTTCTTGTTTGTTTACAAGATTGAGGAGAAAATCATAAGGAGTCTTATTGGGTTTATTTTTCTTCTATTTTTATAATACCCTCATTAGGGTTTGAGAAATATATATATATATATTTCAGAGTTTAAAATGCATTGGGTGAAATGTTTATGTATGTGTATACACACATATGTTTATATGTATATATACATATATATGTGCATGCCTATATTTGGATCACTTGGAAGATGTATTAGTTGATGTAACAATAACTAGATCAATGCTACTAAAAATAATGAGATTAAATTGTCATTGATAAGAGATGGATAACTATGGGTTCTTTATTCAATAAAATGGGTGAAACTCAATCTAATCCGAATCTAAACACCGCACACAAACACACTTATAGAAAATGATAGTAGTTTTTTGTGGTAGGGGACCTATCACGGTCGAGATCCTTAACAATTTAAGGAGATAAAAGATACTTTGTTGTAATAAGATGAAAAACAATGCTACAAATGAAATAGTATACCGAGACTTAGTCATAGGCTAATCGCAATTACGATTCACTAAAAAATCACATGGCGATCACAAGGTAGTCACGGTTGTGAATGACACCTATATTGAAATTTTTCTGAAATAGTGATGTAGAAATTTGTGCTTATCATTTGAGATCTTCCTTCACTTCTCCAAGACTTGTGAAATCGAAATATGTGAGTAAAAAAGCAAGAACTAAAGTATGGGATCAAGTACAAAAAAAATTTAAGGGGTTGGAATGATGGGGTTGACTAGTGTTTTATAGTAGAAATAAATTTCATGACACTCTAAATGCTACTATATGGTAGCGGGGATAATACTACCTTGGTCGGTAGATTTTTTCATGTTAGGTCGGTAGCATTTTATGTGCTATTAGTTGATAGCATTCTACATGTTATTGGCTACTAGCATGGAGAATGCTACCAGCTGGTAGTATGCATAATGCTACAATTTAGTAGCATTTTGCATGCTACTAGCCGATAGCATTATGTATGCTATTGGCTGGTAGCATTTTACATTCTATCGGCTGGTAGAATTTTCCATGCTATCGGCTAGTAGTATTTTGTATGCTATCAGTCGGTAAAATAAAAAAATTCTACCGGCCCGATGCAAAGGAGAATTCTATTGGCCAGTAGCACCCTTTCCAATTCCCTATATAAAGACATCAAGCCTATTCATTTTCACTTTACAAAAAAATAAAACATCCTCTATTGTGCACTGACAACCCACACATGAGTCCAAAAACAAAGTCATCTCCAAGAGTGCAAATAGATCATCTCTAGAGTCCAAATAGGAATTCAAACAAGTCATCTCAAGAGTCCAACCAAGTCATCTCTAGAGTAAAAATGGGCCATCTCTAAACATGAAGGTCGAAGGAAGCGTTTATTCAATTTATTACAAAAATGCAGAGAAGGAAGGTCATTTCCAAAGTGCCCATGAGCCCACATGTACAACCTGAAATCCATAAGTTTACTTATAAGAGCACCTGTATTTCCTCAACTATGAAAAATCCTATAAAACCCCAATCTATTTTCGCAATGGATTGATGCCTCCAGTTTCACATGGCTAGTTTATATGTCCTAGTCTTCTAGAGACACCAAAACACTCAACAACCTTCTATTAAATTATAACAGTTCATATTGTACTTTTTACATTCAACTCCCATCACACACATTATCCTTTGGAACGTCCCTTGAAGATATTCATCGTTTAATAGGACTAGTATACAAAGATATGGATCTGTCACAATGAAGGCTATTTTATTGGATGAAGATATCAAGTATTTGGAGTCTCATTCCAATTATCTACTGATACAACTACTGGTAGGTAACTAAGTTTCAAATAATCATATTATTGTTTATATCATTTTTAATTTTAGGAATTTTGATTTTGTGTCTTATTTAATATCGATAAATTTTGTCTCCTTACATTTATTGGATTTAGTAACCTATTTTTGCAAGGTATGGTGCAATATTTTTAGGCCATAGTCATATTGCGGGGTAGATATATAGATGTTCCATTAGGGCCATTACTTATATCGCATGCACCCTTAGTGGAAAAAAATATGATTGGTGCACTTTCTTATCCTCTAGGATAAGAATTGACCTAAGTAACATTAATGTGAATGACACTGTTACTATTAATTCCACAAATTTTATTCTTGCTTTGTATTATGAATCTCTTTACAATTTACGATGCACCTCTATTCCTACCACACTTCACATCAAGATTAGAAATATATATTTAACAATTAAACAACAAGAGGTTAGTCCCAACTCTCAAATTTATTATTATTTGCTTTTTCATTATCATAATTGATTTTATTAATATTTTATACATTATATTTGAAATTAATATTCAATTTACTATTAAATTATAATAGGGGATAAGCACAGAATTGAAACTAGAAGAGAGGTTGCTATAAGAGGGAATTTGCCACCATATTTTAGAGATTTAGTTAGTTTTTGGAATATCATCTTTCCGAGGACACCACTAGATCTACTCAAAAATAAGCAATTATCAAGTGAAATGGATGAGGAGTTCCTTACCTCCTTGTCCAATTGACATGTCCACCATGCCACTAATCACAAGTTTTTAATATTTCTATATTCCAATATGTTTAACGTATATATAATTTTAAATAAATATACATTAAACATTTATAAATTGTTTACATTCCTTTGGTGCAACAACCTCCAGTAGCTCAAGTTTATATTATCAGGATTGTGTTATCCCAACAAGAATTGTATATGAATTTGATGAAACATATGATCAAGATATATATCTTCTACCGTAGTGTATGTATCTCATTTAATTTTTCATTTTAATTTATTTTTAGTTTGTTATAAATTGTATTTTTGTAAATGAAAAAAGATAAATTTAAATTATTAATGGTTAATTATGCTTAGATCAACACTACAAGATTGCAAACCAAATCCTAGTCTTTTCACTCTACTTCTCAATAACCACAACTACAACAAGCACCATCTACATCCTAGAAATAATCTATGTGAATAAGTAATGGTTTTTAATCATAAATGATATATAATTTTTTATTATTCCATTCTTATTGTGTTTATTGTTTTAATTTTATTATGCTTTCTACAATCGATTGTTGCAGCGCCTCTACCTTCGATTCCAAATACATCTGCTACTTTGAGGAAAAAGATTCCACCACCACTACTGTCACAAAAATGTCGGGACCAGGGCGGTGGAAAACATATTTAATTTAATGCTCCAACTTCAAGTATGGGTACCCTTAATTTTGTAAAGTGAGTTCGCAAATTTTTCATTGGGTAATGTTACTAGTGCGTGGGGTGATTCCATTTTAAACAAAATTGATTTGGATGAGGAATATCTTTGCCTTAAAGCACTAACATGGATCAAGTCGCCCATGAAACTTTAAATACAAAATATATCTCATGGGATAAGGTAACCTTCTCCAGCAAGAGAACAAAGATCAAACATGCCTTCTCTTGACAAAACCGCCTTAAATGATGATGAAAAAACTAGTTTTTCACTTGATAGTCTTTTGGATGACAATTTTCTAGCCACGGTTAATGATATTATATATAAGGATATAGAAATATTAATATTATGGGAGTTTAGGGATAAATTTTTATTAAAGAAATAAATTCTTGATTTAACAACCACTCCCAAAGACATTTATTATATTCTTTGGTTCAAAAAAACCAACTAAGCTTGATATTTTGATGAATCAGGTTGTGTCTGGTACTATGTCTTTTACAAATACTTACAATGATGATGTATTAGATATAATATTGAACAAAATAGATAATTTAAATGTAGAAGCATAAGCCTACCATAATATGTGGTCAAGAGACAAGGGCCTTGTTGTTATTGTGAATGTAGAAAGGGATAAGGCATTAGTAAGTTTTAAATAATTTCAAATATGATTTACAATTTTATAAATTAAATAAAATGCAGTCAAAGTACTAGAATTTGAAGAATGAGGCAACAATGCTTGATGTGTATTTGAAAAGTGCAAGGAAAATTTTAATTACAGCAATTGATTTGAAGCAAAAGCTTGTTATTTTAAACAAGTAAAATAATACCTTAAGAAGGATAATAAAAGAGAATAAAATATATCTTGAAATATTGTTGAATAAGAAAAGAAAAGAGAATCAATGTTACTATCACTAGTGATGCAAAAATCTAGAACATGAAATACTTTGAATATCATTGTAGATGCAAAGGATCTTGTTTAGTCAGGTGTTTTAAAAGAAGGTTCTAGTGTAGAGGAGTCAGTAACATAAATTAAATAATATAATTCTCAATGATGAAGCTATAAGATGAAATTGTCAAAATTGTCATTTGAAACTCTAGTTGTAATTTGTAAAATCGTTTAATATTTAGATTGTAAATATATATACTTTTATAGTAATTTTGATCTTCTTCATTATATGAAAATATTGAGAGTTTAAATTTATATGGTGTTATAATTATGTTATATTCATGCCTAAGTTCTCCAAATAATGTTATGATATTATTTTGATTTAAAAGACTAGAAAAAAAGTGTATGACATTTCTCGATTAAAAAATCTAAACAAATTACAACACTGAAAATATTATTCAATAAATAACATGCGTATATAGAAAATAAAAAGTTACATTGTTATAATATGATATGAAATTTGATTTCTAAAAGCACTATGTCCATAAATACATCTTTATTCTATACCGGGTAGCTAAAAAAATTCTTGACTATCGGGGTATTCAAAACTCTTTATATAATCTTTCATTGCTATTTTGATCACGGTTTCGATGTTTATATCTTCTTTGTTTTTTATTAATGGAAAATAGTTTTTAAGGGACTATACCCTGTTACAAGGAAGGCTCAAAAGCCAAATCAAACATGAAAAAAATATCAAAAGAGGATCAGAATCCAGATAACATATAAAGTTCAACAAGAGCTACTTAGGAAAAAGCAAAACATGGAAATACTACAATTAAGTAGCCAAAAACCAGCATACTATCGTAATAGATCAACAAATAAAACAAATTATAATTACAGACCCCTCTCCTTTATATAATAGAATTCCATATTGCCATTACTTTTCGTAAGGAAATGTGTCCTGACATATTGTGAAACATACAATATTAAACAAGTCCGAATATTTTGTATCCACTATGTTTTTATATTTTTATTTAAAAAATGTTAATGCGCTAAAAACCCTTTCATCTTCAACTGATCCCAATATCATTGTTTGACACAATTCATACAATTGAAAATATTCACTAATGCTTTCATGTAGGATGCTACTAGGATACAACTTTTTCCATAGCCATGTAATTGCACCATTATCTATTGGTTCACTTAGTAAGTCATATTGTTTGACCATTGTGATGCCAAAATGAGTTGATTGACATGAAATTAATTCCTTTTGAAGAATACCCTTAATTTAAACTCCATTACATTCTACTAATTTTCCAAAATTCTTAATGAGAGTACCCATGTGTCTTTTATATGAATCACTTATAGATTTCTTACTGCTGTAAGATTCCAAAATATAGGATTGACCACTACCATGGCCTCAAGAATCTCATCCCTTTTAAATCATTCTCTGATCTCACTAGATAAA
The DNA here is from genome assembly GCA_018340775.1 of Taxus wallichiana var. yunnanensis. NCBI lineage: Eukaryota > Viridiplantae > Streptophyta > Pinopsida > Cupressales > Taxaceae > Taxus > Taxus wallichiana. The sequence continues at coordinate 983,915,432 of CM031240.1, forward strand.
CATTGTGAAATTTTCTACAATTTGATTCTTGTTTGAGATATAATACCTTCGTATAAATTATGTGTTACAGGTACTTCTTTAATGTTTGATCCAACAATATCCACTCTTTTTTTGGAAAGTGTGCATTTGAATCTTGTTCCCATTTACAAGGATACAAATATTACCACTTATATTGAATCTAAAATAGCTTTTAGGATCCTTTAAATTTGTTAAAGTTTTCCAACTACTGAATACATGTCCTTGAAAACATTCATTAGAGTTGTATAAAAAATCTAGTGTTTGACATACTTGTTTTCTCAATCTAATGAAGTCGACTATATAAATGGATCTTTCTTGAGAATGTTTTTGCCTTATGCAACGAATTTTTTTGCAAAATTTCTCGTTTGTAATGAAGTTAATGAATTAGATAATAAATAAATTAGAAACTCAAAAATGAAGGAGGGTTTATGTTACCTCGGATGTGATACAGGCACTAGATGAATGATTCTTGCTACTGCAACTTGATATACCTACAAATAAAGCGAAAACGATTTTAATTAGATAGACAGATCAAGGGCTGCTCGAATAAGTGGATCCAATAAGATTTTGAATTCCTTAGTGGATGTCAACTCTCGCTTGTTAAGATAAGGTTAAATAAAAAAGTAAGAGCATGGAGAAACATAAACAATATTGAATCGAAAATGAAATAAATTGATCTAAAGCTGATTAGATAACAATGTAAAATAAATATTACGGCACTGGGTTAACGACAACCCAAGCTGTGAAGAGGCAAGTTGACAATTATCCGGGAGGATAGATGTGAGCTGTAGATGAAATATGCAGACCTGCAAGGTCGAGAGAATGATCTCGGAAGTTGATCAAGGCTTGTCAGAAGCGCTATAAAAAGGATTTGCGCAGTAGAGAACCATAACAAGACAAGTAGGATAAAGGAATTGTAAGGAGAAATGAGATAGGTTTTGGGATAGACGGGGCCCTAGTCGATGGTGACTAGGGGGATCGACGATGACTATAGTAGGAAAATGTAGAGCCAAGGATGAAAATATAAAAATAGTAACCTAGAAGCAAGAGTAGCTACGGGGAGAAGGCTGCTTTATGTGTTTCCAAAACTACGTTTTACCTACAAGATGTTAGAAACAAAGCATATATGATAATATGATAGAGATATAGAAAGTAATGTGATATTGATGAGAAGATCTCACGAACGATGATTATGGGTGATGTAAAAACATTAGAGAAATGTCTAAGAGGTTTATGGATGTCTCAGAACTACTTAGGCATGAGGAAGGATGCTGAGGCTCGGAGAAATCTTGAGAATTGCATGCATATGATTTTTGATGTTGAATAGTAGGAAAGAAGCTAGTCATAAAGGGGTCGACGATGACCAAGATGGGTCACCAATGATTGCATGGGACTGTTTCCCCTTTGGGCATGATTTTATACTTTTGACATGATTTTGGTGTTTTTAAGGATTGACATAATCCTTTAAAGCATGTAAGGCGAGGACTAGGTTGCTTGGGGATGAATTTAAGTTAGTTAGGGCATAAAAATAGATAGGATAAAAGCTAGAAAAACAAGGTGAAGTGTGTGTAGGATAAAATCATCCTAATTAGAAGGTTGGTTAGGGAAATGGATGAAGATTAATTAATTAATTAATGGGCATAAAGATTAATGTGGATGGGATAATTAGGCATGTGAAATGTTAAAAGATTAATTAATTAATGTCACTTAATTAATTAATGAGGATTAGATGGGCATTTGATCAAATTAAATTAACAATTAAATATGCACATGCAGGTGAATGAAGGCATAGATACCAATTTTAGGTGTCTACATTTTTCCCCTTTTTGTTGAGTGGTTTGGGCTAGCAAGCCATGAGACAAAAATAAGAAAAAGGTTGGATGAGGATTGTCAAAAGGATTGGTGATGAGCTCCCCCTCAAATGGGGGATTGATGATGTCAAGGGAAATCAATGACACATTTGAAAAAAGGTAGATGATGAAGGGCGGGTGGGTGATAAAAGGATGGGTAAAATGATTACAAATTCAAGATGTCCCATGAAAAAGGGATCACGATATGAATAAAAAATATGGTGGTGACTCCAATATCACATCGGTAGGGGATAATTGTGGTCTCAACAGAGACAGACAACAACATTTTATGGGTATGGACTCGGTGAGTGGGTGAAGATAATTGCAGTATGGATGCAAGCCAAGATGACCAATGGGTTATAGACAATTCATTAAAGTATGTGCAACTATATGTGAAAAGTATGTGAAATCCTTCGTACACAAGGAATCGAGAAAATAGGTATGCATCCACAAGGGATGAGGATGAATGATATGGTGCCCAATGTGAACGGAAAAATGCTCGAGAAGGAAAAATGAAAAAGTGCATGATGAATTAATATGCTCCAAAGGTAGAAAGCATATGGTAAATTCAAATATGCCCCAAGTGGGGAAAGGTATGGCCATAAAGGGAAAAAAAAAAAGAAAAATTATTCCCCAAAGGGGAAAAACATGGCCACAAAGGTGGACTTTAAGGAAAAATAATGGTGTCCCAAGGGCGGGCATGAATATGGTCACAAGGGTTGAATTGGATGAAAAATAATGGTGTCTCGAGGATGGGAATGAATATGGCCACAATAGTGAACTTGATATAATGAATGTAATGCCTGAATACAAAGATGAGCACGGCTTCAAAAAAAGGACTTCGTGCACAAATTGGAGAGGATTGTAAAATAAAATTCCCAATAGAGGAGTGATTATAGCCATGAAAGGTGGACTTATGGAATAAATATGATTAACATGCCCGAAGGAAAAGATATGGCCACGAATGTGGACTTGAAGATTATGTATGCCCAAAGGAAGAGTGATTATGGAAGGACGGTATGGAATTAAAGAATATGTATGCCCGGAGGAAGAGTGATTATGGCCACAGGTGTAGACTTAAATAATATGTATGCCTAAAGAAAGAAATAGTTGAAAATGTTGTATGAAAATTCCCAAAGGGGAAAATAGAGATGACCATAAATGTGGATTTAAAGGTCAATAAGAGATGATTCCCCAGAAAGAAATGTAAGAAAAAAGGGAGAAAGCTGAAAATGGTTGGTGCTAAGGCCGGTCGGAGGTGACTGAGGCCAATCGATGGAGACCCAAGGGGGTCGATGGTGACCAAGTGTCGGTGACCTATATAAGCCCAATGGTACACCGAAAATTCTCATTTTCACGTGTGAAGTTTACGAGAGAGAACCGAGAGTGAGAAAAGAGAGATTAAGGAAATGGAGGCTATCGGAGCAACGAGGAAACACCAGAGGGTGCGTAGGATGGTGAGTAATAAAACTCACACTGGTTTTTTATTTAATTTCATGTTTTATTTTTTTTTGCATTTTGTTTTGTAAAAAGTGGATGATACCAAGAGGTGATTGGCGGTGACCGGTGTTTAGACATCAACCCCTTAAGGCACATCGAATGACCTAAAAATGCATCGACCCAGCCTTGGTCGGTGTTGACTAGGGTTAGATTGGCTAGATTATGGTTTAGATTGAAATTTGGATGAACCTTTGGATGGATTTTGGTTAGAGGTCTAATGTATGTATGTTCTATTTGTGATTATAGGCCAGAGAGACCTTATATTTGAGAGATCAAGTGCCAACTCTATATGAGCATATTAGAGGGGATGTGACAGATGATGAGTGGGACCATCTATTTAGAGTTGGATTAGGTGGATTTAGACACTATTAGAGGATCCCACGAGATGTGGTATTATGATTATTTTGGTTGAGAGGTGGGATAGCGCAGACATGTACAGTCTAGTTTAAGACAGGGAGATGACTATCTTCAGGAGGATATGTATCAAATTCTCGAGCATCATCACGTCGATAGGGGAGCATATAGTTCCCATTACTAGTGATGATGGATTGGTAGTTTTGATGTGGCTATTTGAAATTGATGTTCCCCATATCATTTTTTTGAGGGCTTTATCATATGAGTTGAGATATGAGGTTGGGGTACCGCACAACCATTTGATTTGCATGGTTGTGATGGCATTTTCTGATATGATTTTCCGAATTACGAGGAGATCGGTTTCCATGGGCTTTGACTAGTGTAGTGGCCGATATTTTTGATCACTAGACCATCTTTTCATTTGGGACTGCACTATTGGCTCAAGTTTACCATGAGCTATTTGGATTTATGGTGGGTAGGAGGTTAGGGTTAGATGTAGGAATTTTTCTATAGTGTTGGGCCTACGAACATATTACTATGATTAGGCCACTAAGGCTTCTATGGGTTACAAATGACCATATGCGGCTAGAGGTGGGATTTATAAGATGGAGGTCTAGTCGGTCCTTAAGATACATGGGCGAGAGAGGGGTGGATTGGTATGTAGATCAATTTACAAAGCTAGATGTTGATCATATCAGGTGATTACCATATTGGAATTTCCTTGCCTAACTTGGTGTGGATGCAAAGCTAGTGGGGATAAGGATGACGAGATGGGTGTAGGGGAGACAACCAAAGATGATAGATTTCATTCAGTTTGATAGGGTGAGATGACAGTTTGGAGTCATTTAGTTAGTGCCTCATCATCTGATTTCGTACAGTAGGGAGGAGATGAATAGAGAGCTATCAAGTCATACTATGGCAGATCCATTGGAGGATGAGGATGCGCCATGGGATGATGAAGATGATATGGGAGTAGAAGTAGGATAATATAACTCGTACATGACAACATAGGCAGATCATGGGGTGAGGAGGGAGGAGAGGAGGAGATAGAGGAAATGGAGGTTGAGATTGAGACTTCTCTAGGAGGTGGTGGAGACAAAGCAAGAACAACTACTGCGAGGTGGCACACTTGCATCCCAAATTATAAAAGATGAGAGTAGAGAGGGATATACCCTTACAGCAGTGGGATGTGGTCACTTAGGAGATGGGCTGCTATAATAGGAAGAGGGATGCCTATAGGGCCCATTTTGGAGATTTGGCTAATATTGTAGTGATAGAGTCGACTAGTGGTGTCCAGGAAACACCATAGGGATCAATACAAATGGCATCCCCTGACATGATTTCTATGGATATATACATAGTGCTATTTGTAGAGGTTAGATACTACAAGGGAATTTTGTTTGAGAAGCTACCAAAGATGCTACATTACTAGGAGCATCTCTAGAGGTATGTGGCTGTAGGAGCGGGGCCATCTAGGAGTACAACTAGTGTAACAAAACCACAACAAGTAGAGGGATACTGCAAGGGTGATGGAGATGCACAAGGATGATGTGTTGTGCCTTTCTCAAGAGATGAGGAATTGAGAGCCTTAGATATTCACTTCACATATTTTGATAGTATCTCTACTTTGAGGGAGCCCCCTAGAGGGCCATGATGTATTGATAAACATTTTGATTATATATGATATATGATTTTTTCATGGATTATTATGTGATGTGATGGATTTTAATGTCATGATGATGGATTTTAGATTAGATGTGATGGTGGTTTTATATTATATGTTTATTTTATATTTGATGATGATGGTGAAATAGATGTATGATCAGATGTTTATTTGGATATGCATGTGTGTGGATGATGATATAAATGTGTAAATGTGGTAATATGTTTTGTGTTTAAATTTTATCATGATGATTAAAATGCATATAGGTAATATATGATAGAAAAAAATTAAGAATGAATGTGATTAATGATAAGTGTGTTGTAAGATAGATAACATATAGGTGATTGAGATGAAGAAAGATGTGTTGAAAGATAGATGCAATTGGATTAGGAAAAATATTCCTCGCAATGGTGATGACCTATAGGTGTGAGAAACACTATGTTATAGAGCAGAACATATGAGGAAAATGTGCCTCCAACGCATTAGAGGTAAACAAAAAGGGATCTAGGTAACACAAGGCACATGCGACCAAAACTAATGCTAGCAAATAACCAACAATAGTTAGTCATTTCAAATAAAATAAGGAAATAATGGATGAGATGATCTCATAAACCTAATGTTAATATGACAAAGAGGTTTGAGATGAAACTTGTATAGAGGAAAGAAGGTTCTTCTAAAAGTGATGCTCCCTAGACTATGCCCTAGTTGTGGGGGGAAAGAGAAAACTGATCAATGCAGGAAGTCTACTAGAAGAAATCTGATCAATGTGAAAAGCATTTGTAGGATAATAATAAAATGGAAGGATGATCAATGTGGAAAGAATTAAAATTCCATAATGAGTAGCCATCCTTTGAGGGTATGGTCTAATTTATACAATATAGATGGAAATAATAAATAATAGTCATCCTTTAAGGGATCGAGTCTATTTGTTTGATTTTTTTCTGTTTCATGCTTTTGATTTTTATTTTCTCTCTCTTTTTTGCATGAACAACTATCCTTCGAGGGATCAGTCTATTTTTGATAACTTTGATTTTTGATTCAAACATCCATGAATTTTGATTTTACGGGGGAGAGCTGAGACTAGCTAAGTAGACCACTTATAAGGGGATAATGAGTGTACAAGAGACACCCTTGGACCCTTTGCATGGTTCCAATAGGTGAATAAGAGGGTGATGGATGTAATGATCATGGATTTCTCACCAAAGGGGAGAAACTATCCATAAGGAATATGCTACATGAAGAGCTATGGTGCCCATATTTAAGGTCACATCTAGGAAGTGACGGAAGACCACATAGTTCCAAATCATCACGATGAGATATAGAAGAGGCTAAGATGGAGGAATGATCTAAAGATAGGACAAAGGGCACATTGGTAAATGTGCTAACAATAGAATGGTATCAAGTGCAATGCATTAAACGGTTCCACTTATGGTTTACCATCAAGGGAGGTAAAACGATAAGCTCCCAACCCATACTTTTGTGTAAAAATGTATGGTCCGATCGATTGGGGAAAAAAATTATGCATTGGCTCCTTTATAAAGTGGGGTCATTCGATAAAGTTACAAGGACACGATGTTCTTGTCACGTTAAGTGAAATTAAGAGCAAGCATTACCTATTAGGAAAGCAAATGGTATCAGTAAAGATGAAAAAATGGTCCCCCCAAAGAAAAATATAAATCTGGACTAGATAAGATGAGTTTAATAAATATTATTAAATAGGAGCCACAATGGTGGGTTTAAAGCCATGGTGCTTCCAAAGGGGAACCCAGATATGGCCATAAAGGTGGTCGTAGGAAGAGAGGATGAAAGTATGATCAGATAAACCAAGCTATATGAGATAGGATGATACTAAACATGAAAAGGAACTAATATATGAATAGACAAGTCCTAGAAATAATTCCCCCTAGCATAATATGATGAGTTGATGAAGATGAGAAGAAAGATTCTTAAGGATCATTAATGGGGGGAAAGATATTCTACTAGCGAAAGGGATGCGGATAAGATAATGGATGTCAAAGGATATGGATTCAAGGTGATTAATATCGATGAACAAGGGAGGACCCTCATCAAAAGGAGTGATAAGAGATGATGTAGATGGGTGAAGAGACCCAGGAAGTTGATCAGATGGAGATGTGGAAAAATGGATCGGATGTGCTATGGATGAAGTAATAGATGGAGAAGGGGACTCGTCAAGGAGGTACTATCACTCAATGATATCATGGACAATGGTATGAAGGGCCTTACAATGCTCAGCATCATGGCCCGGGGTGTGATGATAAACACATATGAAATAGGGATCAAACCATGAGGGCTTCAGATTGTTTGGGTCAAATGCCATGGAAAGTGGGAGTGTGATGGTAGAAGTTTGAAGAAAATGTTAGAGGACTGTTGTTGCGAGACTCAGCAAAGACCCCGGATGCAGATCGGGCTTCTAGGTTGATCACTCTAGCATCCACCGTGATTGCACAACATGGAAACCTCTCTCCAAATGTGGGGACTTGTGGCGAGAGAGGAATCTCAGATTAGAGGCGGTTCCTCAAACTCCTGCGATTTAGATCTATATTTTACAAAACTACAGAGGTTTAGATCCTAATCCTATTCTAACTTGCAAGGAGACAGGGGTAGAAGTGCAAAAATTGAAACTAACTAAAGATGGTGATGCACCAAAAGGAGTGGTGAAACATATTTGTCATGCAAATAGACACAGACCAAATTTCACAACATAAAACATACACAAACTGATAATGTATAATTTAGTATCTGAAATCAAACAAATAATACAAGCAGAGATTGAAACCCATTCTGAGCTTGCATTATCATTTCAATGTCAAAACACGCATTACACCCTCAGAGAGGTAAAAGAAAACTGTTACAATCCTTGGAGAGGTCTGATCCTTCATCAATCACTTGTTGGCGGTGAAAGAAGAAGTCTGCTATGCCCAAAAATGTTCCCCCTTTGAATGAGCCAAATCTGGCTTTTTACATTGCATGGGTCGAACCCAGGAGACAGAAAACGTACAAAGGCATGGGAGCCCATTCTTTCTTGACTACAGGTGCATTAAAACGGCATGGGGGACCTTACAAACCCATACCCTGTCACTTTGACTGGATTACAGGAGAATGCGACCCATTCTGCATTAAATCTGGTCGCTGGAATGTCATTTCTGGCCATGAACACGCGTCAGAGCTGTTTCTCAATTTTCTCCCTCAGACTACTCCAAAATGCAAGATTGACCCAGAATCGTGTAGAGAATTTCACCAGCTTTCCGTTGATATAAAGAACGTGCAAATCTGAGCTTTGGATCGAAAGTTATGGCGATCTGAAGATTTAGGGCACAAAACAGGTGAAAACATGTTTTGAAATCTTTCCCGCGCTCTGCCACCTGGATGACACGTGGCACGTGCTGATTGGACGAGCAATTCTCTCTCCTCTGCCTTTCACGGGATTTCCTTTTGAAATTTGCTTGTGGGCCCTAGCTGGGACACGTGGCACTATCCCATTGGTTCGGGCCAGTGCTCGAAACTTCGCCCTTTGACTTTTTGACTTTTTCCCCGTGACACGTGTCATGATTTCATTGGTTCTCGGCCTGCCTGCCGGCTGTTTCGTGCCCTTCGCATCTTTTTGTCCCAGATGTCCCAGTGCCTCGTAGGACAAATTCCTTAGGTTCACCCGATTCGGCGATTCACGTCCTCGCGCCCGAGATGTCCCAAGCTGTTTTGATTTGTTTGTTCCTATTTCGCCCGGTTCGGCGGTTCTGCGCATTTTGTCCCACTTGTCCCACTTTGCTTCGGACTATTAGTTCCCATTTCGGCCGAACCAGCCGGTTCGGGTATCTTTGTCCCAGATGTCCCTGTTGCTATTTGGGCCGGCTGGAGGCTTTTCGGCCGATCCGCGCCTTGACGTCCCAAATGTCCCAGTTGCTCCTAGGACTAGGACTTAGCCGATTTTCACAATTTTTCTGGATCAACCTACTTGCCTTCTGCAACCCTTTTTTCACATTTTCTCAGAGCTTGTTCTTTTCAGCCTGGACAGGAGAGTTAGAAAATTTCCTGAAGGGACCCTAGAAACCTGATTTTTGCTCTGAATCAATCAATTTGCTTGGGATTTGAATATTCTGATGCATGTTATCAAAATTTACCCGGGGGGTGAATTTTGGATAACAATTTGGCGACTCAGCGGGGTCATCTGCCTGCTAGATGAAAAGACCAGTTGCCTGAAGCAATCCATTGGGCATGGAGTCATCAAATATTCTATTTTAGAATCCAAACTGACTCAGAATGTGCAAGGAGGAAGATGGAATGCCACCTGATGAAAGCAAAGACATGCTAAACATCTCCATGGACAGCAAGCTGTGCCAAGGCACTTAGGGAAAAAAAAACTAACCTACAGCAAAACAATGTGCACAAGCACTTGGAGGAAAGGAAATCTAATCTAATATTTACAGATGTAGTGAACCTCCCTCTAGAAGCAACGCTTGAGATAGATTCCATTTACTGGAATCTGCAGTTCTTCACCATCCAATGAGGCCAATTGGAAAGCATTGTTGTTCTTGCACTTTGTGACCATGTATGGGCCACTCCAAATGGCATCAAATTTTGAATGCCTTCCCGGTTTTGCTCTGTCCACATCCCATTTCAACACTAGATCTCCTACTTGAAAAGATCTATCTTTGGCCTTCCTATCAAAGGTCTTCTTGATCAAAGCTTGATCCTTTTCCATTGCTTGGGATGCCTGATCTCTGATCTCTTGCAGCTCCATCAATTCTGCATACCTCACCTCCATGGGCTCAAATTCTAGCAACTCCAGCTGTTTCATGAGTTCCAACGTTGGCAACTCAAGTGACATGGGCAAGATTGCCTCTCTTCCGTAGACAAGCCTAAATGGAGAGTTACCCGTGGATCTTTTGGGAGTTATCCTATCAGCCCATAAGGCTGATTTCAGCTTGGTATGCCAAGACCTTTGATTCTCATCAAGAGTCCTCCTAATGATCTTCAACAAGTTCTTGTTTGTGGACTCGGCCTGGCCATTACCTTGCGGGTAATAGTTTGATGAAGTGCTTAGGTAAATACCGTTCTTGACAGCCCACTCAGTCACCCTGGATCCAATGAATGCCAATGCATTATCAGAAATTATTGTGGCAGGTATACCAAATCTGGTTGTTATCTGCTCATAAAAGTCTAAGATGTTAGACTCATTTGCCTCTTTGAGTGCTACTGCTTCTGTCCATTTGGTGAAGTAGTCTGTGGCTGTCAAAATCCATTTGTGCCCTTGGCTCGAATTGGGATTGATGGCTCCAATGAAGTCCAGTCCCCACTGCATGAATGGCTGATCTACTGTAATTGGATGTAATGGAAGGGCAGCGAGTCTCTCTTTTCCTGTGAAGAATGCACAATTCTTACACCTCTTGATCCATGCATAGCAATCACTAAAGATTCTAGGCCAATAATAACCAGCCTTCATGATTTTTAGAGCTGTCACTCTCGGTGCAAAATGGCCACCAGATGGTCCATTATGAAATTCTTCTAATACCCTTTGGATCTGACCTGTGCTAATGCATCTCAGCAGCACTCCATTCACATCTTTCTTGAACAAAACTCCATCAATGATGGTATATGGAACAGCCTGCAACCTGAAGTATCTCCTCTTTGCTTTGCTCATTTCTGGAGGGCATAGGCCTGTTTGTAGGAAGTGCATAATGCCTTGGGTCCAGCAAGGGGTGGGGGCAGCATTGTCTTCTTCTTGCCTGTCACTCGGCTCATGGCTGTCTTGAACTGTCAAAACAGCCTCTTCTTCGTTGCATACTTCTTTTTGCTTCCCCAAAACCAGCTGCTCACACAATCCTTTTCCTCTTACCAGCTTGGTGATCTTGATTTCAATGTCATACTCCATGACACGGGTGATCCAACCTGCCCTTTTCTCATTCAAATCCTTGTTGAGGAGGAAGTCCTTAACCCCACATGTGAGACCAGCAACTGGACCTTGTTGTTTGAGACTAAATGCTTGAATTTCTTCAAGCTCCTGATTACTGCAAGCACATGTTTTTCAATAAAAGAGTACCTCACTTCACAGTCATCTAGGCTCTGGCTGAAGAAGGCAATCGACTGTTCATCATTATCTTTGTTTTGCTGCACCAGAATGGCAGAAATAGTGTCATCACCTCCAAATGCATAGAGGATGAAATCCTTGGAAAAGTCTGGGTTGATGAGAGTGGGTGCCTGGGAGATGGCTTCTTTGATTGCTTCAAAACTCTCCTTGCCTTCTGCCGTCCATTTGAAAGCCATGCTTTTCTTTAACATTTTGGTGATGGGCTTGACAAGGGCTGCAAAATCTGGGACAAACCTCCGAACAAAGTTTATCCTTCCCAGGAAACTCTGAAGGGCTTTCTTGTGGCTTGGCAATGGTAGAGCTCTTATGGCTTCGACCCTCTCTGGATCAATTGCTAATCCTTCCTTGGAGACAATATGGCCAAGGAGCTTCCCTTCATGTGCAAGAAAGATGCACTTCTTAGGATTCAAAGACACTCCAAACTTTCTACACCTCTGAAACACTTGCCTGAGGTGAAAGAGATGGTCTGCTGCATTCTTTGAGAAGACAGTGATATCATCTAGGTATACCAGCACTATCTTGTTGATCAAGCCTTTGAATGCCATATCCATAGCTCGCTGGAATGTTGCTCGGTGTTTAACAGTCAAATGGCATCTTCTTGTAAGCATATGTGCCCCATTTGGTTGTGAAGGCTGTCTTGAACTGGTCTTCCTCCTTTACCATAATCTGATTGAAGCCTGAGTAACCATCAAGTAGTGAAAACCTTTCTGAACCAGCTACGACTTGTAATATTTGCTCCATGGAAGGGAGTGGATAATGGTCCTTGAGAGAGGCTCTATTCAAATCTCTGAAGTCAACACATAGCCTGATCTCTCCACTCTTCTTTCTGACTGGAACTAAGTTGGCAACCCAACTAGAATGCTTGATTGGGAATATAATTGCTGACTCAATCAGCTTGTCCAATTCTTTCCTCATGAGAGGCTCCATGTGTGGATTGACTGGTCTCTGTTTACTGCTTTGTGAGGCTTAGTATTTGGATCCAATTCAATGGTATGCTGAGCTAAGTTGGGATTGAAACCTTTCAAGTCTTCATAGCTCCAAGCAAACACGTCAGGGAATTCTTGACATAGCTGTATGAACTCACACCTTTCTTGCTCAGTTGTCATCTTTCCAATTTGCAATGGCTTGTTCTCTTCTACCAAGATGGATACCGAATCTTCTCTCTTGACCTGAATGTTTGCTTTCTCCTTTCTAAACTGATCATTGGGGTTGAAAATGGACTCCAAAGTGATAAGTCCCTTGGGCAGCTTGTCGATTCTGTTTGTATCACTTGGTCACCATATTGTTGTTCAACTTTTCTTGATTCTTAGTGAGAACTCGGCTTCTTCTTCAAGAAGTGGATGATTTTCTGGTCATTCTCAAATACCTTGCAACCGACATTGTTATCCGGCCTTTGAAGGCCTCACAATCATGTGGATGTTTGGCTATACCTTGTCTTGTTGAATGTTTTCTACAATGTCAAAGGCTGCCCCCTGCTGCTGTTTGTCTGTCGCCGTGACTTGATTCTTTTCCTAGGGATGGCTTTGATGCCGAAACCCTCAAAATCTTCCATGAGGTCCCATACCCTGTTCTTGTAGCACCTGAGTAGATCATTTTTGGCGGCATGTTGTCCCTTGACCTGATTTACAATCAGCTCACTGTCCCCAAAGACTTGCAAGTTCTTTATTTTTCTCTTGATTGCCCAATGCATCCCTTGCACCAAGGCTTCATATTCAGCAGTGTTATTGGAGCATGCAAATTGAAATCTAAAAGCTGAATAATACTTTACTCCTTGAGGTGAAATAAGCACGGCTCCACCTCCTGCCTTGTCTACTCCTCGATCCATCAAAAAACAGCTGCCATACCTCATTGTCATCCTTGTGGTTTGGCTTGGTGATGCTAGGAATAGGTTGACTTTCTTCGTGTATACAATAGACTCCTAGCTCAGATTCTTCTATTCCTTGATAAGGATCAAAAGCATGCACCTTGTTTGCCCATTCATCAAGAGTTAGATCTGGGATGTTTCCAACTTTAGTGTCAGTTTCATCCGTGTTTGGGTGATCTTCTTGATCAAATCGTTGAGCAATTGGCATTAATCTGACTTGGAGTATAGGGCTCAATGTGGAAGTTTGCAATAGGTTCTGACCTAATTGTAGCCTTAGTTCCATACCTTGTTCTGAATAGCATGTGAGACCAATCAGCGGACAAATATCCCCCAATTTTGGCAGTGAAGTCCCTTGATAAACATAGGGCAAAGAGTGGTGGAAGGTCTATGACTGATATATCTTGTAAGACAACAACATTTGGACATGCATGCAAGGTAAGACTCAAATTTCTAATCACTCCAAGCTATTGCTATTGCTGTCCCATCCATTGCACTACTCCCTTAGATGTTATTTCATCTTTGGAGCCCTAAGCGATCAGCTATCTGTTTAGGCATTCTTGAGCTACTTGCCCCGGAATCTATCATGTAATTATGCACTAGCTGATTTCGATGATTAACGAAACATAAAAAGGGAGGCTTGACATTTTACCTTGTTGTGCTCCATGATTTCCTTGGTGGGAAGCATTTGTGAGTACCTTCTCTTGCATTTGGACTGCTTGATTGAAGTTGGCCAATCCTTCATGGCACTTGCGTGCAGATTTCTTTGGCACAGGATAGATAGGGATTCCCACATAGATATATTGACATTTGTTTTCTTCATCGATCAATAATCTTGAATGGTGATGAAGGATCTCTCTGCTTGTCCCTTGGTTTGCACATTTTGCTCCTTGGATGTGGGGCAGCACGGTGGCATTTGAGTTGGCCTAGGGGTTGTTCTTGGCTGCCCTTGTGCATTTGAAACTGGGTTTTGCTTGCCAATCATTTGTGGAGCTGTGGAAGGTTGTGGATTGGCTGGGGCTAATGGCTGTTCTTCACCCAAATTTCTCCTTTTTGACCTTGTGTTGGCTGCAACACCTTGAGAAACTACCTGATTCATGCCACAGAAATCCTCTGCTTGCCAATTTACCAATGTGGTGTCATTTGGGGCTGATTCTTTGTTGGAATGTTTCTTGTTGTTGGTTGTTTTCTTATTTGCTCTCACCCTCCTCCACACCAGTAGTTGTTACCATTAAAGCTTGAGTCAAAGCACCATTGTAGCACATGGATTGATTATGAGGCTCATTACATGGAAAACACCAATCATACTCCTGGGCAATGTTGTTTTGTGCTGGTACTAATGCCTTAGAGGCTAGATATGGCATTTGGATTATAGGGCTGGAATGGTCTATTGGCAGGAGGCCTTGTTTGATTCATATTTGCAGCTGGATTAGGTGGCCTTTGAGGCTGATATGGCTGCCTATTAGGTTGAGCTTGAGGCTGATACGAAGGTCTAAAACCTTGAGCTTGCTGTCTCTTGAGTGTGACCAGCTCATTACCTAAATTTTGCAGTTGCTTCATGACCTCTTGAAGCTCATTTGGGGCACTTGGAGATGAAGTGGAGGCTTCATTTGAACTCTGATTTCTAGGAGTGGGAATAGGAGCTAAGACAGGTGCTTGACTAGCACTTGGGCTCTCTAAACTTGGATATAATGGCATTGGAGGCCTAGGAGCTAGCTTGCCAGCTTGAATCAGACAATTTTCAGCTCTAATGGCAATGCTATAAGCAGCAGGAATAGTTGTGCCTCCCATAGATTGAATCAACATAGAAATATCAGAATTTAAAGCTTTAAGGTAATATAGAAAAGCACCTTCTACTGTTGGCCTGACTGCTACTGGAATTCTATCCCAAGACCTTTGAAATCTGAAGTTGAAGTCAGTTAGCTGCTCATTGGAAGCTCTCTTGATGGTTGTCAGCTGTTCCAAAAGAGACAAGTTGTCTCCCTTCTCTCCAAATTGATCATGAAGTGCAATACATAGCTGATTCCAGTTTGTGATAGAGCCAGCTTCAAGGCTCCTAAACCATTGCAATGCTTTCCCCTTGAATGAAGACGCGCTTGTGATTTGTGACTACTTGCATCTCATTAATCTCATGGATTGCACAAATGTTAGCAATGTCCTTGACATGATCACCAGGAGTGGTCTGATTTTCTCCAGTAAAGTATGGGATGTTCTTCAATGCTGCAACTGGGATTGGATTTTGTGCATTGAGAGCAAGTGGGCTGCTGCCTGTGAAGTTGACATAGGGGTTCACTGGTTGCGCCATTCTGATTGGTCGAAGAACTCTTGAATACTGAATGAAAGGCCGATCAGGTGGAGGAGTTGAGAGAGTTCTGTTTGGTGGAGATGGAGACCTTTGAATCCTTCTTCCTCTTTGCCTTCTTCTTGGAGATAATTGCAGATATTCAAACAGCACCTCTTCTTCTCCAACTCTTGACCTTGTGATTCTTCTCATAAGCTTTCAGGCCTGATCTGCTGAAACCAATTGATTCTTTCTCTCGGAGTCACCAGATATGCAAATAATAGCTCTTTTCAAGCAAGAAAACTGCAGCAGATGCACATCAACTTTGCTGCAATAAAAATGAGACCTCTAGGTCCCACACCGGGTGTGCCAAAGCTGACCCCATTGAGACTCACGGCACCCCTGGATGTAGATCGGGGCTTCTAGGTTGATCACTCTAGCATCCGGTGTGATTGCACAACATGGAAACCTCTCTAAATGTGGGGACTTGTGGCGAGAGAGGAATCTCAGTTAGAGGCTGGTTCCTCAAACTCCTCTGATTTAGATCTATATTTTGCAAAACTACAGAGGTTTAGATCCTAATCCTATTCTAACTTGCAAGGAGACAGGGGTAGAAGTGCAAAAATTGAAACTAACTAAAGATGGTGATGCACCAAAAGGAGTGGTGAAACATATTTGTCATGCAAATAGACACAGACCAAAGTTCACAACATAAAACATACACAGACTGATAATGTATAATTTAGTATCTGAAATCAAGCAAATAATACAAACAGAGGATTGAAACCCATTCACAGAGCTTGCATTATCATTTCAATGTCAAAAACACGCATTACACCCTCAGAGAGGTAAAAGAAAACTATTACAATCCTTGGAGAGGTCTGATCCTTCATCAATCACTTGTTGGCGGTGAAAGAAGAAGTCTGCTATGCCCAAAAATGTTCCCCCTTTGGAATGAGCCAAATCTGGCTTTTTACATTGCATGGGTCGAACCCAGGAGACAGAAAACGTACAAAGGCATGGGAGCCCATTCTTTCTTGACTGCAGGTGCATTAAAATGGCATGGGGGACCTTACAAACCCATACCCTGTCACTTTGACCAGATTACAGGAGAATGCGACCCATTCTGCATTAAATCTGGTCGTTGGAATGTCATTTCTGGCCATGAACACGCGTCAGATCTGTTTCTCAATTTTCTCCCTCAGAATACTCCAAAACACAAGATTGACCCTGGAATCATGTAGAGAATTTCACCAGCTTTCCGTTGATATAAAGAACGTGCAAATCCGAGCTTTGGATCGAAAGTTATGGTGATCTGAAGATTTAGGGCACAGAACAGGTGAAAACACGTTTTGAAATCTTTCCCGCGCTCTGCCACCTGGATGACACGTGGCACGTGCTGATTGGATGAGCAATTCTCTCTCCTCTACCTTTCGCGGGCTTTCCTTTTGAAATTTTCTTGTGGGCCCTAGCTGGGACACGTGGCACTATCCCATTGGTTCGGGCCAGTGCTCGAAACTTCGCCCTTTGACTTTTTGACTTTTTCCCCGTGACACGTGTCATGATTTCATTGGTTCTCGGCCCTGCCGGCTATTTCGCGCCCTTCGCGTCCATTTTGTCCCGGATGTCCCAGTGCCTCGTGGGACAAATTCTTCGGTTCACCCGATTCGGCCGATTCGCGTCCTCGCGGCCCAGATGTCCCAAACTGTTTCCGGACTGTTTGTTCCCATTTCACCCGGTTCGGCCGGTTCGCGCCTTTTTGTCCCACTTGTCCCACTTTGCTTCGGACTGTTTGTTCCCATTTGTCCCACTTTGGGTATCTTTGTCCCGGATGAGCGGTTAGTTAGTTCTCATTTCGGCCGAATCGGCTTCTCGGCCGCCGCGTATCTTTGTCCTAGATGTTCTGTTGCTTTATTTGGGCGCTGGGAGGCTTTTCGGCCGATCCGCGCCTTGACGTCCCAAATGTCCCAATTGCTCCTAGGACTAGGACTTAGCCGATTTTCACAATTTTTCCTGGATCAACCTACTTGCCTTCTGCAACCCTTTTTTCACATTTTCTCAGAGCTTGTTCTTTTCAGCCTGGACAGGAGAGTTAGAAAATTTCTGAAGGGACCCTAGAAACACGATTTTTGCTCGAATCAATCAATTTGCTTGGGATTTGAATATTCGATGCATGTTATCAAAATTTACCACGGGGTGAATTTTGGGAACCGAGGTTTTGGATTTGGATTATTGAGGAGTACCCTTGGTAGGGATAACAATGATTTTGATAGGTGGATTAGAAGATGGGGTTGTGGTTGATGGAGGAAGTAACTTTTGCATAATTTTTCTAGAGAGGATGGGAACTAGTTTGATGTGGGAATGCCTGGTTGTGTGGATGAGACAAGAGGATCACCTATGGTAGTCATAAGCTGAGGTTATTTATAAAATTACTCAAATGATGTAGGTAGTGTAGAAGAAGAAGGAGATAATGGGGATGTTGTCATGCTAGTCGATGCGGTAGGTGTTGGCAGAAGCACAAAAAGAGGAACTAGTCTAGAATCTAAAGATGGCAAGATAGGAATAGGTAGAAGAGATGTAGATGGGGGAACAAGGTTTGATGCACTAGATTGACTAGATTCAGGCATGAGATTGATAGTTTGAATAGATGTGAATATATAAATAGAAATGGGTGTTTGGATCATGCGATTAATAATGTTTATGTGAGATGGTGTAGATGGTGGATGGGTTAGGGTAGGGATGGAAGAGGGATCAGTGCAAATCATGTTTATTTTGGGTGTCTCAAGAGGAATATACGTAGATTGAGAGAGGCGTGATGCGTGTGATAACAAATGTGGATGTGGCCATGGTAGATGTCTGGATGATAGGTATGGATGGGCCAGACGAGAGAAGTAGGGTAGTTATAAGTGAGGAAATAGGTGGTAGAGATGTTGGGGTTGGTACAATGTTAGGTGATATGGGCATGGGTAGAGAAATATGTGATAATGATGTCAATGTAAGTGTAGTGACAGGTGTGGATGTAGAGGTAGGTGCGGCTAAGGCTAATGTTGATGTGGTAAGAGTAGGACTAGTTGTAGATGAAAGAGAGGCAGTGGAGGTCAAGGTGGTAGGTAGTGGGATCATGGATATAGTGGATGTGAGGATATCCCTTGAAGGGGTGGTTGGCACAATATATAAGATAGGGGTGGATGATGAAGATGGTGAGATATATGTGGGAGAAGGCGTCTGATGTATGGTGTTAATTGAGAATGGGTTAAATTGATGTGATGTAAGAGGTGAAGATGAACTTGTTGGTGGGGGATTAGGAAATGGCTATCTGAAAATGTCACATGATGAAGATGGGATTTCTTGGGGGGATGTAGGAGCATAGTGATAAGTAGGGTCATGGTAAGATGACAAGGATGGGGAAAGAATGGGAAGATTTGATATAGAAGACTCATAAGGGATATTCCTAGGTGAGATAAATGTGTCGAGATGAAGGGGAGATGTTATAATATGAAAAATGATGTGATGATTGATACCTATGGAGGAGGAAGTCACAGATGGGGTTCTTGTGAAGAATATCCATAAGAGAAGTGGGTATGGTGATTTTAGATGATCCGGGAAGATCATGAAGTAATGAAGACAAAGATGGTGGGATATAAGCATAAATTGTGTAAGGTGGTGGGGGTAAAACATGGGCTATTAGTCAACGTGGTCGAGGAGCAAAGGGCCTATAGTGGAGATAATCATATAGAGGACTAGAAAAAGGTATGGAAGAAGCCAATGGTATGGATGGGGTCATGGTGGACTTCTAAAAACTGCTCAAGGAAAAGTTTGGTTCCATTATTAAATAGACAAGTCAAGAAAATAATTCATTTTATGTTTTGATTAAGAATGTGAAGAAGAAAAGGGATATGGATAACAAAGGACCTAGAAAAATGGGATCTATGTTTTGTTTTAGTAGGTTTGCACTAGGGAATGTATGAGGTGGATTTCTACAGGTGATCAAATCCTAATCGAGAAAATCGGGTAGCAGGATATTTTGATGTGTTAATTTGATTTTTGAAGTTTAAGGTTGTGTGTGATACTGATTTGATATGTTGAAGATTAAACCCCTATTTAAGCTATGTGGGAAAAAAATGCAAAAATAATGTTCTTTTAAGCCCAAAACAAAATGTGATGTTGGATGAGGATACAAACAAAATGGGAAATTACGATGTAAAAAGGAGTAAATAGGGAAAAAGAGGAATACATGGATAAAATTTTTCCTACTTATCTACACTTCTCAATGATGAACAATCTAAGCCACTAACCCAACATTAAACAATAATAAATCGAGAACCTCGTGTTGCGGTGTTAGTAGAAGATAGAAAAAGAAAAAACTAAAAGCAATAAATGCAAGAGATCAAATAAAGGGTGGTCCCACCGAGAATTCTAGGAATGTTGTCCAAATTTATCATTTATAATGAAGTCAATGCACTAGATACTAAAAAAATTAGCCACTCAAAAATGAAGGAGGGTGTATATTACCTCGGTTGTGATACGGGCACTAGATGGCTGATTTTTATGCTAAAACTTGATATACCTACAAATAAGATTGAAAATAATTTTGATTAGATAGACAGATGCGGGGGCTTCTCAACTAAGCAGATCCAAGAAGATTTTGACTTCCTTATCAGATTTCAAGCCTCGTCTATTAATATAAGGTGAAATAAAAACAACAAGAGCATGTAGAAACAAAAATAATACTAAATCTGAAAATGACAGAAATTGATCTAAAGTTGATTAGATAGAAATGACTATAAAATAAATGTTACTAGGTCTAGGTTGAAGGCAACCCAGTTATGAAGAGGCGGGTTGACTACAACCTAGAGGATGTATGTAAGCTTGTAGATGAAATATGTAGACCTATAAGGTTTGAAAATGATATGGAAGTTGATTAGGGCATGTAAGCGCTACAAAAGGATCTACCAAAGAGAACTAGAGATAGAGAAGTAGGATAAAATAACGACAAGGATAAATTTGAAAGGTTTTGGGATAGACAGGCCCTTATCGATGATGACCGGGGGATCAATGACGACTATTGTAGGAAAATGCAAAGTTGAGGATGAGAAGATAAAAACATCAACATGTAAGCAAGAGGAGCTATAGGAGAAGGCTACAAGGTTTTTCCAAACTTTCTCTATACTTGCAAAATGTTAGAAACAAAGCATGTATAATAGTATGATAAAGATACAGAAAGGAATGTAATATTAATGAGAAGATCCTATAAACGATGATTGTGGGTGATGAAAGCACACTGGAGGAATGTCCAAGAGCTTTGTGGATGTCTCAGAACTACTCATGCATGAGGAAGGATGCTCAAGGTCGAAGAAATCTTGAAAATTGCATGCATATGATTTTTTGATGCTGAATAGAAGGAAATAAAATAATTTTAAATTGGTTGACAATGACCAAAATGGGTTCTTTACCGATTCATAGGAAAGTTTCCCCCTGGGAATGTTTTTTTCCTTTTAATGGGATTTTGGTGTTTTTAACGATTGGTGGAATACTTTAAAGCATTTAGCTAGGATTAGGTTTCTTAAGGATGAATTCAAGTTAATTAGGGTATAAAAATAGATAGGATAAAATCTAGAAAAGAAAGGTGAAGTGTGTGTAGGATAAAATCATCATAATTAGAAGGTTGGTTAGGGAAATGGATGAATATTAATTAATTAATTAATGAGCATAAATATTAATGTGGATGGGATAATTAGGCATGTGAAATGTTAAAAGGTTATTTAACTAATGTCACTTAATTAATTAATGAGGATTAGATGGGCATTTGATTAAATTAAATTAACAATTAAATATGCACATGCAGACAAATGAATACATAGATACCAATTTTAGGTGTCTATAAGCATAAACGGAATACATTACAATAATGTCAAATTTTCCTTATTATCATGTTTATAGGGTCAAGCAATCATGAGGAGAATCTTAGGTGGTTAAATAGTTTCAAATTTTCAAAATGTGCACTTTTCCTCCTTTTTGCAATTCAAATTTGTAAACATGTAAAGGTGAATGGTGAACTTATAAAGGTGAATGTGTGAGTTTATTAAGTATGTAAAAGTGGTCTAAGGAGGTTATGTGGACATATTGAAAAGAAAACCTAGGTTATATTAAGTCATAAATGTTGAAAAATAATGTAAAAATCTCATTATGTATGTATGGGCATGTGAAAGGTCAAGAGAGTCATCTACAAGACATTTAATAATATGAAATGATGGGAGAACATGAAATAAATGAGAAGAAAGAATTAGTTGGAGGAGGATTTTTTGAGGGAAGGATTCTAGGAGGAAGGAAAAGAATGAGAAAGCATGATCTTGTAAGAGGAATATAGTTTTGTTGAATGAAAACTTTGTTTTGTATCTATCTTTTTATTAAATTATTGAGTTTGAGGATATGTGTTACAAAAATTAATGAGTAAATGGGTTGACCATTAAGATGATGATTAGATCAACTATAGGAAGCTAATAATGGCATGAGTAGAGAGTGAGAATGGTGTTTCTAATGTATCCTCCATTCATTGATTAAGTATATGACTACCATCATTGTGAACAATGTTTTTGCAGAGCTTCTTCATAATATAATTTTTATTCTTGTGATAAGTACATTCGTGGTTTAATGGTATGAAGTTCATGTGGAAGAATTATAACGATTTTTGTGAGTTTGTAGATTGACTTCATGAAAATAAACTTTGCATGTGAATTCAATCTTGAAGTAAACAGTGTAAAGATGTATTTGGTCTGTTTGTGAACTATACAAATTAAGGTTTTAAAATTTGGAGAGAGGACATTGTCTAAGAGAGAGTGAAAAATGTTGATAAGAGGAGTAAAGATCTTCTAAATATTTAATTATTTCGAATAAATACATTAGAAACTAGGTGAAGGCCTATTTTATAGAAGAAACCGAGACAAACTTGGTAAACATATTCTCTAGAGCAACGAAGAGAGTTATTTTATCATTTTCAAGTTTTTTTGATAATCTAAGCCTTCTTGTAGAATCTAACATGTGTAAGGAGTAATTGTTAATTGCATGGTATTGAAACTTGTTAGTGCATGTGAATATGATAAGAGCTTTGCATCATTTGGTATCGGAGCGGAAATAGATCATGGAGAGAGGTTTAATTATGCTGACAAGAAATTGTGAAAGTTGTTTTTGATTGTGAAGTAATAGGTGATGAGGAAAGATGGATACAAAATAATTAGAGAGAGAGAGGGAGAGAGAGAGGAGGAGAGAGAGAGAGAGCGAGAAGGTCATGTGGCCTATAGAATGAATTATAAAGAGGAAACAAAGGTTCTTGATAAGAGAGGTAATTATAAAAGAGAAGTGGCTAAGGAAAATGAAAAATTATGTAGGTAAATAAGAGGAATAAGAAGTCAAAGAAGTTATGTATGAAGGAACTCGAGAGATTGAATGAAGAAAAATAAGGTGCGGTAGAAGTACATAAGCTTGATAATCAGGTATGCAAGAAAACTTATGAGAAAAATGAAGGTTTCTTGGTTGTGAATAATCAAGAATATGAAGAAAGTAGATTTTATAGTATTGTATATGATGAAGAATTGCGTAAATTACGTGTTGAAAATAAGGAAATAAATTTAAGAGGGATAATTATGATGATAGTAGTTTCAAGATTATTGTTGAGAACTAGACAAGAAGGTATGAAGGTGAAAGAGGATTAGCGAAAGTAAATAGAAATGATAGGTCAGATGCATAAAATAGGTGAAGAATAAGATGAAGAGGTCTTAAAAGAGGCCTTAGATACGTTTATGCAATTTGATGAAAAGAAAGAAAGGTAGAGTTCCCAAGAAGGCACTTGGGAAAGAAGGTCAAGAGAGAGTCAAGGAAGAGATAAGATAAAAATAGCATGTAGGAGTCATAGATAGTGAGAAATAATAATTTGAAGAGAATGGGAAGGCCTCAAGGAAAAAAGAGGTCAAGAAAGATGAAGAGAGAGAAGAGAGAGATGAAAGTAAGAGTGAAGAAGCACATGATGAAGTTCTTGTGGACCAAGAGAAAGGTCTAATGGATGAAGAACCAATTGTTGAAGTTGATGAAGTTTGAGGGGAGACGAAAAATGAATTATATGGACAATTTTCAGTCCATTTGAACAAGGAAAACAATGTAAACAAGATGAGAAGAAGCTATATGGAGATGGAATACATCATGACTCATGACAAAAAGTATATT
The DNA here is from genome assembly GCA_018340775.1 of Taxus wallichiana var. yunnanensis. Lineage (NCBI taxonomy): Eukaryota > Viridiplantae > Streptophyta > Pinopsida > Cupressales > Taxaceae > Taxus > Taxus wallichiana. The sequence goes on from CM031240.1 coordinate 983,939,282, forward strand.
TTGTTGTTGTTGTGTTTTTTTGTATATATGTAGCTGATGCAAGCTTGGAAATGACAAAGATGAATGAGAAAATCAAGAGAGAGAGAGAAGTAAATTTGAAGCCCATGCAAGGATAAAGAACCAAATATGGGATCTAGGTGGTCTTAAAGTAAGAAGATAAATTGTGAGAGCATAAGTTAGAGAAAAAATATATATGAAATATGAAGATCTAGCTGAAGACACGGCTATACAAACAAGAACATGGATTATTTTCTCTTCCTTGAGAGTATGATGAAATGGAATCAAAGTAAGATGTTACAAAAATCTCAAAATATCCTTATTATCATGTTTATGGGGTCAATCAGTCAAGAGGAAAGTCTTAGGTGGTTAAATAGTTTCAAATTTTCAAAATGTGTACCTTCCCTCCTTTTTACAATTCAAATTTGTAAACATGTAAAGATGAAGGGTGAACTAGTAAAGGTGGATTTATAAATTTATTAAGTTTGTAAAAGTTGTTTAAGGAGGTTGTGTGTACATGTTGAAAATATTCCTAAGTTATACTAAGTCTTAAATGTTGAAAAATAATGGAAAAAGCCCGATTATGTATGTATGGGCATGTGAAAGGTTAAGAGAGTCATCTACAAGATAGTTAGGATTATGGAAGGAGGGGAGAACATGAAATAAATGGGAAGAAATAATTATTTAGAGGGGTATTCCTTAAGGGAAGAAGTCTATGATGAAGGAAAAGAATTAGAAAACATGATCTTGTAAAAGGAATATAATTTTGTTAAATGAAAACTCTCTTTATGTATATGTCTTCTTGATTAGATTTCGAATTTGACCATATGTGTTACAAAAAAATTAATGAGTAAATGAGTTGAGCATTAATATTATTATTAGATCAAATGTAGGAATTTAATCATGGCCTGAGTAGAGAGTGAAAATGGTGTTTCTAATGTATCATCCATTCATTGATTTTCATATGATTGTCATCATTGTTGTGTTTTTGCAGAGCTTCTTCATAATAGAATTTTGATTCTTGTGATAAATTCATTCATGGTTTAACTACATGAAGTTCCTTTGGAAGCATTGTAATGAATTTTAGTGATTGTTTGGATTGATTTCATGAAAAGAAAACTTTTTGTGTCAATTCAAACTTGAAGTAAAAAATGTAAAAATGTAGCTGACATTTTTGAACCATAAAAATTAAGGTTGTCAACTTTGGAGAGATGAAATTGTCTAAAAAAGAGTGAAACAATGGTAATGAGAGGACTAAAAATCTTCTACCGACTAAATTATTTCTAATAAATACCTTACAAACTAGGTGAAGGCCTATTTGCTAGAAGAAAATGAGACAAGCTTGGTAACCCAATTCTCTAGAGCAGCAAAGATAGCTATTTATCATTTTCAATTTTTTGTGATAATCTAAGCCTTACTGTAGAATCTAACATGTCTAAGGAGGAATTTTTGGTTACATGATATTGAAACTTGATATGTGAATATGATAAGAGCTCTACATCATTTTTGTTAAGGAATTGATTTCATTCAACATGGGTAGAATCCCACAAAGTGTAAAAAATGTTTCCAAATATTTTAAGTGGTAAAATAGATATTTTTCCTTCTCAGCATGTATATAGTACTCAAACATAAAACCAATTAATGATAAATATTTATAAAAAAATTCCTACTGAGGTTGATACATGGAAATCCATTTTGTATAAACTTTTTAAAGATGTTTTTATTATTTGTCACTCCATTTGCAAATTTCTAAAACTATAGAAATATTTTTAGACTACTTGACATATATGTGTACAATTCATGGATAATATCTTCAAATTTTTCAACATTTTAAAATGTGCTAACTATCTTGTATGTAATATTCATCCTATGAGCCATACATTTAATTGGAACCATATAAGGAATAACTGATGTTTGTAGGTGAACACATAGATCCATTCTATGGCATTTAATTACTGATCCACGATCACCACCAACACATATAAGCTTTGTATATATTGAATAATCATCCATCCTAACTATATCCTTCAAATTAGATATAACCAATTTGTAAAGATTTTCAGCATTACAATTTTCCTTCATTTTATGAACAACTAGAAGATGAGGTTGCCTTGTGTGGTTCTCAAAAGTATAAACATGCATGCAAACCCAAGATGTGTTGTCCACTATTGTAACCTCATCAATGGAAAGGGAGATAAAACTTGCATTCTTGAATTTCTCTTTCAAATCCTCCTTTTCAATCATTGCAAGATAGTTTTCCATTTCCTAAGCACTGGTATCTAACAATGTGATTGTGGAAGGTAAGGAAACCCATTAAACTTAAACAATTTCTTAAATTCAGAAAAATATGAAATAGGTCTACCCATTTTAAGAATGAAGAATAAATTTAAAAAAATTGTATTTTTTTCCTTAAGCTTTTCATTTACATATTTTCAAAAATTTGGATTAATTGTCATTCCTTTCTCCACAAGTTTTCACTAATGTTTCGCCTAATTTGATACTCCTTTTCATATCTTACATGCATTCATCCTTTCGATGTTTTCCATCTATGTTTCTTCATTATTTTTAAATCATTTTTTTGATGTCACATATTTTACCACAATATTTCTCAATTTTGTTTAAATTTAGTTACATTTTATGCTTTTTCCTAATTTCCAATAGAAAATTGTACATCTATATTATTTTGAAGTATCATTAGTATTTTATGGCTCTACAAGTTTAATGAATGGATATTTTGTTGCCCAGTCTACTTGAAAAGACCTTCCAATTGTCCAAATAGTTGTCTTCCTTCTCACAATTGTGTTTTGAAGAGTACAAGTAAATATCATCTTCTACTTGAATATTTTCATTAGAACATTCATCTATTGGAGGCATTTGGTAGTGAGGATTATCTTCCATCTCTAGCATGTCATCATCAATTATATCTTCATATGCTTAATCTTTAATTATTTATTTAAGGGATATGTTTTGGGTAATTGTTTCATGCCAAATACAATTAACAATAGGGTTTTTGTATTCAAACATGAAAAAGATTTTCTGTGACAAAGATATAAAAATTTAATCTAAACTAACAAAAAATAAAGAAAAATTTAATGAAAATTTGTTACCTATGTTATTCTTGCTTGCATTGGATGCAAGTTCAAAGTCCTCATTTTTGTTGGTTGGTTGAAATAAGTTAATATGTTACTTCTTATTTTAAGTTGATCTTCCTTGTTTTCATTATTCATAGTCCATTATACCTATACAATTGAAATTTTCAAATAGGCTATTTTTTAAAGTTTAATATTTTAAAAATTGTAAACAATACGTGAAAAGGTTTGAATCTTAACAATACAAATGTTATCGGAAGAATGCATAGTGTTACCAGTTGAAAGCATGCACAATGCTACCAATATGTAGCATTGTATATGTTTCCCACCGGTAGCATTCTCAATGCTATCGTCTGGTAGCATATACACTACTACTACCTGGTAGCATTGTGTATGCTACTCGAAGGTAACATTCTACATACTACCATCCGGTATCATAGATAATGCTCACCGACCTGCAAAGCATACAAAATTCTAGATGGTAGCATCGACAATACTACCGGATTGTAGCATAGAAAATACTATTGGCTAAATGCTACCAGCCAAGTAGTATTGTGTATGCTCTTGGTCCATATTAGCATGTAAAATGCTATCGCCAAGATATCATACACAATGCTTCTTGGTTGGTATCATACACAATGCTATCGATCGCAGTATCATACACAATGTTACTTGGTCAAGTAACATTGTACATTATGCCAACTTATAGTATTGAATGTGCTTCGACCAATAGCAGAGAGGCTACTAGCATTTGATACAATACTATAGTTCTTAAAAATACCTTATCCATTTTATCTTGATATTTAAAGCAAACCAAAATTGTGAAGAATATTTGATAGTCAAAATTTGCATATGGAATTGTAAATACATAATTAGTATATATATGAAGGTGAATTGGAAAATTTCAATTTTGCGCTAAAGGTGATTTAAATTAAAATAGTTGGTTATTGGTGTAAACACTAGGCGAATTGACCCATAAAATTAAATTGTACCTAGAAAATTTAGGTGACACATGGTCTAATTCCTACCCTAAAAATTCACCAAATGCAAATTTTAAAAATAGGAATATTCGTGAATTAACAAATATTCACCACTAAAATTTACCCCGATCTCATAAATCCAAGGATGTCCTAATAAGATGTTGTATTTTAGTTCTCCCTCTATAACATATAAGAGGTTATTGAGTGTATTAGATCCAAATTTAAATGGTAAAATGACAATGGCCAATGCAATGCATGCACACAATTATAATGTCAAGGATGAAAGGTGAGATATGTTGAGGTGATGTAAGGATGTGGATGATATAATATTAATGGTATATCTATTATCAATCAATACGTGTTTAAATGTTTTATGTTCAATTTCAAAAATGAAAAACAATGGTGGATCAGAGGCTCAATCCCTCTTTCTTTACGATAGGTGATTCATACTTAATCACATAGTCATAAAATATAATCGATGATGCAATCAAAGTATGAATATTTATTACGAATTTTAAAAAGGCATTGGGATTTTGAGTGGACTATTAAATTGAATTTAAAACCTCAGTAATATCTACACTATGATTGAAATATTGAAAGATGAGATCCTTTCGTGATATATTTCTGACTACTCTTTAATTGATTGATACGATTATTATTGAGAGTGATGACCGGTTGTGAAGGCAATGCCAAATTTTTGATTGTGTAATTGTAGATGGGCGGTTTAGATGTAGACTTAGGATTTAGATTTGTAGCTTGATTTCTTGTCACAATGTGAATCATGCCAACAAAATATTGGTGGGATGATGATGATGCATCATGGCTAACCTAATTGGTTTAGATAGTGTGCGATGGGAGTGGATTCTTGAAGACAATTAGGTTTTCATTTTGCGGAACCATTACATTATTAGCATGAATAACACCCTTGTTGATTAAGTCTTGAATAAAATTACATATTTGGAGAAACTTGTCAGTTGCATGACCCACAATCCTATAGTAGGCACATTTTTCAGTAGATTATTGATTCCAAAGTGGTTTTGGCACATTGGGATCCTTTTCTCATATTGTTAGAAGAGAGGTGAATTGTGCATCAATTTTTTTTGGAAAGATACTAGAGAGGGATTTAGTCAATAGAGTATGTTACTAAGGTGTTTTAAATGGATCATGTGATGTGCTTTATGCACCCCATGATTATGATTTATTACGGGCCAAGGAGGAATTCTTGGTGGCATTTGATGTGGAGCCTTGGTTGTGGATTGGAGAATGACTTGATTAACTTGAGGATCCTTCTTGGTTAATTTAGGAAAATCATTCTTCTTACAAATCTTGAAATCACCAATAATTATATGGATATATTCAATTCTCTTAGCCATCACAATGGATTCTTTATATGACCAAAACTATCGTATTTGGAGAGTTTGGGATATATGTTTAACATAAATCTTGGTGAATAATTGTGTAATTTTAGGTTGAGGAATGAGGAATGTAAGCTTTTGAAAGTACTACCCTCCAATGTGATACATAATAAATGACAAGTTCATCATCTAATTGTTTCAAATTGTATCTCAATCAAATAATATGGTACACTTAACAACATTGACCAAAAAGTGATCAAGGAATAAGCCATAAATTTACTTGAATGAGATGATGCTATGTTGAGTAAGGATAGTGTACCAATATAAAGCTTGGCAACTTAATGATAATGTAAATGTATGTAACATAAGTGCTTCATCATGACTAATGAGATAATAAGCGTACTTGAACATGCACAAGTGATTTTGAGGGTCCTCTTTACCCTTGAATTTATCAAATTTAGGCATCTCAAAATGAGGTGGATATGATTTCATGGGTACCAATGGATGGATAGGTTTAGTACATAACTGACTCTATGTGAGTTTAGGAACTCCCATATCTTAATTTTGAAGCTCATGGTTATAAATTCTATCCATTAGTTCATGATTGATGTTCTATACTTGTTATCCATTTTACCCCACGGGTAAAATGGACAATAAGATATCTGAGGCGAGCATTAGTTAGGGTCACAACAAGACTCGGGGTTTTTAGGTAGAATTTAAGGACTATGGAGCATCAACAACATTTCGGGAAGGTTTGAGCTCAATCAGATCATTTTTTCCTCTTCTCGCGTCATTCGGGGGTTAATGTTCCACCTCACAAAGTGCAAAGGGGCCCCAAAGTGCCCACCTCCATGTAAAAAAGAGCTAAAACGGGAAAAATAGGGAAATATATTTTTTGAGCATTTCATAATGCTCCCCACAACCTCTTGATTTGAGAAATTTGAAAAAAATCTTGAAAAAATGCAAAAAATTGATAAAAATATCCCAAATGGGCCAATTTGGGGACCGAGCTAAAATTTAACTCATGAGTAGCTTGGTGACATGGGACTTTGAATAGGTGGGATGAGTCAAATGGATCTCGGTAAGCTCATGTATTGAGGGCTGAGCTGGGAGGAAGTGGTTCAACGGGGTGAGCTCATGTAGTGTGTGGAATGGTAGTCAAGCTTGACATGGACGATGTCGATAGTGGATCGCGTTGCGTCAACGAGGAGGTGAGTTGACTTGTCGAGACGGGGGTCTTTAGCGCAACCGGGAGTGTTAAAACTAGAACATAAAACAAACAAAAATGGTGCATACGAGTGAAGGGGATGTCGGATGCATAATGGGTTATGTACCCATAAAGTAAGGCTAGCCACTCGAGTTCAACAAGGAGGGAGTGGGGAGGCATTGGGGTCAACCCGACTTGGCGCATTGGGATGAGTCATCGGGAAATCATGGTGCTAAAGATCCTCATAAACCTCGACACACATAAAAATGAAAATCACATCTCGATACAAATGGTGGCGAGCTCAAACAAGTCGAGAGATAGGTTTTTTGAGGTCATGCGGGGAAAAGACATGTCAAGGAGCTTAGATGATCGACACACACACAGCGGAAAAATTGGAAGTAGATCGGAGGCACAACAACAAAATGCAAATTTAGTGAGCCATATGTCGATGAAAAACAAAACCCACCCCTGAAAATGTAAGTGCCGAGCCCAAGGCCAAGTTAGGTGGGGGGTTGAGAAATTCAATGCTGGTAGGTGAAAGTGGTGGAGTATCTCGATGAAGAGCTCGGTGGGTGGAGTGAGTTTGAAGGTAAAAAATAAATATTACCTCACATAAAATTAGCCATAACTTATAATCTACTCATCGAGAATTAGGAAACATTTCAAAGTTATGGAAATGTAATTCAAAAGCCCCACATCATGAAATAATTAAAATTAAAAAAATGAGGATTAGGTATGTGCAAATCGGGGTGAAGTCACGGGAAAAATTGAGGTCATACCCAGTGCAAAGATGACATAATGGAGTTATGGGTTCACATTCCTTCCGCCACAAGGCAAGGTACAAAAGGGTATGGGATTTAAAGATTGGACTATTACTATTGCAGGTGCCATGATGATTTTGGAAAGTGGTGGAGGCATGATTTATAATTTCTCTCTCTTTCTCACCATTTTTCTTCTATAAATGTAGAGGGGACGCATTATTAAAAAGAGTTACACATTTTGTCTCCCCACACTCCCCTCTTCTCCACAATTGTGTTATTGTGAATTAATGGGCTTTAAGCCTTCACTCCAAATTTTGTAATGGAACTCTTGCCTTTCCCTACTATGATGTACTATGACAATTTAATGGAGCAATAAAAATTATGTTTGTGTTAATCCTTATAACCTTTCATAATATTTTTGTCTCGTCTTGCCTCTCTTCATTAACATGTGTTCTATGCATATTATGGTTTCCATTGCAGGTTTTTGTGTTTTTGTGCTCATTTGGGAATGGAAAATGCACGTGTTTTAGTTTTTGGTGCATGTCCAGCCTCCCCATGATCATCCTTCTCCATTTTGCGCAGGCTTGAAAAGTGTTTGAAAACCCCTTCTCTTGGTCTATCATCCTTTTTAGTATAATATTTCCTTCATTTCATTTATTTTCTCTATTGGTTTCTCCTTAGAAGTCATAGAATAGGTTTAATTATTTTTCCTTCTTGCATTAGAGGTAGTTTAGCATTAGGATCGGGAAGAGGAATCCTTCCTTCTCCAAAGGATTGTCTCAAGTCCGCAAGTCCACGTAGCTTATGAGATGGTCCCATGTTAGCAAAAAAGTAGGGATCAGTAACCGAGATATCCTAGGGTGCTACATTTTTGCACAAAACATTTTGGCACATGTGGTGGGACTAAAAGGTGAAAAATATACACTTCATAGGTGTTGCATTGATCTACACCTCTAGTTTCATCAATATTATCATGTCCTTGGTGGATATTCATAGCTTTTGAGACATCTAGTAGCTAAATCGGGAGCTCAAGGTGAAAAACACAAGACAAATTTGACCTTTGTATTTTGGGTTTCAGAGGTTGTTTTTCATGCCCCAAATTTTGTCAAGAGCATTTTAGGATTGTATGTATGCAAAAAAATCCTTAGTTCTAACAAAGGACAATGCATTTCAGGTTTCATGGGTTACATTGCATACTCCAAGTTTCACCTGTGTATTTTGGGGATTGATGATTCTTGAACAAGGTCTAAATTTTGAATCAAGTTTTGGTCCCTTCAAGAGTTGCATTTATATCTTACCAAGGGTGATCTGTTCTTGGTAATATCCCAACCTTCTACGGGTCAAATTCTAAACACATCTAGAGACTCCATCTACTCAAAAACCCACTCTCTAAGTTACATATCTTTCTTCCCACCCATTTCCATCCATTTTCCTTCCATTTCCCCTTCCATACCTTTCATTTTTCTTCCACTCATGAAGTTGTGCAATCATGACTTCATTCCCCTCATAGAACTCCCATTTGCATCAACAAAAATATTAATCAAATCCATGTTTAGGATATTATAATCCACCCTCAAATCCATTCTATGATCAAAATAAATTTGAATATGCATACCCACATGAGCAAGATACTAATTAGTTTGGTCATCCACCAAACTTTGGAGCTTTTGAAGAGAAATGATATGTAGACTTTAGAGTCTACCCTATACCGAAGAGGACTACTTGTAGAGATAGGTTTAAGAGTTGGAGTATAGTATGGTCTAAATAAGGAACCCCTGGAATAGCTCTATACTAGGTGATTTCAATCCTCAACAAAGGATCCATTGGATAATCAAAACATTGCTTAAAATTGGGAAATGGATTAAGAAGAGGGAAGCTTATGAATATAATGCTAGTCAATCCTGTCAATGGGAGACCCTTGCATTACCACCTCAAAACCCTCTCACCATTCCCCAATCAGTGCCATCTCATCTTGAGCATCAATATCCTAGCTTTCTAACTACTACCCCCATTGAGAGTTCTACTTCTTTGTCTTATAGTCTCCCATCCCATATTGCATTTTTTCCCTTTTTCCCTTCTAAGAAACCATCCCCTCATGAGGACAGGAAGTTATACCTTCCCTCCACTTCAAATATTTAAAAATCTATTGTGACCCAACCCATCCCTCCTCCTGCATTCCCAAAATAATCTTGGGAATATGAAAATTAGAAAACCAACCAAGGCGGTGGGAGAAGAAGACCAATATGGAATAAATGATAGAAATTTAGAATAACTATGATTTGAGGTTTGTAATGGACAAGATCCCCTTGATGGTTAAGCCTTTAGAGGAGGTCAAGGTTAAACAATAGGTAGCTAAGACTGATTTTATAGTAGTATCAAAGCTAAAAGGAGAACAAGAAGAAGATCAAAATCAATGTTCTTTGAGTGCAGTGTTCACACTAACACTATATTTGTGGAGGATGTTGATCATCCATCAGCTACAAAATCAGTAGAAGAGGAGAAAAATCAGCTCTAAACCAACAAGAAGAGAAGCATGTGCAAGTAAATGAAGAAAATATTTTAAATATGTAAGGTGTTTCAAGTGAATGTAATGATCCTCATTGCCTTACATGTCAAGAACTTGTATCACTTCTAGAATGTTACAGTAGTCCTCCATGTTCACCATCAAGTGTTGCAACCAATCACAAGGAGATCCATATCATGGGGGAGAACCAAATAAATTCAAGGCTCTTAAGCAATGAGTCAGTTGCACAAGAGATTTCAGATCTCTCCCCCAATAAATCTCTCTAAAAATATGATTTTTTGATAAGTTTGAGATCACAAGCTTCATGTTTGATTATGAAGATATGCATGATGAACAAGTTGCAGATTTAGAGGCTGTCATGGAATAAAGATAGAGGAAAGTGAAGAGCTAAAATGATTATTTTACTTGGAGGAGTGCTTTAAAGGAGAAGAGACCATAGAAATCACAATCTTTGTTACTCCGTCATTCATCCTTCAACATCAAGAACCTTCTGCCATGGAAGAGAGAATTTGAGAACAACACGATTCTTCATACAAACCTCTTGAATCAAGATTGGAGGAATTAAATCTTCCAAGTTTAAAACCGGATGAGGAGGAAGAGAAAAACAAGGATGACACCACACTGTATACTAGTCATTAGGGAAGAGGATGAGTTGTCTATAGATGAGTAACAAAGAGAATATCAACTCATAGACAATCACCTTTTCCATGAAGGCTTACAAGAAGACTTCCTTATTAAAGTTAGAACTCACAGATGCGGGCACATTCGGTGGATTAGACCATGCTCCATTAGGTGTTTGGCTTCATTAGAGCCAAAGGAGGAGCCACAACTAGTCACATTCACTTCATAATTTGAGGGTGAGTTTCGAAGTCCCAAGGATCAACTCTAATACCTATATAAAACAAATGTAGAATAACTAAAAGAGGCATGTATTCTCTTTCCAGTTGATGCCTTAGTGAACCAAGTAGAGAATTGGGCTTGTTTCAATTTTTTCACTCTCAGTCTCAGCTATGTCCATTGTCAAACCATATATATGGCTATAAATTATGAGAAAGGGTAGCTACTTTTATTTTCGAGTGTTAGGGTTTGTTTGAGTCACTTGTTTCTCTGGTTAGGGTAGGGTAGGAGTAGGGTTGTTTCAAGTAGAAGAAGCACTTGCGCACACTCTACATGTTTTGTGTGAAGCATGTACATGATTTTTAGTTTTGTACATAGTGTGTGTTGTGTTTCATTGTTTCTCTTGCATAGTGTGTCGAGGTGGAGTATTCAAAAGAAGAGAAAAAATCATAATTTAATAGAGTTTCATGATGTCCAAAACTAGAAAATGCGTTTATTCAAAAATCTACAATGTGCTTATGCATGACAAGTAATAAATGGTTTTAGAGTGCTTCATACTCTACAAAATTAGGTTTAAGGAGAGATTTGAAGTCTGTTTTCAATCTGTAGATCGGGATTACAGAGAGGAAAGAAAGAGAATCTCATAATCAAAAAATGTTTCCACTCATTTCAGTTTCAATATTTTCTTATCAAAAGTGGAAAATTCAAGTAGTGGGTCACCTATAGCTTAGCGTATCATTGCAGACTTCGAGATCATAAACTCAAAGGGTTATATCATTTTGGACCACTAATAGTGACTCCATGCCCAATAGAGGCTTCAAGCTACTTGGTCAACCCATCTAGTAGGCATATGGCCCCGTGATTCACCAAATTAATATCCATTTTACCCCCTGGGTAAAATGAACAATAGGGATAGCTGGAATTGGGCATTGGTAAGGGCCACTAAAGGACTCTAGCTTTTAGGTAAGATTTAAGGATTAGGAGCATCAACAACATTCTAAGAAGGTTTGAGCTCAACCTGGACCAATTTTTCCTCTTTTGGGTCATTAAGTGTTAAGGTTACGCCTCATGGTGAAAATGGGCCCTGGGGCCCACCTCCATCCAAAAAATGAGCAAAAATGGGTAAGATTGGGAAATATAGTTTTGAGCATTTCACAATGCCCCCATAGCCTCCTAGTTTGAGAAATTTGAAAGAAATTATGAAAAATATAAAAATTGATTAAAAAATCCCAAATGGGCCAATTTGGGGACCGAAATAAAATTTAGCTCTCGGTGAGTAGGGACTTTAAATAGGTTATTCGCGTCAAAATGGATCTCGGGAACTTGTGTATTGTGGGTTGAGCTGGGAGGAAGTGTCTCGGTGGGGAAAGCTCATGTAGTGCGTGGAATGGTAGTCGATCTCAGCATGGACAACACCGGTAGTGGATCAACTTACATCGACGTGGAGGTGATTTGGCTCGCCAAGCCACTCGACAAGCCGGTGGTATTTGGTGCGAGTGGGAGTGTCGAGCTAAAACATGAAATGAACCAAAATGGTGCATGTGATCCAAGGGATTTCAGGTGCATAGTGGGTTTGATGCCCATAGAACAAGGTGAGCCACATAGAGGTCAACATGGTGGGAGTAGAGGAGGCGTCGGGGATAACTCAACTTGGTGAGTCGGGACAAGTCATTAGGAAAGAATGGTGCTAAAGCACCTCCTCAACTTGATGCACATGAAAATGGAAATTCACATCGATACATGTGGTGGAAAGCTTAGGTGAGACAAAGATTGGTTTTTAGGGTCGCATGAGGAAAAGACATGTCGAGAAGCTCGGATGATCGAAACACATGGAGGACAAAACGGAAGTGGATCGCAGGGCGCAACAACACAATCTAAATTGAGTGAGCCATATGTCAATACAAAACAAAACTTTCCCCGAAACATGCAAAAGTGCTAAGCCCAAGGCTGATTTATGTGGCATGGTTGATAAATTCAATGCGGGCAAGTGAAAGTGGTGGAGTAGCTTGGTGAAGAGCTCAATGGGTGGAGTGAGTTAGAAGGTAAAACCTAAATATTACCTCACACAAAATTATTCATAACTTAAAAATCTACTCATTAGAATTAGGAAAATTTATAGGCGTTATAAATTTGATTCAAATCACCACATCATGAAATTATTAAAATTGAAAAATTTGAGGATTAGGTGGGTGAAAATTAGGGGTGAGGTAACAAGAATAATGGAGGCCATACCTAGGTGCAGAGATGACATAATGGAGGTATGGGTTCACATTCCTTCTTCCACAAGGCCAGGTACAAAAGGGTATGGGATTTATAGATTGGTTCATCGTTGTTGCACGTACCATGATGATTTTGGGAAGTGGTGGAGGGATGAATTTGGATTTCTCTCTCTCTATCTCATGATTTTTCTTCTATAAATGTAGAGGGGATGCATTATTACAAAGAGTTAGACATTGTTTCTCCCCATGCTCCCCTCTTCTCCACAACTAGGGTCTTGTGATTTTGGGGCTTCAATCCTTCACTCCAAATCTTATAATGGAACTCTTTCCTCTCCCTTCTATGATGCACTTGTGTAAATTTAATGAAGCAATAAAATTGTGTTTATGATAATCCTTCTAGCCTTACATGAATTTTTTGTCTCCCTTACCTCTCTTCATTAACAAGTGTTTTTTTGCATATTATGGTTTCAATTGCGTGGTTTTGGTGTTTTTTTGCTTATTTGGGAATGGTTAATTCATGTGTTGTGATATGTGGTGCATGTCCACCCTTCCCATGATCATCCATCTCTATTTTTTAGGATGGGAAAGTTTCGATAACCCCTTCTCTTGGTTCTATCACCATTCTAGTGTAGGATTTCCTTCATTTCATGTATTTTATCTATCACTATCTCCTTGGAAGTTATAGAATAGGTATAGTTAATTTTCCTTCTTACATTAGGGGTAGTTTAGGATTAGGTTTAGGAAGAGAAAGATGACCTTTTCCAGAGGACCGTCTCAAGTTCACAAGTCCCACATCTTGAGAGATGGTCCCATGTTAATAAAAAGTAGGGATTCATAACCAAATTTCCCAGGGTGATACTTTTTGCAACAAACAATACGTGTTAAAAATCATGGATTTGGAGAGGTTGATTGTATAAATCTATGGAAGAATAATATGGTATATGGGTATAAGTATGAGAGAATGAAGGGGATTCATAATTAAAGGATGAGGAATTATGTGGAATATTGTGAGTGAAAGGTAGAATCGTGGTATAGAAATGACACGTAAGGGATTATGTAGTTCATGTAGAAGGGATATGGTGCATATGAATAATAGTAGATGGCATAGGAACAATAGATAATGTAGTGATATTAGGTGTTTCGGTAGTGGATGATGAAGGATTAGGGTTTATAGAATAAATTAGTAGATTGTAGGCATCTATATTGTAATAGTATTATCTAATATATTATACAAGAGCTTATAGATTATGATCTAAGGCCTCCTCAAACTTGGGGTCAAAGGTGGAATCTTGTAAACATCATCATTCTCAAGGGGAAGAGGAGTATATTTATGAATTTTGTTAGATTCTCCCATTACTCTATTATAAATAAAGATGTCATCATGTGATTGAGAAGCACAGTCCATGGTGTGAGGTGGGTTCTATTAACATATGTGGGTATTAACCATGCAAAGATAAGATCATGATAAACCCAAGGTAGAAATGTGGAATTGTGGGAAGTATGATATTTAGTAGATGTCGGGATGAAGGGATGGAGAATTACATCCCAATCGTAGTTGTATTTGTGTGTGAGATGAGTCAAGAATGTAGAATAGAATGAAAAATGAAGGATTTTGTCTCAGGAAGGTTTAGACTAATCATAGTTACAAATGGCTATAGGAAAATATGGGATGAAAATTTATAGTGCATTCACGGTTGTGGCGAGAATAGGAAAATCGAGAACTCAAAATTATTTTCAGAAATGGGTATGGCAAAGTGTGAGAAGGGGATGTCAAAAATAAAAATAGTCACAAGTTTGAATTAAATATAGTAGAAATTAAAACAAAGTGTTTTGATGAATGTGATGATGTGGGTTTGTTTGTCTTAAGGATGAATATGGGCCTAACTAGTTTATCGCCTAGGTAAGGACCTCTTTATAATTACCTTTATTATCTAAATGAGTACCATTCACTAAAAGAGTTTTGATCACAAAATTTACCCCTTGATAATTCAAGATGGGGCCATCACCATGGAAAACATTGAATGTACCTCATGGGAGAAATTAGTCAATCAGGTTGGACTATTGGCCCTTTTACCGGTGAGTCCTCTCAATGTGCTAGCTACTTCAAGGTTCCTATGGTAATCCTCACAACATGTTTTAGGGTTTATTCCCAAATACTTCCCATAGTTATGCAAATCATTATTGAACCATATCAAAATCTGTATTAAATGTGTATTCATTCTCAACTCATTCCCTTTAGAAGAAACAAGTGATTTTTATATTTTGTAGAAATAATTTTTTGGATGGTCATGCTTGCGATTACCCTATAACAAGATTGTTAGATTTTTGGTAGAAAAATCGTAACATAGTCACATTTGGATCGGCACGAGACTAAATTTTATTAAAATATTTTTAGCATATCTACAAAACCAAGTGTTAGATCTACAACATTAACATTAGGGAAAACAAAACCAAATTTAAAGGACTAATAAAATCGTAAATAAAACACTATTAGATTTAGAAAAATGAAAAGAGTTACCCATAACCAAAATGGTCTCATTTTAGTCACTAAAATGTATGCCTATATTTGGATCACCTATAAGATGTATTAGTTGATATAATAATAACCAAATCATTCTTACTAAAAATAACAAGCTTAAGATTCCATTTATAAGAGGATAATTATGTGTTATTTATTGAATAAAGTGGGTAAAACTCTTCCTGGTCTAAATTTAAACCTTCACACAAACACACTTAGAAATTTTTTTAGTAGTTTTTGGTGATTATGGGACCTACCTTGATCAAATTCATAACCATTTAAAGAGATAAAAACACATTTTTTTGAAGATGAAAAAACAATGCTACAAATGAAATAGTATATCTGACTTAGTCATAGGAAAATTATATTTGTAATTCATTGAAAAATCACATGGTGATCACAAGCCAATTGTAGTTGTGACTGACATATGTGTTAAAATTTTGTTGAAATAGTGATGTAGTAATTTTCAGCTATCCTTTATGATCCACTTTCAATTCTCGAAGACATTCAAAACCGAAATATGCAAGAAAAAAAGAAAAAACTTGGGTATGGGATCAAGTAAACAAAAGATTCAAGGGGTTGGAATGATGAGGGTGAGTGGGGTTTTATAGTTTTTGAGTGTGTAGGGGAATGTGACACATATGGATGTAAAGTGCATGGATTGGTGAGATGATAAGGGTATGTAAGGCATTGAGCATGTGAATGGGTAGGTAAGATGGAAAAAATTTAATGTGAGTGGGTGAGGGTTAGTAAATAAGTGATGACACATATTTATCAACATTTTATGGGGTTCCATATTTTTATTTGCTTTTGTGGGTTTTTTTTTGTATTATTGTGTTTTATGATATTTTTGGTCTTTTTGAATAGGATACCTATATGCGCAAGGCAATATTATAGTGTCTACAATATGTGTACACACACATATGTGTGTCTATGTATAGATACATATATGTGTATACATACACATGTTGTGTGTGTGTGTGTGGCAACCGACCAAGGATACAATAAAGGCCTATGTGTGGCCACAAGTGGTAGAAGGGTAAAGTATGGCCACACCCAACAAGTGTATAATATGTAAGGCTTGGGGAGGAAGGGAGGGGTTGTGGTTAGGCTGAAGTCCCCGTTACTAGTATAAGTGACATGCACGCAAGCATGCACACACACATTTATAGAAATAAAAATACATTTGATTATAAAATTGCACAAATTCCTTTATGGAATTATAAGGCTCTATTATTCATTGAACTCAAGTAAAAGATAGAGATAAATTAGATATGTTAGCAGCCATATTTTAATGAAAAGAGGTAAGAAGGTATCTTAAAAAATATAAACACCAAAACAAGTTTCTTTTAAAAACCATTAAAACCCAACTAAAACCCCTTTTATCACCCCCTTTTTCCTTTCTCTTGCAATTTTATCAATCAACGAAACTAAGTAAAAATGATGCAAGCTCTATAAGTGTTGAAATGGGTATTTTCAATTCCAATTTCAAGTGTAAAATTATGGTTTGGTGGTATTCAAACAATCATAATTATCTCATAAAAACCAATGTTTCTTTTATTCAAATAAATCCATATAAATTACTTTATAAAACATTATGAAATGGGGAGATTTCTATTTACACAAAATATCATTTTTTCTCAATTTCAATTGAAAAACTTACAACTTGATTCAAGATAATTTCCAAAGTATAATAACACTAAATATATCTTTCCTTCATATACATTATCAATAATAAAAACAACTCTTAAATGCAAGTATTCGAGACTACCACAAAGTGGGAACAACATGCCAAAATTTTCATTAGGTTCACAAAAACATAACAAGCCAACAAGCTCCCAAGTTACTTTTTTCTCCAAGCTCTAACTTCACCCACTAAGAATTCAAAGCCATAAGAGAAGGCTTGGTTGAATACCCAGCTAATTAACATCGTTACATGCCATAATCTAATGAATGGAGAGCATGCAAGCTTTCCTTCGAGACCACGGGAGAGAGGAGAATGCAATCCTCCCTTGAATACCATGGGAGAGAGTAGAATGAAAGCCTCCATGTAAGCACACAGATATAAGGGAAAGGCCAAAATAAAATAATATTACACGCCAAAAAAATTATTTATAAACAACACAAACACATCAAGAAGTTCCAAAATTCTTCCTAAATAGGGAAGCAAGAAGGAGAAACCAAGTCAAAACATATCTAAGTATATAAAAATAGGTTTCCACGTGGTTCCAAACATTCCAAATTTCCTCCATAACTCCATATCCATCCCAAAACACTAAAATCACTTATACCTTCTTTCTAAGGATTTTCAAACCTTGGAAGTTTCATTAGTAAGGAAGGGATATGGTTCCTAAACCATATGGTAAGAAATATCCCACTTCAAATAATATGAAGGTAGTAAAATAAGAAATCGTAACAAGGCTTGCTCATCAATCCTTGTGGGAAAAAAGAAAGAATTCTTCCCTCTTCCCATAAATCCAAAATCCATTGTCAAGGGTATGGATGAAGAAAATAAAGAATACACCAACTCATTTTCAAACCAAAAATCATCCAAAACCAAAAACTCAAAAAAAAAAAAAAAAAAAATCTTTAAAAAAACATAATTAAAAGAGTGTGGGGATACCTCATGAAAGAATTATGAATCCAAAATTATAAATAAAAGAGAAATTACTCCGATCCAAAATCCAATATCTCCTATTCAAAAGAAGCACTCTTTCAACCAAGCTCTTTCTCTCTAAACATTAACCAAAACAAAAAAACAAGCCCCAACCCCAAAACCTCCAAGTTAGAGGATGATATAAGAAAAGAGTCTCTAAAATAAAACATAATAGGATTGTGACACATTTCACTCCTCCACCTAAGACTCCAAGTCACCCAAGTACTTCCAACATTAACTTACAAACAAATAAATAAAAAATAAATTCAAAATAAAGTAATTCAAGTCTCCATATGGATCAACTTGTAGACAAAACACAAAGTTACACAAGGTCAAAAAGTAATAAATTTGGGTGGTTCAAAAGGGTTAAAATGGGGGAAAATAAACATTATGATCCTTTAAAATATCTCACCCACCCATAGGTATGGCATTTTTACTCTTTTAAAGGAAAATATAACATCTAACTTACTTTACACTCCTCGAAAAAGTTACTTCTTTCACAAATTCGAGTTTTGGGAAAAATTTATCCTTTAAGGGTGTGGTGGATCAAAATAATCAATGATTAGATGATTATAAACCCAATCAATCAAAAATAAGACAAACTAGGTCAACCCATGTAAGTGGGAAGTGATTAGCTAAATAAAAAAACCAATTAACTACCAAATGGAAAAGAGTTAAATCAAATAAACCCAAGTAAAATACAAGCAAGATAAAATTGACTAAATAAACCAATAATAATATACCAATGGGTTATTCCTTTTTATTTCAAATTTAAATCCACAAATTAATATAACAAAGGGGACCAAAACAAAGCGAAGGGGGTAAATTCATAAAATAAGTCCTATTGTGCAACATGAAGGTGTTGTTGTTGCTAAAATGTGCACCCCTCCTAAATTAGGAAATCGAAATTTTAGTGAGAGCATAAATGATCTTGAAAGTGTGGGGGTAATCAATATCAAACCTCAAATGAGAGGGTTGGTTCCTCTCACCCCAGTTCACCACAACTACTCTAACCAACTTCTACTCTAACCTATCTAATCATACACTAAGAAACTCTAAGGAGAAATGACGAGAGAGAAGAAAATATGAAATAAAAGGGAGGTGATGCACCAAAATAGAAAATGGATCAATTATATACCTAAAATATACATATTTAAACACGTGAAATAAATTTTAAGAGATGTACACAACTTGGAAAGAAATAAAATTAGAAAAGAGTGAAGTCATGTAAGAGGATATAGGTGTTCACATTAAACATAGATAATTCAAAGAAATGAATTCAAACGTGCTTTGATATCAACACTTAACCATTTATATATATGAAGATGACAAAAATAAACTCCAAATGTGAATTACAAAGTTTAAGAAAGAATTTTGAAAAATCATAAGGAAAAACCACAAATTTAGCGAGAAAAGAACTCGTATTATGTGCCAAGCACTTACATTTATAAAAAGTTTTAGAGAGAAAGGAGAAGAGGTCGATCACATCCAATGATCAATAATATCAACTATCCACCACCACCAAATACCAATCGTAGGTTTGGTATGGGTACTGGCATTTCCAAAAACACACGCCATAAGATTGTCAAGACTGGAGATTCCCATACTTCATTAAATTTTGTTTATTGAGGTATTTGATCATATGGTTCAAAATAAGTGTGAATCTGTCATTCCCCATGGGATTTAAATGATTTATCTTAATTCAGGTTTGGATCTTTTATTTATCAAATTCTCACATTCCGTTCCTTTTCAAAACATCCACACATAGCCATAAATGCTCCTTTTATGCCACAGAGGTATTCTTCTCTACATCACAACTTTTTACACCCATGACTATATTTATTTTTATGACTCATGATGTATTACACATAAAACCTACCTTCTCCTCAAGATACGAAAATCCATCTATTTTCCCTTGTGACTTTTTCTTAGGTGGTCTTTGAAAGACCGGTGAGTTCTTCAAATATATAGTTTACTAACTCTTTGATATATGTGGCATAATAAGTTTTTATTTCACAACTTTTATCGTTAGCCACATTTAAACTTGTTTATTTATTTCATTTAGTCTCCTGTGATACCTATTCCTTGTGTCCCGACATATTATGGGAGGACTACAGGCCCTTTTGCGTTGAATTAACCAAAACTATAAAATATGACATTCACCAAGTTTGGGTAATAATTATCTTCTACGTTGTGAATCAATGAACTTTTCTTACATGTCATGGAAAACTACGTTTTCAACTTCTTCATTATGTGGGTCTTCAATCCTAATTTGCCTAAGTCTAAAACTTGGATGAGTTGTTCAAATTAACATGGGGTACTATTTTGGAAAATAGTTTGGTGAATTTTTGGGAACATATTCCTTGTAGATGTAAAGATCAATAGCCTTAAATCATCCATTGGGCATGGATTCAACATTATTCTTTGATTTTTTTTCTAAAACCAAGTTACTTTATCATTCTATGTGGACATGGCCTGTGAAATGCAAATGAGACCACAACTTGTGTAAAAGAACTTATTTACAAGACCACCATAAGGATTTAGGAAAGAAACTCAATATGTGGTCCGTACCTAACAAAAATAGGGAACTCCGAATGAAACAAGGTAAGGGAAAATAACAAAAGAAATATACAAGATATATGAAAACAAACTTAATTGGAAGGTTTGAGATAGATCCCATTAACTAGGATCCAAATTTCCACCCCATCAAATTTGGAAAAATCAAAAGAGTTATCTTACTTACATGCAATGATGATATATTTCCCACTATTTGGATAATCAAAATTGAGTACTACCCTATTTTATCTCTATCTACATCCTATTTTAAGACCAGATATCTTTTTTTTGAAAGCATGTGATTTGGATTTCTTGTCAAACCACTACTTGGTAGATATTTGGTTCTCTTCTAATATGATCATGGCGGATTACCTTAATTCCTCAAGTTCAACCAATTCTTCCTTTCTAAGTGTTATGTGATCTTCATGCTCAAACTCTACCTATTGGTCCAACTCTAATGAAGAAACTCCAAAGACAAGGGAATCATGACCTCTCTACCATAAACAAGGAAAAGGGAACATTTACCAATTTCCTTCTTTGATGTGATCCTGTTAGCTCACAGAGAGTTTTTTACCTTGGTGTGTCAGTGACTTTGATTGATTTCCATTTTTATTTTCATGGATTTGATAAAATTTTTATTATCATAATTTTCCAAACTATTATCTTGAGGGTAGTAATTAGAAGAGGCCTTTAAGTATATTTAAATTCTAAGATCCCAATCAAATATTTTAGAGCCTAAGAAATATCTTGAATTATTATAAATAATGGTTTGGGGAACTCAAAACATTGTCAAAATGTCCTTAATAAAATCAAGGATATTTGATTCAATAGCTTCCTTGAGTGCCACAACCTCTATCCACCTAGTCAAATAATTAGTTTTTGTCAAGACCCACTTATGACCCGTACTTGAAATCAGATAATAATACCAATAAAATCAAGGACCCATTGAGAAAAGGGTTCATTTGCCTAAATGGGATGAATTGGGAGGTCTTCCATATTCTTATTACCATTAACAAAAATGCATTCCTTACATTTTCTGACCCATTGATGAGCATCTATGAGCAATCTAGGACAGAAGTATCCCGCCTTTATAATTATTATCTTTGTGTCATTGGATGAGAAGTGTCTATCCAAGAAGCCATTATGGAACTATACTAAGACTTTTCCATTTTTTCATCCTCAATTTACCTTAACAATAATCCATCGAGATTCTTTTTGAAGATAACCACGCCAATTAATACGTAATGAGTAAAATTCAACCATAGGTGTCACCTCTTATATTTTTTTAATCTAGGAGGATGAATAGTCATTGGAAATAATCTAGACATATTTTTATCCAACTGATGCCATAATTCATATCTATAGCAAGTTAATTTTGATATTGCTCTTGTTCCTAGAGAATGATGTTTGTTTATTATCTTGAGCATCTAAATCCAAATTCTCACATAGTGTTATGTATTTTACCAATATTTTGGCCTTAATGGTCACATCATATTCCATAAACTTGGTCACCCACCTAGCTCTCTTTTCATTAATATTTTCTCCCATGACGAAGTCTCTCACACCGAGTATGAGACTAAATTTTTATGAAGCTAGTAGAAAGCATGCTCTTGAAATTCTAGAGAGATTTCATGATGGTGAATACCGATTATATATATGATTGTATTTTTATCTCACGATCCTTCATTGTTTGATTGAAGAAAGCCTTGCTTTCTTTAAAGCCTCATAATTTTATTGTAGAAGAAGTACAAAATACTAGTTTCATCCCCATGGACATATAGGATGAAACCCTTTAAATAATCAAGGTTGATGAGTGTGAGTGTTTAATATATTTATTATTTGATCTTGGTAAATATTTATTTTCCTTCGATGGCCCATTTGAAATCAACATTCTTCTTAAGCATCAAGGTAATGGGATTAACAAGTCCTACAAAGTTAGAAATGAACTTCCTAAAAAAGTAATCTTATCGAGGAAAGATTGCAGAGCCTTCTTATCAGTTGGAAAAGAGAGAGAAGGGATGGCTGAAATTCTTTTAGGGTCAATGGCAATGCCAATATTTGAAACAACATAACCCAAAATTTTTCCTCCTGGGATTGAAAAATGCACTTCTTGGGATTAAGAGACACCCAAGACACCCTACACCTTTCAAAAACATTCTCAAGATGACTGATATGATCTTTAGTGTATTTTGAGAAACCAGTGATATCATCTAAGTAGATGTGGATGAAATAATTTATGTAGCCCTTGAATACAACATCTATGGTTATTTGAAATGTGGTAATCGAATTTGATAGAATGAAGGGAATTTTATCATATGTGTATGTTACCCACTTTGTTGTAAATTAAGTCTTATGTTGATCCTATTCTCTAACCTTGATTTGATTAAAGCATGAGTATCCATAAAACATAAAAAAACCTTTCATCTCTTGCTATTGTATACAAATCTTGTTCCATAGAGGGAAAAGGATAATGATCCTATTGGAGAAGTGCCACATATCTACTAGTTTGAATAATGCACGGTGAACGATGTGATCCGTGAACTATTCCAAGACAAAACAAAGCGAGTATATAAGACTACAAATTATGAAAATGTAAGAGAGATAATTGCAATAAGATAGAAATATCTCCAACTCAATAGGATAAAATAAAATAATACAAGATATGTACATATAGGATGTTAATGTGTAACCTCCTCCTAGTATCTTGGAAATATCCACATAGAATAGTGGTAACCATCATCTAGAATAGTGTAGTCAAGTGGTAACAAACACATTGAATAGTGTAGTCAAGTGGTAACCAACACATAGAATAGTGTAGTCAAGTGTACACCTAAGAAAGCATATACCATAAGTGTAAGGAAACTCCAAGTGAGGTGTAATATCCCAAGTAGGATAATAAAAATAAAGTGAGAAAATAAATCCTACACTAACTCCCCCATAAGCATAGCTTAGGTGGGAAGTGAAAAATTATAGTGGGTCTCGACAACAACACCTAATGAGGTACCCCATATAATGCAATTTATATAAGATAGAGTAAAGGAGAAAACCTAATGGGAATAAAATTCCCCTCAAAAGAGAGACAAATAAGAGAATATAGGACCAGAAGCCCCACTTGAAGTTGTAATAGCTGATAGCCATTTGGTATCTTATAAAGAAAACTCATGGAGTGAATGTGGTTTAGAAGTAGATGCAGTGAAGAATGGATCACCATGGAAAAGTGAAGGTATCCGCCAAGTGTCTGATGGATCTCCCACTAAGGTGTTGTTCCTATCCAAGGATCTGTGCTCCTTATACATGATAGAAGTTCTAACTTCTCCATAAGGAATGTTGTATCTGATGTATAAGTGAATAAAGAATGTGGAGGGTCCTATAACTGAGTATAAGACTACTTAATGTCTGATGAGTCCTGAATGATGATGCCTACTCCCTGAAAAGTACAAGGTGGACTAGAAGTAGGTGGATCAAGATATAAATCCTCTAAGACTAGAAGGTGACATTGAGATAGTGGAAGATGGTCCCTATCACTACTGTAGTCATTTGTGTCATAAGATAAGTTCTCATAAATAATGTTCTCAAGATCAGAATTTTCATCATGTATAGGTTAATGTCATGAAGAATATGAAGGAGACAAAAAGTGAGAGAAGGAATATAGTTGAGTTTGATGATTAACTACACCTATTGCAATGATAATGTCACTATGTAGTTCTCGACATAGACCGCATCCGGAGTAAACTAAACCCGCATGCCTTGACTAAGTTGAGTAATCTAGTAGAATGATAAGAGATTATTTGATAGTGAGGGAATACTAAGAATATTATTGAATGTTCCTCCATTCAATTAAATAGGTCCTCTTCCAAAACTTGTGTAGAAAACTATCACCCAATCGTATAGTATACATGTCACATGGCTCTAATGAAGTTAAATCCATGTGTGAAGAATACATATGACGTGAAGAATGAGAATCAATAACCCATGTAGGAGGTGGTGGTAAAAATGCAACAAGCACTCACCCTTTTTCTCCTTTCCTGATTCTTTCTCTTTCCCTTTTCCATTTGCATTGGAGGATTCATTGGTTGATGAAGATTGTTTGGAAGACTCGGGGTCACCTATCTTGTTCTTCTCAAGAAGACTTGTGAGGTGGTCAATCTGTTTCTTCAAACATTTTATTTCATCATGTCTCCCTTTGCAATACACATAGTTTATCCTTTAGAATGTTGATCCTTATTTATTTCTTCATCGTGTTACTTTGTTTATAATATTTGTCTAATGAGGTGTCTATTTTCCATTCTTGGCAATGAGATCTTGATTTTTGGAGGACTTAAAGGTACCCATTTATATTAAATTCTCTTATCCCTTAATCAAACCATCAATAAATTAATTTAAATATGGCATAGACCATGTGGCTCCAAGAACCCTATTGGTAGCATAAAAGGTAGAGACAAAGAAAGAGTAGTTAGGACCTAGTTTGGAAAGCACTGAAAGAACTAATTGTTCATCATTATTTTTTGTTCCATATTATTTTAACTACAATTGTAAGGACTTGATCTTGGTAAATAAATCTTCCAAGGTGTCAAATTTTCTAGGACTTAAGTTGATAAGTTCTATTTCTAGATCATGACCCCTCATAGTGTCAACTTTTCCAAACAAGGTTTATAAGGTTTTCCACACCTGGTTGGGAGATGTTTTTGAATCTATGTGAAAGAGGAGTTTAAGAGACACTGAAAGACACAAAATACCAAAAGCCACATCACACTTATTAAACCACTTAACTTTTTCTACATCTTCACTAGGCTCAGTTTCTTGCCCCATTGTGATAAGATACAACCCTTAACCCTCAAATACAATGGTCATTTTTTATTTCCATTCTTGGTAGTTAAAAGGTGTAAGTGGGTTAATTGTACTTAGATCCATTATAGTATAAATTAAAGTCAAGATAGTTGTTGTAGAAAATAATGAAATGTGTAGAAAGAAATAAGTTTCGAACAAGAGAGGAAAAACATTGTACATCCCGGAAATTATATCAAGAAGCACCTCATAGTTTTTACACTTTATAACTTAGTGTGTTTTATAAAATAAATAGGTCCAATGCTTTGGGAAATGAAAAATATGTAACTTTCACGAAACATTCCACTCGATATTGAGCTATCAATCAAAAAATTTATAATAATTATTTCCCATAAATAATCCCTATTTTAAATGAATTTGCACTAAAATTGAAATGCACTATTTTTCCCTAAAATATAGTTTTAACAAAAGAAGGAGGTGGGTTTTATGAATAAAATATTAATCCCTTCGATTCATATGCATTAGGTGTGACAAAGGCCAAAAAATGCTAGAGGGTTACAAGGGGCTAGAGTTAGCCACCCCGCACAACCGAAGGTTATTGCAGCGAGGCCGTTAGGTCAAGATGGATTTTTTTTCCTATACACAAGATGTGGCCCTTAAATTGATACATATCTAAGTGTAGTGAATAACAACGCCACGGGACTCAAAAAATAGTGATGAATCTAGATCTCGGAATGCGTGTATGGGCTGTTAGAAACTCTATTACAAGTTTGAAACACCTCTTGATCGAAACATGCATGCAAAGCACTACCACAGGTGAAAACACCCTTCACAAGTCTGCAAATCAACCTCTATATCTAGATAAATCTTCTAGGGATCCTGCAATAATGATTTAGGGCCTACAAAAAGTAATCTCCGAATTGTATATGCACTATGTGGGCCTATAAATCTTGGAAGCATGTAAATCAGCTATATACCTAAAAACCAGTAGAAACCAACACCAAAAACACCCAAATAATTGTAAATAATGACCTCAAATGAAATTAAACTTGTAGAATAATAACTAGACAAGCTCAATACGAGTGTGGCTCGATACCATATTGGAGAAGTGTCACAGATCTACTAGTTTGAAGAATTCATAGGTGAAAAATGTGAGACATGAATTATTCCAAGTCAAAACAAAACGAGCATGTAAGACTACAAATTAAGAAAATCCAAGAGAGATAATTGCAATAAAATAGGAATAGCTCCAACTCAATACGGTCAAATAGAGTAATGTAAGAGATGTACATGTAAGAGGTGAATGTGTAACCTCCTCCTAAAATCATGGTAATCTCCACCTAGAATAGTGGTAACCGACACCTAGAATGGTGTGTCAAGTGGTAACCAACATCTAGAATTGTGTATTCAAGTGGTAACCAACAACTAGAATAGTGTAGTCAAGTGTACACCTAAGAAAGTATATCCCATAAGTGTAGGGAAACTCAAAGTGAGGTGGAATATCCCAAGTATGATAATACAAATAAATCAAGAAAATTAAATCCTACACTAGAAGATTCTTTCTTGAGTTCCTTTTCAAGTCCTTGAAATCCACACAAGTTTGATTTCTCAATTTTCTTCCTAACAGGGACCAAGTTAGCCACCCAAGAGGAGTACTTGATGGGGAATATAATTTTTGCCTCAATGAGTTTTGATAGCTCTTTTCTCATGAGGGGCTCTATTTTGGGATTGATATACCTTTGTTTCTATCGATGGGATTGGAACTAGGATAAATATATATGGTTTATTGAGCAATGTTGGGGTCAAAAACCTTAAGATATTCATAAATCTTTTTCTTGAGTTCCTTTTCAAGTCGTTGAAATCCACACAAGTTTGGTTTCTCAAATTTCTTCCTAAAAGGGACCAAGTTAGCCACCTACGAGGAATATTTGATGGGGAATATATTTTTTTCCTCAATGAGTTTTGATAGCTCTTTTCTCATGAGGGGCTCTATTTTTGAATTGATATACCTTTTTTTCTATCTGATGGGATTGGAACTAGGATAAATATATATGGTTTATTGAGCAATGTTGGGGTCAAAAACCTTAAGATATTCATAAATCCATGAGAAGACATCATTAAATTTATAAAATAAGGAGATGAAAACTAACTTCTCTAATTTAACCCATACATTTCCAAGAAATAAATCCTTATCTTGCATAATGGTAGCTGATTGATAGTACTCTTATCTTTCTATTATATTCTTTCTTTATGCTTTGAATTAATCATCAAGGCTTAAGATGTCTTCAAGAGTGACCGATAAGTTAGGCAATTTATTTATCTTAACTAAATGCTCTTATCACTATAACCTATTGAGTACGTAAATTTAATCTCCTTCAAATGTCAAGCAACATCATGGATTTAACAGGACACTCAGAGGTAGATAGATAATTATGTATGTTGTTTTATAGCCGGGAAGTAGTCTATCTGACTTTTTAGCACTCAGGTTTTGAAAAGGAGTGGGTAGCACCTAAAGAGGATTTGATCTATCCTCACTATTTTAGGTTGTGCCTTTCAACCAAGGTAAGAGAACCTTTTTGTGGCCTATTTTTATGGAGGAGATGGAGATGTCCTTCCTAATGAAGTTGTTGAGGATACCTTGAAGAAATTATGATCAATGTAACAAAATCTAACTCTAACAATTTGTCACTCTAGATAGTGGAGATATTCTCTAGGCAATATTCAGGCTACTAAAGACATTTGGAATCCTAATTATTTCTGCATTTTGGTAGTAAACATTATGCATTTATATACATACATGACAAAAATGGGTAGTATGGGTAGGATTGGTTGTTTTAAATGAATTTTTTGAGGGAGGTGAGGTAGAATGAACTTGTTTTTCCAGATCTTTGAAATTTTTTACAAAATGGAAATCTTAGACAACATAATGCTTCAGAATAGCTAAAATGTTCCTTTAACCAGAATATGTGCTTCAATGGAGGCCTATATTAGCACTTTTTCACATAATCTATGAGATTCTAACACGAAGGCTCATTTTGGAAGACCCAATAAAGCATCAATATCTGAGCCCACTCAGGCTTGGGGTACACTCAGAGGCTTACAGACAATCTCTGTTAACAAATGAAAGAAAAGTGATTTTAAATCATTTATTTCACTCCCGGATGAAAGCTCTTATGAGAAGTGAAATTTCAGATGCCGAGTAAACTGTCACGAGGATTGAGACCTATGTGATTAAGATAGATTTTGACACAAGATTGCAACAAGAACAAGAAAAACTATTTGCAGACATTCAGAAATGAAACAAACACATTTTTCCCAAGATCAACATAGAATAACTCGAGCTTGATTAAATTTATCTGCAGGGGAAAGTTTCTAAAAAAATCTCAGATATTGTCAATGGTTATACATTCACAACCACCTTGACATGATCAAATTTAAAACAAAAGAGATATACAGGCTTCTCAGACGGCTTCTCAAAAGATAGGCTTTGTCAAATTTTCCTCTTAGGAATTTTCTTTGACCTCTAACACTCCAACCTCTAACCATTTGCATGATAAATTTGTGCCATTTATAAAATTTACAACAAACCTCTTTTCCCCCAAAAATCTAGACATTGAGTGCCACCAGTGTTTGCTATGATCATGATCACGATTCCCAGTGAGTCGATCTCGTAAACATTCGCTAGGTGCTCAAGGGGCAGATCTCTTTGAATATCTCCCACATTCAACTCCTTCCTCTAGAAAATCACTCTTCCTTCTATTCGCCAACCACTTCCACCCCTAATCTGTCAAATCTGGTTCCTTGCGTGCTTGGGAGAAGAAAAATAGAAAATCAGATTGAGCTCGATAGTCAGACCATTTTAATGGTGAAAGACGTCTCCATATCTCCTCCACAAAACTTAGATATCAAAATTAACTCTCCTCTCTATTTAGAGTGTAGGAAATACCAATAAATCATGAAGACTCACACTTCTAGGAGCATTATAGTAAAAATGGGGGAAAATCAGATTCAAACTCACAGTTTCCATTGATCTTTACTTTGAATTTGGGTTGTCCACGTGGAAGATTCAATTTTTAAAAAGGCTTAGGGGTTCCCTTTGAATATTTAAAACCTTTTAAAGAAATGGAAAACATTCAAATTTTGTTCCATGACTCTGTCCTTGAGAAATGAGCCTGACACGTGTCCTAATGTGGGTCCTAGTGGAACCATGCTTCCTTTTTTATTTTTAACTCTTTTTCCCACAAAGGGAAAATTTCCCACTTTTCCTTCGAAGGTCCGCACCTCTGTTGTTGACTGGAGCAAGCTTTGACCTTTCCTCTATCAAGCTTGTGGGCCATTTTGATGTTTTAATCCTTTGAATATCATGGGGCAAAAAACCAAGTTACCCTCGATGGTCCGCCCCCACCCTTTTGATTTGAAACAAAATTTGATTGATCCTTTGTCGAGGCCTGTGGGCCATTTTTGATATTTTAACCCCTTTGAGAATAAGAGGAAAAAATTCTAAGTTTCCCTTGATGGTCCGCTTCCCGCCCCTTTGACTTTTCAAACTGCCACGCGTCACAATGGCGTACCTTGAGATAGTCCCCAAAATTTGAGACCCTGAAAGAGCGTGGGCTCGCCACATGTCCTAGCCCGAAAAAAATTGTTTAAAGGCTTGAAGCTCAGTGAGAAGGTGCCATGTGTTAGAGTCCAAGACAATCTCCTTTGGCCATTGAAAAATTCCAAGCAAAATGCAAAGTGAGCAGAGGCCTCCAAGTGTCCTCCTGGTGCTTCTTTAAAATGAAACTCAAGGGCCGGTCCCCAAACATGCGAGTTCCTCCACGTGTCCTAGACCTCCCAAAAACTTTTTAAAACTGACTAAGTATGGGAAGACCCGGTAAAAGCCTCCACATGTCTTCATAGTGCAATTTCAAAATGGTGCCCAAAGCAGAGACCCTAAATGAGTGTGGGCTCACCACTTGTCTCTGTTCTACCAAACGCCCGCACTACCAACTACATAAAAAAATTTATAATTCTGTGAAAAGTAATGGAAACCTCCACGTGTCCTCCTGGCACAACTTCAAGGCCAAACCCAAAAGAGAAATTTCAAATGAGCTTCGTTCCTCAACGTGGAAATTTTTTTAAGTCAAGGTGATTCAAAGAATTTTTGAAGTACCTAGCTGAGCCATGTCTAACCAAAAGAGGCCACATTTCCTATTGATGTAAGGATGCAAATTTGACCAGGAGAAATACCTGTAAAACCATAAAATGCAAAAAAATAATCATTCGAGCTCGAAGATAAAATTTTCCAAGGACAAAGGATTTAGAAATGTTACAAGGCTCAAATACGTTCCTTAGAGCTACATCCATTCACTTTTCTTCAAGTATTTAGGGAAAAAATGACAAGGGCAGAAAATCCCACTGTGAAAGATGGAAAGAATGGGAAAGCCCGAGTTTTTAGATAAACAGAGAATGGGAGACCCAAATTACAGACCTTTTCAGAGAGACAGAGAAACAAGGAAACACAAATGGACCCATACATGATCTTCGACCTAGGAATGGATTGAAAATAGAAACCAAAGGAAGGAAGAGATCTCTTAGGCACAACATGGGGGGGATAAAATATAAATAGATAGATTTCAAAGGAAAAATGGGGTGGGACTGTTTTGAGCACCAACATAACCATCTTATAAATAAGATTGTAAATTTAGAGGAGAAATCATCTTCATTTTTTATGAACTAAAAAAATTATTCATCATTATCAAAGGTTTTCCAATTGAATTGTTTATCTGGAATTGATGGTATCAAAATCATCTTAACAAGTTGTTCATTTACTTGGATGAGATCTTCAATTTGGTGAAAACTATAGTCCAATGGCCTCCATCGATCTATTTTTTTAACCTTCTTAACACCACTTTCAATTTAGAAATTCCAAAACTCTATAAAAGATCCCAAAATCTATGCCTTTAACATTTTAAAAGCATATTCTTAGCTCCACATCTTGGTCTAAATTAGTGCATAACCCATTTAGTATGCCAACATACATGAAAGGTCTTGATCTTCTTTTTTCTACTAGAAGAAATCCATGGATCAATGCCTCATATTTCACCACATTTTTAGAACTCACAAATTGTATCCTATGAGTAATGAATAATATCTTGTCCATTGGAAAGACAAGGAAAAAAATGGCCCCAACTCCATTTCTTCTTATAGAACCATCAAAGAACATATTTTATAGTCCATAAGCATCATGTTGGCTAGAAAGTTTGTCGGGAAAAATTGGTGGATTTCTTGCCAACGCGTTTTGGGAATATAAGACCCTCTACTTAACCGGTGCAGCTTTTGTATATGAATGCACGAGTAAAGATGGATTTTCCTTGTGGCCTTACGGTGGGGATTGAATAAGGGCACTCCAATGACCCTAAAAAAATCTTGCAAATATCTGCAAGGGTGGAATTTTATAGGAAAGTGGGAAACGAAGTGAGAATATTGGATAAGAGAAACTAATGTTGCAAGCATAAAATTAGAGTCTTTCATACATCAGTTAGAACTTTCATCACATGCACTAAAATTGGGAAGAAACAATATTTCAAAAAAATAAGACCAATTAGAATTTAATGAACACAAAGTACCGTAAACCCCTTAGTAAAAAAGGCTAGAAAATCCTTCTTGTATTTATGCTCAAGAATAAATTGTACTTAGTATGGGAATGGAAGACATTGAGAATAGTTAAAAATGGCTAACTCTTTTCACTTACAAGTAAGAAAAATATCTCTCATGAACTTACAAGAATAAAACCAACTAGAAGAATTTTAGAATTAGAACCCTTTGAAATGAGGATCTCATTACAATTTATAAAAAATACCTGACTCCTCATCTCCTAAATATCTTTCACATGTCTCAATTTTGTCTTTAGACCATTCATATTCCTATTAAAATATTAAGTCCCTTTTATAAAAACAAGGTGACTTAAATTTTACATCATATTTCTAAAGTTACTTAAAGACATATCAAAGTGTAATCCCTAACTCTACATTAGATTATTGAAGAGAGGGAAAGTTAGGGGTGAGAGAGGAGAGAGAGAGAGAGAGAAAGAAGGAAGAATGATTTTTATGAAGAATCTTCTCTTGTGGACTCTTGGAAAGCTCTACTGGATTGACCTTGATACGTTTGAACCCTCTACGGTGAATGATTGTATTATGTTGCGAATGGGTTGTTGTGTGAAATTTCTTTGGCTGTAGGTGAGAAACCACCTCTAAATGACCTATGGATGCTGCAAACTAAGTGTTTATAAACACTATTAAATGAAACCCTTGGTGATCACAAGTACTGCTCATGAAGATCCCCTCTAAAGAGACTAGAGCTTTAAATCATGCCTTGAATCCCTAAGACATTGTCACACTTTGCTTATTTTATTTGGACATGATCCTGATGAGAAATGATATTAAAGCGTATGAAGGTGTTGTTGATCCCATAAAATTACCAAGTACCCAAGGCATGATGGGTTGTTCTCCGCACGAATAGGGTGCAAAGGCACACATGGAAGTAACTTTTAGGGATGCATGAAGGATCGAGCCTAGGATGGATGGATTCGGGACTTAGTCATTTTTGGACTATGAGTAAATTCATGTTAGGGGAATGAATGGAAAAGTGACCAAATATAGTTATGGATAATGTTAAGCTATGGAGACTTGCAACTCAAGAAAAGCATATTCCAGGGCATCATTACAGTTATCATAATAGGATAAGGAGCCTAGTTTGTTAGGGATTAGATAGAACTTACATGCGAGGATACTCAATTAGGGAAACACATGATGAAATTTGGCATGTTCTTGGGTAGTGGTTAGGCAATCATGAAATATTCCTTTAGGCCTTTTCTTGTAATGATGAGCGGTTAGAGGAGATTCATTGCCATTATTTATTTTGTATGTTTTTGCATGACATTCAGATGGATAAGAGTGTGTATGTGTATAGGATGGAGTCTGTGTGTGATACATGATTGTAGGCTCAATAATGAAGCTATCATAGAGAGCATGTTGAGGCTCTATTGCTATATTATCTCCATCCATGGAATCCTTAATGTGTTCTGGGATACTTTAATGTGATGGAGTAAAACAATGGAGTGGTTCTAAACATTTGTGTTATGGATATCAATATGTTCATCTTATTTTATGTTTCTAGATTCAAATAATTTTGTTCTTAATAATACTCATGGTTTAAATCTTTATTCCTCCTTTTGGTTATAATGTTCTCATCTCTCTTATGTTACATTGATGTTTAGATCTAGTTTCTTTGTTTTCTATCTTATAATACATTCGAGTCATATATGAGCGTTGTTCCTATCATGGTGATAAAATTCTTGAAAAAATCATATAAAGGAGAGGATTGAGATGTGCATGTGCCTCGGGTGAGCTCCTAGTTAGACCGAGTGATATGCCGCGTGCTTAGGGTTTAAAGAGGAGTTAGAGGAAAACGAAGACTACATTTTGGTTCCATTGTCAGGACCTCTTTTTGAAGTTATTATGAGAATGATGTGTAATGACGGAACACTTGACTTTGGAAAGTGTTGAAGCATGGCTTAAAATAACTGAGGATGATTTTTCTTAGAGATTTAACACCGGACCTGATTTTGATGCACGTAAATGGGTAGAAGAACACATGTATGAAATATTTTTTTCCCTATGGAGTTGTATGAATTTCTATCCACATATGCATCTAGGTCAAGTTGGTACTATAGACCTTGTGTATGGACCTAAGATGAGTATCAGAGGCTGCATGATGCTGATCTGACCTGGACCTATGTTGTTGATCACTAGTGGAGTACAAAGTGTGTACTAGTTATACCTTAGAACACACTATTTATACGTATTCTTTCCGGAGGTTGCTGAGTTTGAGTTCTTGAGGGAGCCTAGAGGATCATTCTTGCATGATATTCCATTGACTATCAATATTCTAGTTATTAATTTGATTTTGGAAGCCTTTCCTATGGCTAGGTAAACTCTTGGTAGGTGTGGGGAATGGAAGATAGTGTGGTGAAAGATCATGGACCATGCGGCTAAAATAAAAAGAGAATAAATATGGCTTAAGTACAATGAGGCTCAGGAGAGGAGTTGGAGAGACAACACAAGGTTTCTGGAGTGATGGATTTATGGAGGCAGACATTGCGGGAATTTTTTGAGGTTTGCGTGAGGGCGTGGAATCGAGCAATATACACTACCCCATCTTGGAAAACATGGGAGAGAGACCCCCTCTGATTCTGGTGAGAGCTCATCATTTGGAGAAGGGAGAGTCATAGGTTCACATCTATTCCCACGTGGTTACTAAACCCCGATGCTTAGTTTTCAATATCCAGGAGATAAGTATTGTTAACCTAGTTGGTCTTAGTATTGGTGGTCGAGTGAAACCTAGGAGATATAATTTTTCATTTGGTACATCTATGGCCACACATTTATTTCTTTTATTTGTAGGGATCATGTCTAGTACAACATTTGGATGAGGTGGGGGTACAGAAAGCTTGAGTGATACATCTAGGAGTGGGTCAACTTCGCAAACTGTTAGCTCGTAGTTTAGTGTGACAAAGTGGGGTCACGGAGACACAACCATGTTAGGCCCCTTACATGTGACAGAGGAGAATATAGTGGATCTAGAGGAGTTGGCACTAGTGGATCTAGTTCTGCTGGAGGTGGTGGAAATATTGGAGGAGGCCGAGGTTCTAGATCTGGTGGGCAATGGAATCAACAACCTCAACAGGTATTTTTTGAGATGTCTTTACATTTTCCTAATTATAAGGGTATGGAAGATGTTTATGAGAATGTGCACAAATACAAGTTCTTTATGGAACACGAAGGGTATCACTACCTCAGAGCGGAAGGTGAATCAATTTTTAACCATGTTACAAGTGTGTGCACATAGTGGTACTAGAAGTATGATCTAAACTAGACAATGGGGGATTACATCATGATGTGTGATGTGTTTTTGGCAGAGTTCCACATTCCTAAGTTTGAATAGAAGAGCATTAATATGTTGAAGGAGATTCAAAAATGAGTGGAGAGTGTCTGGGAGTATGATGCACACTTCAAAACTCTCTTGTCTAAGTTTTCTTATGATATTCACCCATATCAGCATGCTCGGTGGTTTGTTGGAGGAATGATCACTCCGTTTAGGAGGGAACTTTCACATAAGATCCTCATAGATCCACATGAGATTCCTAAGGTTTCCTTATGTGATGAGGCTATGGGAAGCATTGATACACGACATTATTCCAGTTCTTGAAGCCCATATTGCTTCCATAGCAAAGTAGTTGGAGAAACTATTTACAAATTGGGCTCATGAGTCTCGTAGTGGGCTATGGTGCATAGAATTAAAAGTAGAGGAACATATAAAGGATAGTTTCCCATGAAGATCAATGTGTGCTATGTCAATGGACTGTGAGATTTTCCACAGAGATCATGATGCAAGTAGGTGTCTGTTGTTGGAACGCACGATCCAAAAGAATGTATCTTGCTATTGCAATATTTTCACCTCTTGTAGGTTGATAGACTATATCCATGATGCCATTGATATCGGTGTTTTCTAGACTAGCATTTCCAGTAGTTCCGAGGATGATGGTCATCATTATGAAGGGTGTGTGGATGGAGGAAGCCATGGAAGAGGCTTTCGAGGTGGATTCTTAGGCCGTAGCAACCATGGAGGGGGAGAAGTGAATTTACCCATGGAACCTATTATAATTATGGGTCTACGTAAGAACATTACAAATAGGAGTGTCCCGATTTGATGTAGTGCTCTTGGTGTGTGAGGAAAAAAAGTATGAAGAGTTCTGAAGTTATATGAGCATATAATATAGAGAAGAAGAAGGATAAGGGTATTGGGATGGTGAGTATATAGAAATATGATAAAAAATGGATGCCATGAGTGGCACATGAATCTGAATTAGAACATGTGTTGGTGACGACGTGGGCTAGGGATGTGTGTGCCAGGAGATATGAAATAAAATACCACTTGTTACAAGGGAAGAGGTGATACATGGGAAGTATCTAGACTTGGCTCATCATAAGGAATTATATCAAGATACCATGGAGGTGATTAGGAGTCTTCAAGGGGAGATTCAATGCTTGAAGGAGAAATCATGGAAGTTGGAGCAAAATAAAATCATTAAATTCACTCAAGTAGATATAGATGAAGTCGGGAAAGTATGTAAGATGTTGTGCTAAGAGAATATCATCCCTCTATTAGGAGAGTGTTTGAGAGGAAAATTACCAAGCATGGGAGGAGGGAGTGAGAGGCAAGTTTTACATGTTAATTTATCTCCTCACAATATTGACTATGATAAGGAGACTACATTGAAAAAATTTGTTGATGAATGGATCCTAAGTAATATTCTAATTGACATGGGAACAAAAGTTAATGTTCTCACCTTAGATGCTTGGAATCAAATGGGAAGACCTCTATTATAACTTTCTTCAAATGTGTTTTATATGGGTAACAAGACAAAGGTGATGCCCATTGGTGTCTTAAATGATTCTCCTATAGCTATCCAAGGGGTGAAATTCATAGGAGACTTCAAATTCTTGGCACTTGTTGAGGTGGAAAACTTTCCAGTGTTACTTGGGTTACCCTAGTGCTATAAGAATAATGTTGACTTACGATTAAATTAGAGGTATATAAGTTTTGAGAGAAAGGAGGAACGTGTTGTCATTCCTTTGATGGATGGAAATTCAACACCCTATACTTTGAGCCCTTGGGAGAATAAGACTTGAACCATATCTATGTGTGCACTATAAGAGACCCTTAGGTTGTGCATCCAACAAAAGGAGGCATTATTCAGTGGGAAGACACTCAATATATAAGTGATAAAACTAGTGTGGCATGTGACAATTTTGTTCACGAGACATATGAGGTAGTTGGATGGTATTTAAGAGGCTCTGTGACAAGAGTAACAAAGGTGCACTTATTCAGGCACCTAGGAGGAAGACAATTTTCGAGTTACACTAGGGAAGGGAACCCTGATGTTTTCCTATGAGTAACGGAGACCCAGTGGAGATGTGAGATCTAAATAAGAAGTATGCTTATCTATACATTGTGAAGGACCACATCATGTTGGTGGGTGACCCATCGAGATAACCTGCTAGAGTGGCATGAGGTGAGAATCACATTCTCTATTAGGTTTCTCTAGAAGAAATGCACTTACTACTATACAAGACTATCATGGGAAGGAACCCACCTCGTTCCACATCCAGGCATGTGAGAAGGCTTGGATGGAAGGAACGGAAGCCTTTCCTCCATCACTATGGGTGCATAATATTTAATCCACCTTATAAGGTTGAGCGCAAACATGGTAAGTTCATTCATATTTGCACTATCAAACTAGAATCTAGAAGGAATTGACAATCGATCTCATTCAAAAAAATTATTATTAGAGTATGAAGCCTTGATGAAATGAGGCACTCGCAGGATGTTAATCACCTAACTATGGGAAATAGTGCCATGGAAGAGGAAATAGTACTAGAGTTATTGGGTGAACTTATTTTGGAGGCATGTTTCGATGAGGAAGAATAAGAGGAGGTACATCTTGAGCACACCTACATACAAAAGGAGAAAGGAAAGTTTGTTTATGTTATAGATAGTAAAGAGGTGGAGAACTTGGATGTTAACCATACTGTGGGTATGTGTGAGGTCATGGATAGTGCTTATGAGGAATCACACGCTTACCATGAACCCTTAAAAACTAAGAAGGTTAACATTGTCTTAGAGGCGGAACTCAAGGAAGCTACTATTGGGGATTATTGGTTGGAAAGGGAGGTTTCAAATATTATTTATCTACTGCATGAATTATAGGATTTATTCCCATGTTAGTACCACAAACTCAAGGGATTTCACCACTCTTTAGGATATATGAAGATCAAACTGCAAGGAGGGCGCACATCCAATTCAGAAGAGACCTTATTGCATGAATCTAAATCATGCATCAAGGTCAAAGAGGAGATTGACAAGATGATCGCATCAGGCATCATTGAGGCTGTTGAGGAATCAGATTTGATAATTCTAATGGTCATCAACATTAGGAAGGATGGGAGGATAAGGATTTGTGTTGACTACAGGTATTTTAATGTGGTGTGTGTCATTGATCCTTTCCCAACCCAATGCAATGAAGAAATCCTGGAAGGAGTAGTCGGGTGCAAGATCTATTCATTTATATATGGAATTTTGGGGTATTATTAGGTTAAAAGTGTAAAGGAAGACAAAGAGAAGATAACTTTCACTCTTGAATGAGGAATTTTTCCTATACGGTAATGCCTTTTGGACTAAATAAAATGCATGTTATGTTTTTGCGCATTGTGGTTTAGGCATTTTAGGACTTCATCCATAAGTTTATTCAAGTCTACCTAGATGATTGGATAGTTTGAGACTAGTAAAGGATCATTATGACAATCGAGGTTGATGTTGGAGAGATGCTAGTAGTTGAGTATATCTCTCAACATTAAGAAATGTGTTTTCACTACTCCATTTGGTACTACTGTTGGTTCATATCATATGTAAAGAAGGCTTGTTGGAGGGTCCCTGCCAAAGTTACGCTTATCATGGGATGGGGGAGCCTACTAGCGAGCATAGTGTGTGGAATACTTGGACATACAGGGTATTACAGGAAGTTCATCAAGGGCTATGCAAATATTGTCACACCATTGGAAGAGTTACTAAAACACAAGAATAAGTTCTATTGGGGAGAGGTGCAACAAACAACCTTTGACATAATGAATAATAGACTCATTTCTGCACCCATATTATACTTTCCCTCTTGGGATAAGCCTTTTCACATGCATGTTGATGCATCCGGGATGACGATTGGATCAATCCTAACAAAACTTGGAGAGGTAATTGTTGACCATACCTTGTTCTTTACTAGTAGGAAGCTAACCCCAATAGAAAAAAATTATACTACCATGGAGCGCAAGACATTGTCGATGATCTACGTGTTGCACAAATTCAGGAAATATTTTCTAGTGACATATTTTATCTTTTAAACTTACCACATGACAATAAACTACTTGGTGAACAATCCCATCTTGTAAGGGCACATATGCAGGTTGGCCCTATTGTTTCAAGATTTTGAGTTTACTGTTTATTGTAAAACCAAGTAAGAGTAATTTTGGGCATGGCCATTTATCAAGGATTGACTCAGAGAGGATTCGTAAAGCATTGAGGATACAATTCTTGATGTACAACTATTTAGATTGCACCAAACACACTATGATTTGGAAGATATTGTTGTGTTCTTAAGAATGGGTGTACGTCATAAGGGATGAAGGCCTCAAAGAGGAAATAATTAGTTGTACGTGTCATGCCCTACATGTTAATTAGTGGAGACCTATACAAGTTATGTCGGGGAAGAGGTATTGCGCCAAAGTGTGTACTAGATGATGAGCACGTTGTAATCGTGGAGGAAGCACATGGTGGGATTGCAGGAGGACACTATGTAAGAAATGCCATTGTGTGGAAAATATTATTGGTAGGAATTTGGTGGGAAATCCTTTACCAAGATTGTATTGAATATTGCAAGGCATGTGATCATTGTCACCGCCTGGTAATCCAACAAAAAGGGATGAAATGCCATTGAGACCAATACCTAGTGATGAACCATTAGATAAATGGGAAATCAATTTTTAGGCCCTATTTCACCTACCACACAAAGGAAGGGTTCACGTTATACCATTACTTGTACTAATTATCTAACATGGTAGGCAGAGGCAACACCTATGAGGGATTGCATGGCAGCCATAGTAGCCAATTTTTTTATGGAAAAACATCATTAGCTGATATGGGTTCCCACTGAGTTTAACGAGTGATACAGTACACATTTCCTAAATGAAATAATCAAGATTCTATTGGAAGAATTCATGGTGGCCCATCACAACACTACCCCTTACCACCAACAAGCTAATCAAATTTTTGAGTCACATGTTGATCGAGATTTGTGATGTTGGGAAATAGGACTAGGATGACAAATTCTTGGCCATGATATGAGCATATAGAAAAATTATAAAAGATTTAACATAGCCACACAATTTTAATCAAGTGTTTCATGTAAAATTTTTATTTCTGAAAGAGTTCATGCTAGCTCTCTCTATGTATTAAGTGCGCAGGAGGATTCACCTACCAAATGTGTGTTGTAACAATGACACATTCATAATTTAATGTAGTTGTATGAAATATGATCCCTTGCTAGATGGAGTTATAGGACCGAGAAGGCATGAAAAAGGCATGGCACGATTGTCACATTAAGAATAAGAAATTTTAGGTTGGGAAGGTGGTTTTACTTAATGATTCTAAGTTTCGCACCATCCGGGAATCTCAAAGTCTATTAGTTGGGCCGAATATTATGTTATGTATGTGGAGCCTGTTTTCATGTTAGAGTGTGGTACACCTTCTATGTGTTACACTCGGGTATTTTTACGGCGGTCCCACTCGCCGGTGAGCGGGTCGGGGGTTTGGGGTGAAGCCCCGATGCAAATTTTCATGGGTGGTTTACTAACCCATGGGTAATGGGTAATCTTGTTATGGGCTATTTTTGGGTCCATGGTTTTTGGTACCCATTGTTCGATACCCAATGTTTTGTATCAAACTACTTAAGCAATTTTCTATTTATATGGTCTTATGCATATGATAGAAAGATAAGCAAATGTATTGCAGATGTGTTTTGAATTTAGGTGTGAATTCTGTAGAGTTTGTTGAGCATAGCTCCAAACAGATCTGGGTATTGTATTGAGAGAGTGGAGGCTTGTAATAAAATTTGAGCAAGTGATTCTTGGTGGACGTAGCCCAAATTGGGTGAACCATGTTAAATCTTGTCTCTCTGTGTTGTGTTATTTATTATGCACTTTTATTTGAGATCTGTAATATTTTCTGCATTTTAGTTTCTCTTATTACTACGATTCTGTAAGGGATTATTCCGAATATTTTATATATTATTTCCTAACAATTGGTATCAGAGCCTGGTTTGGTTTTCTGAAGTGTTGAATCGCATGGAAAGTTTTATCTTGAGTGGGAGCTATGGCAGATGATGGAAGATATAGGGTTGATAAATTCAACAGGAATAATTTCAGTCTTTGGAAGATGTAGAT
The DNA here is from genome assembly GCA_018340775.1 of Taxus wallichiana var. yunnanensis. Classification (NCBI taxonomy): domain Eukaryota; kingdom Viridiplantae; phylum Streptophyta; class Pinopsida; order Cupressales; family Taxaceae; genus Taxus; species Taxus wallichiana. The sequence continues at coordinate 983,980,860 of CM031240.1, forward strand.
GGAAGATTACCTCTATCAGAAGGATATATATACTCATTGCATTCTGAGAAGGTGAACAAACCCCCAAATATGACAGATGCGGAATGGGATTTGTTGGATTAGAAGGAACTTGGAATGATATCATTGTGTCTTGCATCTTCGGTATTATTTAATGTTTGAAAGGAAAATACTACAAAAGATCTAATGGATGCATTAGGGAAGTTGTATGAAAAACCCTCTGCCTCTAACAAGATATTTTTAATGAAAAAGTTGTTTAATATGAAGATGTCTGAGAATAGTTGAAGAGAGATCATTTAAATGATTTCAATATGGTTGTGAATATGCTAGCTTCGATTACAATAGAATTTGATGAAGAAGGTAGGGATTTATTAATTCTATGCTCTTTCCCTTAAAGTTGGAATAGCACAGTAATGTGGGTAAGCAACTCGGTTCCAGCTAACTCAAAGTTGAAGTTTGAGGATGTTGTAGGGGAGATTCTAAGTGAGGAAATGTGAAGAAAAAGCTCCAGGGAATATTCTACTTCAGGGAATGCTTTGATAGTGGAAACTAGAGGGAGACAGAAGAATAGAGGAAACTGTGGAAAATCAAAAGATTGGGCAAGGTCAAAATCTAAGAGCAAGATTGTATGTTGGGCTGTGGAAAGTCTAGGCATGCAAAGAAGGACTATTGGGAGCTTGAGACAAGAAGAAACAAAAAGAAGAAAATAAGGAGGAAAATGTGGCATCGGGTAATGTATGTCAAGATGCTTTGATTCTTTCTTCACATAATATTATTGAATCTTGGTTTTAGATTTAGGGGCTTCTTTTCATGCTACTCCACGAGTGCATTATTTTGTTGATTATGTTCAAGGAGATTTTGGGCATGTTTTTCTTGGTGATGATGAGCCTTGTAGTATAGTTGGAAAAGGTTCTGTTTAGGTTAAGATGCAGAATGGGAATACATGGATATTGAAGGATGTCAGACATGTGCCTACATTAAGGAGAAATTTGATATCGACAGGGCAATTGGGAAGTGATGGTTGTACTGTGATATTTACAACTGACTCTTGGAAGGTTACTAAGGGTGCTCTTGTGGTGGCAAGAGGTAAGAAGGTTGGAACCTTATATTTATCCACTAATAGTACTAATGATTGTAATCTTGTGGCTTCAGATGTAGATACAACATTATGGCACTATAGGCTCGGTCATATGAGCCATAAGGGCATGGACATCATAAAGAAGAATTTTCCTGGATATACAAAAATAGGTTTGGATTTCTATGAGAACTACATATATGGGAAACAGAAGCGAGTAAGGTTTCTCAAGGTTGGACCTATGAAGAAAGAGAGTAAGTTAGAGCTGGTACATTCTGATGTGTGGGGGCCGGCTCAGGTATCATCTCTTGGGGGTTCAAGTTATTATGTTACTTTTATTGATGATGCAACAAGGAAAGTTTGGGTTTATTGTATTAGAAACAAATATGATGTATTTGACACTTTTGTTAAATGGAAAGCCTTGGTAGAGAATTAAATAGGTCTTAAGCTAAAATGTCTCAGTCGAGATAATGGAGGGCGATTGCAGTAATGAATTTAATGATTCTTGTTTTAAGAATGGAATCCGTAGGAAAAAGATGGTTCCGGGAACTCCACAACAAAATGGGGTATCGAGAAAGGATGAAAAGAATAATAATGTAACGTCTTTAGGAGCATGAGGTTATATGCAGGACTACCTCTTTCTTTTTGGGTAGAAGCGGTGAGCATAGTTGTGTACTTGATAAACAGAGGACCCTCAAGTGCCTTGGATGGAGGCATACCTGAGGAGGTATGGTATGGTAATAAAGTTGATTATTCATTTCTTAGAGTCTTTGGATGTGAGGTGTTTGTTCATATAGACAAGGATGATAGGACCAAACTAGAGGCTAAATCAGAAAAATGTACTTTCATTGGTTATGGTGGTGATGACTTTGGATTTAAATGTTGGAGTATTAAGGAAAAGAAAATAATTCGGTCTAGGAATGTGGTCTTTAATGAGAAATTCATGTATAAGCAACAGTTGCAGGAAAACAGGGAATAATCCAAGAAAGAATATGTAGTGGTAGAGGATCTTTCGGATGGGAAAGTGACCCATGAATCAGTTCAGGAACCTACTCAATAGAACCCCAAACTCCTACAGTGATGAGGTATTATAGGGTAAGAAAAGAACCTGAATTTTTTTCTCCTTCTCTTTATTATTTATTACTCACCGATAGTGGAGAGCTAGAGAGCTTTGATGATGCAATGTAGGTAGATGCCGGAAGAAGTGGGATCAATCCATGCATGAGGAGGATAATTCTTGCATGGAGAACCAGACTTGAGATTTGGTGAAGCTATCGGAAGGGAAAAGAGCATTGCAGAACAAGTGGGTGTACTGATTTAAAGATGAAGAAGGAGGAAATAAAATATATAAGACCCGGTTGGTGGTCAAGGGTTTGCATGAAACAAGGTATAGATTTTGATAAGATATTTTCTCCGTAGTAAAAATGACTTCTATTAGAACTATTCTTGGAATAGTGGCAGCGAGAAGACTTGCACTTAGAACAGATTAGATGTAAAAGCGCATTTCTCTATGGTTATTTGGAGGAGGAACTATATATGCAGCAACTAAAGGGCTATGAGGTCAAATGTAAAGAGGAGATGGTGTGTAAATTGAAGAAGAGCTTGTATGGCTTGAAACAAGCTCCATGTCAATGGTATAAGAAGTTTGATAGCTTCATGATGGAGCAATGTTATATTAGATGTCATTCTAACCATTGCGTGTATACAAAGAAATTTGAGGAAGGAAGTTATATTATCCTGTGTTTGTATGTTGACGACATGTTGGTTGCAGGTAAAAACATGCAGGAAATAAAAGTACTCAAGAAATGGCTAAGTGAAGCCTTTGATATGAAGGATTTGGTTGTAGCCAGACAAATTCTTAGTATGAGGATAACTCAAGATAGGAGGGAACGGAAGTTGACTTTATCTCGGAAAGTACATTAAGAAGGTATTGGATAGGTTTAACATAAAGGATGTTAAACCGGTTGGGACTCCTTTGGCAGGCCATTTTAAGTTATCAAAGGAGCAGTGTCCCAAGACAGAGCAGGAAAGAAACTATATGTCCATGGTACCTTACTCATTAGCGGTTGGCAATTTGATGTATGCTATGGTGTGCACTAGGCCTGATATTGTCCATGCAGTGGGAGTTGTGAGTAGATTTATGAGTGATCCAGGTAAAGATCATTGGCAAGCAGTAAAGTGGATCCTTTGCTATTTGAGAGGGACCATGGGGATAGTTTTGTGCTACATTGGATCAAACACCACTTTACATGGTTATGTAGATTTAGATATGGCTGGAGATGTTGATAGCAAGAGGAGCATGACAGGTTATATTTACACTATAGGTGGGACAGCAGTGAGCTGGATTTCACAATTACAGAAGCTGGTGGCTTTATCAACCACGGAGGCTGAGTATGTTGCTGCCATAGAGGCAAGAAAAGAGATCATTTGGTTACAAAAATTTCTTGAGGAGTTGGGGCATAAGCAGAAGGAATGTAAGCTGCATAGTGATAGTGAGTCAGAGTGCTATACACCTAGCTAAGAACTCTACTTTCCACTCCAGGACGAAGCATATACAGTTGAGATATCACTTCATTAGGACAACTTTGGAAGAACATAAGTTAAAGTTGGAGAAGATTCATACCAGTCAGAATCTTGCAGAGACATGATTCTTGGTGGATGTAGCCCAAATTGGGTGAACCACGTTAAATCTTGTCTCTCGTGTTGTGTTATTTATTCTACACTTTTATTTGAGATCTGTAATATTTTCTGCATATTAGTTTCTCCTGTTACGATTTTGTAAGGGATTATTCCACATATTTTATCTCTTATTTCCTAACATATTATATCCTTCATACTAGATTCAGGTGCATGCGTTTCAAGTGCAAGATGGGACATGGCTATCAGTTATTTCAATGGAAGTAAGCTAAATTCCTATTATAAATATGGATTTTGTGTGCTTGTAGATAATGTAGTATTTCCAATTAGATTAGGTTTCCCTTAGTGCATTTCCCTTTTGTGTGTTTCATTTTGTCATATTTTTTCTTTGTTTAATCTTTTCGGTGTTGTGTTACATGTTGAGTACGCGGGTATATAATTACATTGGAATAAATTCCATTCATGGAGCATTGTGCATATATTTAGAGTGGGGTGGATGGATTGGTATATATGTTTGGATATGGTTGACAAATTATTTGAGAAGATGGATTTTGGGAGACTCGTTCTAAATGATTAGTGCAAAGGTAGGATAATGAGTGGTATTTTGTATAATGTGTTCAAATTCATGTGGTTATAAAGGTGTGTTGAGAAAATTTTTAAGACCACAGAGAAGAGAAACAATGATCGCACAATATATCAAGAGGAAGGCGATACCATGGGGAACTACTAGGTGAACAACATAGAGGTTATGTACTTTGACATGATGATGAACGTGAAGGAGATATGTTGTAGTGAAGTGGTATTGGAGTGCTAGAAGGTTATAATTATGACATGCGAAGGGGAGTCTTGAAATTTGATTCAAGTGAAATAAATTTATTTATTAAAAGAGACATTAATACACTTGGTCGAAGGAACTACACTTCGAAGGAACTTTAAGGTGTTGAAAAAGTATAAATAGAGGGTAAAGGTATTCATTTTGACTAATTTTCCTTATCAAATTTTTGTGCTCCTGAATTAAAGTGTGACAAGGGTTTTGTGAAAAAGAATGAGTTACTTATCACGAACTAGTAAGATTGTGCAAGCTATAACATGATCTTGTAGTATAACAAGCAAGGAAGAAGACAACAGAGCAAGATGGGGTTACATGAGAGAAAAGTGTGGAGGTTTTCAAGTTAGGGCATATGAAGGAAAATTTGGAAGCACCTAGGGCATGAAAGAATGATAGAAAAAGGATATGGCACATAAGAAAGCTTGTACAAAGAGACTAGTGGTGGAAAAGGAAGAACCCATGGAAGTCTATTTGGAAATGCAGTCTCCCCCAGGGGTTATTAAGGAAGAGAAATGGAGCTCGAAGTTGTACAAATGAAAAATCTATGAATTCAACAACAAAACAATTGAATATGATGATTTAATATGGGTGGATCTATACAAGGAGCTACTAGGGTTGGATGAATAAGGAAACCCTAGGGTAGGTGATTTAGAGAAGAGGGAGTTGCATACAACTGGGATTTTGTAGCTTTAGGAGTTGTCATTTTTTGCTAAACCTACACCGATGTTCAAATGGTTGATGTCACAAGTGCATGAAGACCTTTTCTACTTTGCAAGGAGAAGGATGAGAATCATAGGAAATTTAATCAATAGGGTAATGGGCCTGTAAAACAAATGTAAAGACATGGCCCTTGATTCAAGTGCCAGTGCGAAGGTAGAAGAGCTAGCTAAGAAATTAAACTATGAGAAGGTGTGAAGGGCACAAGTTATTGTGGATCTACCTGTAGACACTAAAATTAGGTCACACTCCCCCTTCATCCCTCGACATATAAGCCCCCCTTTATTACATCTACCTAGCCATGACCCCCTTCACCCTACTAATATTAATTTAATTAAATTAATGCATTATCCTCACTATATTTATTATTTAAATATCTTATTTAAATAATATCTACACAAACAATTCACTTAGACACCTCACCAAGCTAACTCAACCTAAGACCTATTCTTAGCAAGTTACCATAACTAACTAAGACTTACCCAAACCCTAAAAATCAATGCCTACACTCCCTCTAACCACATTCCCACATGCTCACAAGAAGATCCCAGTCTAATCTGTGGGATAATGACACAAGATATGAGGAAATCAGGAGGATCTCCCTAAGTTTAGTAAACCTAGAAAATCCCACCTTGACCGATGTCGGTTTCCCATAATTGTCGCTGGTTAAGCCGTACCACCGTCGGTTACCCATTTTATCCCCTAAAATACCTTATTATCAAGGTTGGAAAACATTGGGAGAAAAAGTGGACGAGCAAGAACAAAATCTCAAAGAGATAACACATCTTCAGAGAGCCAATTCCAACAAGAACTAACATCCAAGGAAGGAGATTGAGGATCTTCTCCTGCACAGCCTTCCCAGACCACATTTTGATCTATCCAAGAAAAATAGGAGTGTGCATGCAGCCCATGCAGAAGCTTTTCTTCAGTTGGTGATCACTTGCAACCTTCAAACCCATCATCGAACCTCCATCCTTCACACATAGACTTTTAGAAATGAAATCCAAGTAAGTACAACATCATACTTTCCTGGTTATTTCATTTTATCATTGTTTTATCATCCATTGTTTATATTGCTCCCTATTGACCATCTCCAACATTTTTTACCTCCATAGACCTATCAAAACCTCACAAAAACCCATTCCAATCACCCAATACCTTGTCCCAACCAACCAAATCCTTTTTGTAATCACAAAGGAGATTAAAAACTCGTTACTCGTGTCATTTCCAGATCTCACAAGAATAAAGCGCCGATTGTACCTAACCATGGTCATCACCCCTAACCGATGCCGGTTTTTATGTTTTCCCACACTGCCTTATGAGACCTACCTACCTAATTTTACCTCACTCTCACTCACTTGTGACCTATCTAAGACCTTTATCAGACCTGCAGAACCAAGAACTAACCATTTGACCCGTGGATTCTATTCTAGCTTAGCCTGTTAGATTAGATATGTTTTCTTATTATGTGTTTAAGTGATATACCTAAATCATTTGAAAATAACAATAGGATTTACCTTGTTTTCAGCATTAATTTTTTTAAAACAAAGTGGATTGACAGCCATCTAGGAAGTATCATGCTTCCTGGATCTAGCTCACGCTAGGCAAGTTCACTGCCCATATTGTTTAATTCTTTCTAGTGGTCTTGCTTTCATTACAGGTAGTTCCTCCTAGCCAAAAGGAAGCTCTCACGGTCAGCTATGGATTCGGAAGTCATACACGCGTAACAACCCATCAACCAACATTTGAACAGGTATTCCTCCTATGCCCATTACCCTATTTGTTTCATCAACAATTCAAAGAAACAATCTAAGAAAAAGGTGAAACATTTTGGCACACCCGGTGGGACCCATCCGGGGTTCCTTGCATTTCATTCATTCCTAGGAAAAAATTGTGTGTTTGTTTCCCTTCTAAAAGTGTACACACTAATTTTCTTCCTGGTAATCCACTCCTTTCTATTTTCTCTAAAGGAAACTTTTCTTTTGGTGTATTTAAAAAGAATCATTTCTTCATGTTTTCTGCATTTTAGTGAAAGAGCATCCCTCTTCCTATTCATCTTATTGTGTCATCCAATTTCACATTTTCGATTTGGGTTTTAAAATCATTACATTTCATTCTGATTTTCTGCATTAGCTCACATTAATTGAGGGAAACCTATATGCTGGAAGTCATTACCAGCTGATGGTTGACAAACGAATCATAGAAAATAACTTCTATCCTCTTCTCTTCTCTCGAGTCTTACCAAACCACACAAAAATTCAAATACATATATTCTTAAACAACATCTTACCGGAAGAACCCGTAGGTGATCACACGATCATGACATAGTGGGCACCCAGTTCACTACTCTATCGAGTCATACTTCAAAGCAAAGCTCACCCCCACAATAACAAACCTGAAACCTCACCCATTAGATCTCCTTATTTGTAGGAAGCCGTCCTCACCAAAAACTCTATTTCACAATTCATGCGTCAGTCCCTTAATAGCATAAGCTAAACAAACATAATAGAAAAGGGCACTCTTAGGATCACATTTTCTTAGTGTTTCTGCTTGGTTTGTGTTTTGAGGTGAAATATCACGTTCATCACTTTTTTTGTTCATCCTTGCACACTCCTCATCATAGCTAGTGTATTCCGGCTTCACCTGAGTGTGCCTGGGCCATATCAGCATCATTCCCAAAATTCGGGTCCGATTCCATGTCAAATTCTAATTCACAACCACTTTTCTCATCATCTTTGTTTCACCCAATCTCCAAGTAACCGTCATCGGTTACCTCTGACCGCCATTAGTTAAACCCAACCGACATCGGTTCTAGGTCCTTTTGCTAACCTACTCAAAAGGACATTCTCACTTCACTTTTCTCCACTTCCCATAGTCTCTATCACTATCATTTTTTTCCCATTAACGTTTTACACATCCCCAGATTTGGCATACTTGTCATATTTTTCCTTCTACCTCACTGATTACTCACTGCCTATTTTCTACAGTGACCGACAATGGTTACCCCTAACCGACATCAGTTTTCCCTAACCGGCATCGGTTAGCCTATTTCACATTCCACCCACCATTTGTTACTTCATCCATTTTTTTCTTGCTGTTCTCTGTACCATTTACAGAGAAGTAACCCCACCTGATCAGTACTAGTTCACATGGTACTAACCCAAAGACAAGCAAACACCCTCGTGTTCCACGCTAGTTGCCAACCTGCTCCCACCTAGTCCTTCACCACCTTCTATTTTATCACCAGCCATGGATCCTATCCAGCCTACTAATATCGCTACCGAGAGATGAGGAGTTCACACGAATCCTTGACCAAAACCCTGTTGCCTTGTAGTTTTACCTCTCCCATTCGTCCACTCGAGACACCTCGGGTCAGTTGATATACGACATGCCCATATCTATCCCCTAACTCTCGCACCCACTTCCGCATCAGCCCCATCTGGCTCCATGCTACCTGCATCCACCTTATCCCCAGTCATTTCGTAGTTAGGTTTCATACCCCCCATGACTGCCACATGTCTGTTACCTCTGTGGCACCCATTACATCCACCATACCCTCGACGATTACCCCAAACACAACCTCATCCATCCCTCATGTCTCACACATACCTATAGCTACATTCCCACCTCCAGTGTTGGTGACCCCTACCCCATTTCAGAACATAGTTCTTTCCATTCCACAATCATTAGCCCCTATTTCCACTAGGGTTACCACGACCCTTCCTCCCCCATATACATACTACCAACAACTACCTGTTTCATCTATTATTCATTTTGGGTACATACCCCCTATTTCCTTGCCTTCTTCTCCACCACCTTACATGGTAGCCCCATACACTAGAATGCCACACCCATTATATGTTCAAAACCAACCTCCTCATGTTATAGGAGGCATCCAATCATCACAACCCACCAACGACCTAATTAAATTGATGATGGACAAGATGCAAACACTAGAGGCATCGTTTCTGGCTCCCACAACACTCTCACTTATGATGAGATTTGTAACAAGCCTATTCACCCATCCATTCCCATCCATTCATACCCTGTGCATTGGGAAATGCCTAAATTCAACCGCTTTAATAGTAAGGAAGACCCACAACAACATTTACGCTCATTTAAACATGGATGTTATTTGATTGCTCATGACGATGCCTTACTTTTGAGAACTTTTCCCATGTCCCTCACTTGAACCTACATTAGATCAGGTATATGGGTTACCCAAACACTCCATATTTTCATTCAATCATGTAGCCCAAGATTTTTGGATCATTTTTTTATCAATATCACTAAGAAAGTTATCATGGCTAGTGGATCATAATGGGAAGTGAATGTCGGTTTGGGTGTAGGCATGGTTGGTTGTCTGGGAATTATTTTTGGAAGAGTAGCAACAGGTTGAGTTATGGGTTTAGGCAACCTTTGGTGAGGTTTGAGGTATCGGTTGGGTTATAGTAGATGGATGGGTAGGAGGGTGTGGGGTTGTTTTGACTACCTTGTTGTGGGGTAGTGGGGTTTTGTTTTTGGGTTGCACCTTCTTGGGTAAAGGTGATGTGGGTATACGGGGTCTAGAAGGAAAAGTAGATGGAGGAAGAGGGTGAGTTACCCATAGGGATAATGGGGGTGCTATGAAGGTAGATGACGCAGGTCATGCTTGGGGTGTGAGGGACAATGACTGAAGTGTAGTAGGTAGTGAAGCAATGGCTGAAGGTATCGGAGGTATTGGTGGTAAAGAGACTGCAGGTGTGGGTATGAGTCATGTTGTGTGCCTAGGTAGGTTAGAGATTTGTGAGGAAGGAATGGGTTGTTGTGTTATTGGGTTATGAATGGGTGAGGGGTGCTTGACCATGTTGGGTAGCTGAGGTCTTAAGGCTAGATGGGACAAGTGTGGGTGTGATTGGTGTGGTAGGGATATGAGGTTGATGAGTTTGTTTCTTTAGTTTGGTTATCGAGTAGGTGTGGTTTTAACGTTGGAGGATGTAGCTAAATCTAGTTTAATAGGTGGATGAGTAAGGCTGGTGGTCAAGGTGACCCCTAAAGTGGTAATAGGTTTAGTGGAGGTAAATATTGTGGGTATGGGTTTGGGTTTAGGCATAGGTCGGGTTATAGGTAAGGGTGTGGTGTGAGTGTTAACAGATATCATGGAAGGGGTTGCAACAACAGTGGTTGTATGTGGTTTGATGGGTGGAAATGTGCTTGGGTAGATAGTGGAGGTGTCATCGAGGGATCTCTGCATTTGTGTTGAGACAGGGAGTAAGAGGCACCCCCATAATAAAGCCTTATCCACATAATCCAAGTGATCGACCAAACATGAGAATGGCACGTTTGTGGGTGGAGTTGGTGAAGACCTAATGGGAATTCCCGTAAAATGCATCTTAGAGATGGGGAATCAGCTAGCTTCAACTTCGTGGGTAAGAGAGCTGAAAGTAGGTCTGTTGGATGTCGGGTAGTGGATGGAGAATACTCGCCAAGAGGAAAAGGTATCCCCACCGGGTCTATGATGGGTGGAAGGGATGATGGGAGTTCCTCTATGAGTGGAGGAACAGATAGGTGCTCCTCTGTGGGTGGAGGAGGTAATGGGTGCTCCTTTATGGGTGGAGGAGGTAATGGGTGCTCCTCTACAGGTGGAGGAGGTATGGTAGGTAAAGGTTCGCTAAGTGGAGAAGCTAGGGGTGAGATGGTCTCAATGTCAGCAGAAGACTCCTCCGGAGGTGATGTAGGAGATGAAGGGTGTTCTTCTATTGGTGAAGGAATAGTGACGGTTGGTTCAGATGTGGAAGGAGGATTTCGGGCTAGGATTTCCTCTATGGAAGGGATGTGAGGTAATTGAGAGGTGACAAGTACCTTGTTAAAGATTACATGAACCTCATGAGTATGGGTATCATGAGTGGATGTCTCACCTATTTGATTGGATGAAGGGGCATGATTGGGAAATGGTTTTTTAAAGATTTGTATATTTTGGTTGGGGGTGGCGTTGGGATTATCCACAGTCAACTCGCCTTTCTCGAGCATTTCTTGGACAATATTCTTAAAAGTGATGCAGTTGTCATCACTATGACCTTTCACTCGGTGATAGTTACAGAAATATTGTTCCTTATACCATGCGAGCATGGGGCGAGTAGGGTCAAAACTAGTGTGTGGTTTTATGGGTGGAAGGGTGATGGCACCAGCTTTGATAAGATTTTCTAAAACAGAAGAGTAAGGTTCCCCAATTGGGGTATATTTTTATTGCTCTTGTCTGAATCGAAAAGCCTAGAACAGTGATAGATTAGATGAGGGTGTAGCTTGATTAGATGGATGAGTTGGGCCAGCCTTGAGTACCACTGCATTAGTGGTACCTTTAGCTTTTGAATAATTGGTTGGTGGTTTGGAAGAAGAAGAGGTTTCAGTTGACTTGAATGCCGAATTCTTATTTTGTAATTGGATTTTCTTCTCTTCAATGGCTCGAATCTCTAACTTTTGTGCCATAGTGAATGCCTCATCAAATGTTTAGAAAGTTTGGACCTATAAGGTCGGGGAGATATGTCTAGGCACAAGCTCGGGTAAAGAGCTCGATGATCTCATCAAACCCTTTTGGTTTGGGTTTAAGAGGATCGTAAGGTTGTAGTGGTGGTAATGTGATGACGGAAGTCTCTAAGAGATTAGTTAAAATCTTAGCATAGGAACCCACTAATGGATTGCAATGGGAGGTGAGTGTGGGTTTGGGTATAGGTGTGGTTGATTATGGAGGAAGAGGATTTAAGGGGAGGGGGAATGGGTGGTCCACTAGTCCTGGTATGTGGAGTGGTCTTAGGTCTTGTTGGCATCTCTGTTTTAGTAAAGGTGGGGCAGAAGATCTGGCGATGGAAGGTTTTTTTGGTTTGACTATCTTATTGGAGGGTAGCGGATCCTTAGCTTTGGGTTGTACCATCTTGGGAAAAGGTGACATGGGAGTATAGGATGTAGAGGGAAAAGAAGAAGGTGGAAGAGGATGTGTTACCCATGATGGAAACCGAGTTGTGGTGGAGGTGGTTGGTAGAGGTTTGGTAGAAATTGTGAGTGGAAGAGAAGAGAGTGTCATGGGTAGTGAATATGTTATGGAAGGTAGTGGTGGTAAGAAGATCATGGGTGAAGGTGGGGGTTGTGTGGATCTCTTGGGTATATTAGAGGACCGTGATGAGGAGGTGAGTTGCTACGTTCTCGATTCACCGGTGGAAGAAGGTTACTTGGCTGGGGTTGAGGGGTGAGCTCCTAGGATGTACGGAGAGGTGAAGGTGACAACGGTTTGGTAGGCGAGGTTGGTGTATGAGGCATAAGAGGTTAGGTCTTCCTTTTAGGGGTAAAAATAAGTTTACGATTGGGTTGGGAAGATGTGGCTAAATCTAATTTGATGGGTGGGTGAGTAAGTGTTATGTTTGTCGAGCCTATTTTCATGTTAGAGTGTGGTACACCTTCTATGTGTTACACTCGGGTATTTTTACGGCAGTCCCACTCACCGGTGATTGGGTCAGGGGTGTTCAGGGGGTAAAGCCCCCAATCGATGGGGGCTTAGGGTGAAGCCCCCAAAGCAAATTTTCATGGGTGGTTTATTAACCCATGGGTAATGGGTAACCATTATGGGCTGTTTTTGGGCCCATGGTTTTTCGGTACCCATTGTTTTGATACCCACGGTTTTTGCCCATGGTTTTTATACCCATGATTTTTTGCCCATGCTTTTGATACCCACGGTTTTGTATCAAACTGCTTAAGCAATTGTCTATTTATATGGTCTTATGCATATGATACAAAGACAAGAAAATGTATTGCATATGTGTTTTGAATTTGGGTGTGAATTCTATAGAGTTTGTTGAGCATAGCTCCAAATGGATCTGGGTATTGTATTGAGAGAGTGGAGGCTTGTAATAAAATTTGAGCAAGTGATTCTTGGTGGACGTAGCCCAAATTGGGTGAACCACATTAAATCTTGTCTCTCTGTATTGTGTTATTTATTCTACACTTTTATTTGAGATCTGTAATATTTTCTGCATATTAGTTTCTATTGTTGCGATTCTGTAAGGGATTATTCCGAATATTTTCTCTTATTTCCTAACAATTGGTATCAGAGCCTGGTTTGGTTTGCTAAATTGTTGAATCACAAGAATTTTTTTAGCTTGAGTGGGAGCTATGGCGAGATGATGGAAAATCTAGGGTTGATAAATTTAATGGGTAGAATTTCGGTCTTTGGAAGATGCGAGATGGAAGATTACCTCTATCAAAAGGATCTTTATACTCCACTGTTCGAGAAGGTGAACAAACCCCCGACTATGATAGATGCGTAATGGGATTTGTTGGATTAGAAGGCACTTGGAACGATCCGGTTGTGTCTTGCATCTTTGGTAGTATTTAATGTTTCAAAGGAAAAGACTAAAAAAGAACCGATGGATGCATTAGGAAGTTGTATGAAAAACCCTCTCGCCTCGAATAAAATATTTTTAATGAAAAAATTGTTTAATATGAAGATGTATGAGAATAGTTCAAGAGAAAGATGTCATTTAAATGATTTCAATACGGTTGTGAATATGCTAGCTTCACATTCTATAATAGAATTTGATGAAGAAGTTATGGCTTTATTAATTGTGCTCTTTACCTAAAAGTTGAAATAGCCCGGTAATGGCGGTAAGCAACTCATTTCAAGTAAACTCAAAGTTGAAGTTTGAGGATGTTGTAGGGGAGATTCTAAGTGAGGAAATGTGAAGAAAAATCTCGGGAATCTTCTACTTCAGGAATGCTTTGACAGAGGAAACTAGACGAAGACAGAAGAATAGAGGAAGCTGTGGAAAATCAAAAGATCGGAAAGGTCAAAATCAAAGAGCAATAGTGTATGTTGGAACTGTGGAAAGTCTACGCATGCAAAGAAGGACTGTTGGGAGCTTCAGGATAAGAAGAAACAACGGGGAAGAAAACAAGGAGGTAAATGTGGCATCAAGTAATGTATGCGGGGATGCTTTGATTCTTTGTTTACATAATATTCTTGAATGTTTGGTTTTAGATTCAAGGGCTTCTTTTCATGCTACTCCATATAGGCATTATTTTGCTGATTATGTTCAAGGGATTTTGGGCATGTTTTTCTTGGTGATGATGAGCCTTGCAGTATAGTTGGAAAAGGTTCTGTTCAGGTTAAGATGCAGAATGGGAATACATGGCTATTGAAGGATGTTAGACATGTGCCTACATTAACGAGAAATTTGATATCAGCGGGGTAATTGGGAAGTGATGGTTGTACTGTGATATTTACAGCTGACTCTTGGAACGTTACCAAGGGTGCTCTTGTGGTGGCAAGAGGTTAGAAGGTTGGAACCTAATATTTATCCACTAAAAGTACTAATGATTGTAATCTTGTGGCTTTAGATGTAGATACAACATTATGGAACTATAGGCTCGGTCATATGAGCCATAAGGGCATGGACATCATAAAGAAGAATTTTCTGGATATACAAAAATAGGTTTGGATTTCTATGAGAAGCTGCATATGTGGGAAACATAAGCAAGTAAGGTTTCTCAAGGTTAGACATATGAAGAAAGAGAGTAAGTTAGAGCTGGTGTATTTTGATGTGTGGGGGCAGCTCAGTGTATCATCTCTTGGGGGTTCAAGTTATTATGTTACTTTTATTGATGATGCAACAAGGAAAGTTTGGGTTTATTGTATTAGAAACAAATATGATGTATTTGACACTTTTTTAAATGGAAAGCCTTGGTAGAGAATTAAATAGGTCTTAAGCTAAAATGTCTCAGGTCAGATAATGGAGGGGAGTATTGTAGTAATGAATTTAATGATTATTGTTTTAAGAATGGAATCCGCAGGAAAAAGATGGTTCCAGGAACTCCACAGCAAAATGGGGTATCAGAAAGGATGAAAAGAATAATAATAGAACGTGCTAGGAGCATGAGGTTATATGCAGGACTACCTCTTTCTTTTTGGGTAGAAGCGGTGAGCACAGCTGTGTACTTGATAAACAAAGGACCCTCAAGTGCCTTGGATGGAGTCATACCTGAGGAGGCATGGTATGGTAAGAAAGTTGATTATTCATTTCTTAGAGTCTTTGGATGTGAGGTGTTTGTTTATATAGACAAGGATGATAGGACCAAGCTAGAGGCTAAATCAGAAAATGTACTTTCATTGGTTATGGTGGTGATGACTTTGGATTTAAATGTTGGAGTATTAAGGACAAGAAAATAATTCGGTCTAGGGATGTGGTCTTTAATGAGAAAGTCATGTATAAGCAACTTGTGATTGCGGAGAAAATAGGGAAGAATCCAAGAAAGAATATGTAGTGGTAGAGGATCTTCCGGATGGGACACGACCCATGAATCAGTTCAGGAACCTACTCAACAGGAACCCCAAACTCCTACAGTGAGGAGGTCTTCTAGGGTAAGAAAAGAACCTAAACATTTTTCTCCTTCTCTTTATTATTTATTACTCACTGATAGTGGAGAGCCATAGAGATTTTATGAAGCAATGTAGGTAGATGACAGTAAGAAGTGAGAGCAAGCCATGGATGAGGAGCATAAGTCCCTCATGGAGAACTAGACTTGGGATTTGGTGAAGCTACCGGAAGGCAAAAGAGCATTGCAGAACAAGTGGGTGTATAGAGTTAAAAATGAAGGAGGAAAGAAAAGATATAAGGCCCGGTTGGTGGTCAAGGGGTTTGCATAGAAACAAGGTATAGATTTTGATGAGATCTTTTCTCTTGTGGTAAAAATGAATCGTATAAGAACTATTCTTGGAATAGTGGCAGCAGAAGACTTGCACTTAGAACAGTTAGATGTAAAGACTGCATTTCTCCATGGTGATTTGGAGGAGGAGCTATATCTAGTAGTCAGGAAGGATATGAAGTCAAAGGTAAAGAGGAGATGGTGTGCAAACTGAAGAAGAGCTTGTATGGCCTGAAACAAGCTCCATGTCAATGGTATAAGAAGTTTGATAGCTTCATGATGGAGCAAGGTTATATCAGATGTCATTCTGACCATTGCATGTATACAAAGAAATTTGAGGATGGAAGTTATATTATCCTGTGTTTGTATGTTGATGACATGCTGGTTACAGGTAAAAACATGCAGGAAATAAAAGTACTCAAGAAATAGCTAAGTGAATCCTTTGATATGAAGGATTTGGGGGCTGCCAGACAAATCCTTGGTATGAGGATAACTTGGGATAGGAAGGAACGGAAGCTGACTTTATCTCAAGAAGAGTACATTAAGAAGGTATTGGATAGGTTTAACATGCAGGATGCTAAACCAGTTGGGACTCTTTTGCAAGCCATTATAGGTTATCAAAGGAGCAAAGTGTCCCAAGACAGAAGAGCAGGAAAGAAACCATATTTCCAAGGTACCTTACTCATCGTTTGTTGTATGCTATGGTATGAACTAGGCCTAATATTTCCCATGCAGTAGGAGCTATGAGTAGATTTATGAGTGATCCAGGGAAAGATCATTGACAAGCATTAAAGTGGATCCTTCAAGATTTGAGAGGGACCATGGGGACAATTTTATGCTACAATGGATCAGACACCACTTTACATGGTTATGTAGATTCAGACATGGTTGGAGATGTAGACAGTAGGTGGAGCACAACAGCTTATATTTACACTATAGGTGGGACAATAGTAAGCTTCATTTCATGAGTACAAGTTTGGTGGCTTTTCAAGCACGAGGGTGAGTATGTTGCTACCACAGAGGTAAGAAAAGAGATGATTTGGTTACAACAATTGCTTAAGGAGTTGGGGCATAAGCAGGAGGAATGTAAGTTGCATAGTGATAGTCAGAGTGTTATACACCTAGCTAAGAACTCGCTTTCCACTCCAGGATAAAGCATATACTGATTGAGATATCACTTCATCAAGAAAAATTTGGAGGAAGATAAGTTGAAGTTGGAGAAAATTCATACCACGAGAATCTTGCAGACATGATGGCCAAGGTGGTCACAAGGGATAAACTAAAGCTATGTTCAACTTTGGTTGGCCTTCGCGGATGACAGTGAATGGTTGATAATCTTGCTCAAGTGGAAATGAATCTCCAAGTGGGAGATTGTTATGTTTATGGAGCCTAATTTCATGTTAGAGTGTGGTACACCTTCTCGTGTTACACTTGGGTATTTTTATGGCGGTCTCACTCGCTAGTGAGCGGGTCAAGGGGGTTCGGGGTTTGAAGCCCCTGATCAATGGGGCCTCGGGGTGAAGCCTCCAAAGCAATTTTTCATGGGTGGTTTATTAACCCATGGGTAATGGGTAACCGTTATGGGGTTTTTGGGCCCATGGTTTTTCGGTACCCATTGTTTTAATACCCACTATTTTTGCCCATAATTTTGATACCCATATTTTTTGCCCATGGTTTTGATACCCACAATTTTGTATCAAGCGCTTAAGTAATTGTCTATTTATATGGTCTTATGCATATGATATGAGAAAAGCAAATGTATTTGCAGATGTGTTTTGAATTTGGGTGTGAATTCTCAGTAGAGTTTGTTGAGCATAGCTCCAAATGGATCTGGGGTATTTTATTGAGAGAGTGGAGGCTTGTAATAAAATCTAAGCAAGTGATTCTTGGTGGACGTATCCCAAATTGGGTCAACCATGTTAAATCTTGTCTCTTTGTGTTGTGTTATTTATTCTACACTTTTATTTGAGATCTATAATATTTTCGCATATTATTTTCTATTTTTGCATTCTGTAAGGGATTATTCTCGCATATTTTATCTCTTATTTCCTAACAAGAAGGTTTTATGTTAGCATGACACCTAAGGTAGTGATGGGTTTAGGTAAGGGAGATGATATAGGTGTGGGTAGGTGTTAAGGTATAGGTGTGTGTTGGGTTATGGGTGATGATATGGAAGGTGTTCTAATAGCCATGGTTATATTTGGTTTGGTTCTTGAAACACTTTTAGATAGATTGTGAAGGTGTTGGTGAGTGATTACTACATTTGGGTTTACGCGGGAAGTAGAAAATGTCCCCAAAGTAAGGCTTTATCAACATAGTCCAGTGATCACCAAGTGTGAAAATGGTACCACGATAAGCGGGGCCAATGTGGATCAGTAGAAATTCCCGTGAAATGTGTTTGAGAAAAAGGAAATGGCTAGCTTCAGACTATGTGTATAAGAGAGCTGAAAACAGATCAATAAGATCGGAAGTCCGATGGAGAATGGTCATCTAAAGGAAATGGTGTTTCTACAGAACCCTCTATGGGTAAAGGAGATGATGGGCCAAGTGAGGTGGACTCTCCTTGTTATGGTATAGGAAGTTTACATGTGTCCCATATTATTAAGAGAGGTGATCTTGATGACTTGCTCGTAATTTGAGGAGTAAGAGGTGGAGTGCTAATTATGAGCTCTTTCACGGTGAAGGAGAAAAAGAAAGGGTTTCCTTTGTGGGTGGAGGAGTATATGAAATAGGTTCTTATGTTGGTAGGGGAGCTCGAGCTAAGATTTCTTCTATGGAAGGAACAGGGTCAATTGGGAAGCAACTGGTATGTCATCAAAAATAGCATGGACCTCCAAGACATTGCTATCATTGGTTGAAGTGTCACCCGGTTTGGTTAGAAGACGGGGCATGATTAGGGAATACTTTTTTGAAGATATGTAAGTTTTGGTTATCAAGTGCATTTGGGTTATCCGAGACTAGATATTTATTGTCCAACATTTTTGGATGATATTGTTAAAGGTTATGCGATTATCGACACTATGACCTTTGATATGATGATAGTTGTAAAAATTGTGTTCTTTGATTTTCTTATGTTTTTTTATGTTATGTTATTTAGAACTGACCATGTGAAATAAAAATAGAATTTTTGGTTGGGAAGGTGTCCTACGAAGAAGGATATCTAAAAGGATAGGTTTCGGGTTATGTTATGGAAAGGGGGTGCTATCTTATGGGGTACTTAGTAGAGATAGCCAGCTCGGGAGTACCTTCCAATCCTATGATCATGTGATTGTTGAGTAGTTCCCAGTGTAATATGTCATTTCAGAAAATGTGTATATTCAGATTTTGTGCAGTTTGGTAGAAGAAGAAAGAGAGTTCTTTCTACGGTTCTTTGTGTCAACCATCAGATGGGCATGAATTCTAGCATATAGGTTGCCCTCATTTTAATGTGAGCTAAATGTGGCATTCAAGGATGAAATGCAATTGATTTTAATCCCAATGAACAAATTACATTTGATGAAGCAAATGTTGAATAAGTAAGAACGTGCTCTTTCACTAATGTAATGTAAAAAGAAAGAAGAATGTGTTCCTTTTAAAGCACCAAAAACAGGATTGTTTTTAGACAATAAAGAGAGGAAGAATGATTCTAGAGAAGAAAAATTAATGTGTAATCTTTTTGAAGGGAAACAAACACACAATTTTACCTAGGAATGAGGAAAATGCAAGGAACTCCAAATGGCTTGCACCAGGCATGCCAAATTGTTTCACCATTTTCTTTACATTTTGGAATGTGATGAGACAGAGATAATGTTATGGGCTAAGGTAGAATACCTATTGTGTAGGTGGGTTAGAGGTTGATACGCACCTTCCGACTTCTCAATTTGATGCTAATTGTGAGAGCTTCCTTTTTACCTTGGGAGGAACTACATGAAATAGAATACAAGACCACCAAAGAAGAATTAAATAATATATGATAGTGAACTCCCTAGTGTATTCTAGATCCTGGGAAGTGTGATACTCCCTAGAAGACCTGTCAATCCATTCTTTTTATAAAAAAATATGAAATAACTGAAATGTGTACTTTAACAAATCTAGTGATAGTATTCTGATTTGGGTACCTCAGATCACTATTAGCATCGATCTAATTAAATACTAAAATAATGCGGGTCAAGGTCTTCAGGTCAGGTTGCAGGTTTTTTAGGTGGTCTACAGTCATAGACAGGGTCTTAGTAGGGTTGGGTAAGGTGTTTGGGTTGTTTTGGTAGGTAGGTGGTTGTTGGTTTACACAATGTTGGTAGACACGAGAGATTGGCGTTGGTCGAGGTATGAACAATCACGGTTAGGCATAATTGATGATGGTTATGGGTAACTGGCATTAGTAGAGGCAGGATGATAAGACTCAATAAGATTTGTTAGTGGGGTTTGAGATGAGGTTAGGAAGAGATGATAGAGGGCATAACAAGGTATATGGGGATCTTAGGAACACTCATAAATATGTAGAGGTCAGGTATAGGTGGTTTTATGGTGTGGGTGGAGGAATGGTTGGGTTTACAGAAAGAGGAATAGTGGGGAAAAGGGAATGCAAGTAGGAAATGACAACAAAGGTGACAAAACCTTTAAAACAAGACAAGGCTAAAATAACATAGGTGATAAATGTACTTACTAGTGTTGCAAGTCCAATGGCTATGTGGTGGTGATGATTGATTAGTGGGATGGAGCTTGGTTCTGCAAAGAGTGTTTCCTGAATGTTACCATGAGTGCAATATCTCTCTATCTATCTTGGTGTTGGCTATGGATGTCCAGTAGGTATGAAAATCTGTGGTTCTACTTGCATGCAGCTCTCTTCTCTTCTTCAATCTCATAATGTGCCAATGCAGAAAAAAGGTTACTAAAGTGAATATATTATAACCGATGATGGTTCCTAGTTTACCAAAGATCGGTTTTGGGATAACCGGTGTCAGTTAAGGAGAGATTCCCTAGGTTTACTAAAAATGACATATCTCATAATAATTTGGGCCAAGTCTATTCATTTATTTTTGAATCAGAATGGACGTTATGTTTTTGTGAGTGGGAAGGTGGTTAGAGGAATAATAGGCCTTGATTTTTAGGGTTGGAACAAGTTTTATTCATTTATGGAAACATGCTATGAATAGGTCTATGGTGAGGTGTCTAGGTGAGGTGGGAATCCATTTAATTAAAGTAATTAAATTAATAATAGGGTGAGGATGGGTATTAATTTAATTATAAATAATTAAATTAATATTAATGTGGGGTATAAGAGTCATGGTTAGGTGAATGTGTTTAAGTTGGTTATTCGAATGTGGATCAAGTGGAGTGTAACCCAATTTTGGTGTCTGATTGCGAGCCATATTTGATTAAGTCACTCGAGTTAATTGGATAGGAGATAAGTGAGGTTAACTATATTATTACTTGAGTGTACATTTTCTCATGTTAATGGGAAAAAAAAATTCATGTTTTTCCCCTTGGGGTTTTCCATATTAAATATAGTGTTCGCGTGTGTTTTTATTTGTTATATATTTATTTATGTTTTACATTAATGTTTGATAAAGGTTATAAAGGTTAATTAATTTATACCCCTCGGATTGGACAAAAATGGGTGACCTTTTTATTTTGTAAGCCGATAAGGAGGGTAGTAATGAGTAGGTGGCAAGGTGATTAACTAGTGATTGAGGAGCTCAGAGAGAATATTGTGTTTCCTAGCATTTTGATCAAACTTGAGAGGTTCTTTTTGTGGACCTTGACTTCGCTTGTATGAGCACATGTAGTAGACATGGGATCAGGATGAGGTGTAGAAGAAGAACTAGCATGGGCATGAGAAGCATCCTTGAGATGTTGGATTTTAGTTGTGAGGGATGTAATTGTGGTTTCCATAGCTTGAAATTTATCTTGAAAAAAATATGTAAAGCTTGAATTGACTTGAAGATGGATTGATTAGTTGTGTTATTAGGACTAATAAGGGGATCAAAAATACGATTGCAAATTGCACTTACTTGTGAAGGTGGTGTATTGCAAAGGGAGATACATTTTCTTTAGGGAAATTTTGAAATAATTTTTTCAAAATAGGTGCTTTTGAAGTAATTGAGACAAGGATACTTGAGTAATTGTAGAGGCCATGATATGAAATAAAAAGGTAAGTTACGAATTAAGAGACCTAAAAAGTGACCCAGAGGATAGGACCAAGGATGAAACCCTAGGAATAACTATGCATATCATATGTATGATAGAAAATAGATCAAAATATGAAACCAAATGTAACTGGGGTTTGGCGTTAAGAATAGAAAAATCGATAGAATAAGAAAAATAAGGATCTGGATGATCGATCACAAGTTGGGGTTCACCAAATGATTTAATCTAAATAGATTTAAACCTATATTTCGAGTAAGGTAATGTAACTAATGATATATAGATGATAATATATAGTAATGGACAAACAATAATATTGTAATAATGTAAAATCCTAACAAAATGAGAGAGGAATAGGACTTAGTCAACTCCACGTAATGTGGGAGTGATCTGGACTAAGTATCTATTGGATCTAGTTGGAGATAGTGTAAATCAACACTTGAAGAGGGTTGAAGTATAGAAACATGTAAAAAAATCCCACGGGAGGAAAAGAGCACCCCGAGGCACTAGTTCTGATATGGGCACTAGTTTCCACTTCAATGCTCGGGATCTGTCTTTTCTAGGCCATAAGGTCTTCACTCCAATATTCATTTTTTCACTCGACTTGACTGTTAGGGTTACGATCTCACTTGTAACTTGTAAAATAGATTACTAGTTACACATGCCCACAAACCACATGAAACCTAATAAAAAATATGTAGAATGGGGAGTCCGACTCACCTGGTACATCTCGAGACTCCATGTAGTTTGGTGTGATTGTGTGTCTAATGATACCCTAGGTTTCCCTTGTCCAAGTTACACAATGATAGTGGGATAGATCTAGAATTTACCAAGTATGTATAATGTGTGTGATGGAATATAATGAAATCTCCTCCTAGGTTGTGTATGTAAAAAAATACAGCGCTTTTCCCTTGTATAAAAGTTCTAGATGTGTATGTGTAGTGCTCCTGTGCCTTTTTACAAGATTATTTTATGATAGATAATGCTTCTAGTGTTTGGACCCTTATTTGAGAGCAATAACTAAGTATACATATGATTCCCGTGTTTGAATTTCGTAATTTAAACTTGAAAGGCTGACCCAAAGTTTTAAAAGGTGACTAAAAATAAAAGATACCCAAAAGAGTAAAAAGAAGATAAAAAGGGAAGAATCACCCAGGAGGGACAAATGTTGCACATCTTAACTAGGTGCTAGTGTCTAAGGCCATAAAATATACATAGTAAAGTTTAAACAGAGCTTTAAGATATATAAGTATAATAAAAGTGCAAGAGATAAAGAAAATAGGCCCAAAAGAATTTTCAAACCACTAGTTTTTTTGCTTAGGAATCATGTATATATTAGTATACTGTCGAACCTAGAAATGTACCCAAGTGCATATATTTTTTTTTCTATAAGCATATAGGATAAATGATTATTCTCATTTCTAACATATGAAAATGTGTGCCATGATCGACCACTAATAAAATGTAAACACAAAAAGATTAATGTTTTGAGAGAGAGGAACCAAACATGAGCCAAAATTTATGGTGTATTCAGAAGGTCATAAAAGATAGTTTTACAAGAGGTGTGTAAATAAGAAGTATAGAAGTGTAACCAAAGCCTAAAAAGGTGGATAATTCTAACTCCTGTCTATCCCGATGACACCCAATAAATTTAAATACATGTGTAAGAAAAATTGTTCATTAGAAAAAAACCTACAGTAATACCCCTCACTAAACATAACTTAGGTGGGTAGAAGAATTGGGTCCTAGTAATAAGTCCCGATGAGGTACACAAGTACAAATAAAATCCCTCATAAAGTTGAGAAATGGAGAAAATCTATAGGAAAAATCCCTCCTAAAAGAGATAAAAGATAAGTGCATTGAAAATATCCCTCACTAGATAATCCTCTAAATGAACATAAATAACCCACTATAAATAAAGAGAAATAAGAGAAGAAGAGAGTACTAGGAAACCCTAGAAAGTGACACCTCATGAACTCCCCATTGATCCCATAGATGTATAATACTATTATCGAAGACAAATTGATTAAAAAAATCCAAATTAGGAATTTCAGATGTTGTAATGAAATAATGTGGATCAAAAGTAGAGGGGAAATGAACATGTGGAACATCATTGAACTTTTATTATGCCTCCTATTATATATGATATCACCAATAAACTAATTTATATGTTGTAGTGTCTATCAATGTCAAATCATACTAAAATTTATAATATCATAAAAAAGTAGTCGAAATTTTTAAGAGATGAGAGGAAGAGGACCCGAATATGGATAATCTTGAGGAAATTCATCAACCTATGATACATGACAATGAGAGAAGTGAGAAAATTCATAATGAGTGTAATCAACCACTAAAACATGATTAGGAGCAAAAGGGGTGATTCTTCATCACTTGTCTAATTGTCTATACTAAAACCTGAATCCTCATAATTGATACTCTCATCATTTATATTGGAATAAGAATCAAAATGAGTCTTCCTAGGTGAATCCAAATCCACATAAATATCATCAATACCCAATGAGTATAATGTGACTGGAAGTGAAGTGTCAAGATTCAAAATCAAATGGATCTCCTCATCTAGAAATGACTTATCATTAGGAGAAAATTGTGAGAAGAGATAAATCCATGACTAATTATATTATCTCCCTACTACCACAATAGAATCTCTATGCAAATCCATCATAGCCACATAATATGGAGTGAAGTCAAAAAAAAGTTCCTATATTGTGGCATGTAATCTTATATAGTAATAGGATATTAGCTAAAAATGAAGGTAAACAAAACTCTTGAAATTTCCCATTACCTATGTCAAAAAAACATCTCCTAAATACTTCAACAAAAGGGTGATCACCCTTTAAATAGTCAACATAGAACATGGATCTAAGGAAGTGAAGGAAACTTGTGATGAATCAATGTGGTGTAAATAAATCGAGACAAGAACCCATGTGGTAGGATAAGATGATGACAGAGTAAGGAAGGACAAGGATCTAGAGGTAATATGTGCACATCAAGGAGTTGCACCCAAACCAAGAATTGGGGTAGCTTCAAGATCAAAGCAAGAACTCAACCAAGAAAATTGTGCATGCATTAAGGAAAATAGGTCTCCATGCTCATAGATCAAGAAAAAGGGGTACATATAGGGAGTGTTGTGTAACTCCCATGCATAGCTAATCATACCTCCATGATGGAGAAGAGGAGTTACTTTCTAGAAAGGGAATGTAACTCCTATATGACACACACTTACACATATGATAGATTCTATGATAGAATCTGTCATAACTCCTATGACACCTATGATCTATGATCTCACCTAAGTGAGATGAATCACCTAGTGAGGTGGTAATACACCTAATAAATAAATAAAAGATGGAAAATACCACTCACACTAACACCCCCTTCATCATAACTTAGGATGAGGCAAGGTAAGTTAGCAAAATATAGAAAATGAGAAATGGGTCTCGAAAACTAATCCTAATGAAGTACCTGTTGGTGCTCAAAATTGTATCACCCCATTTGTGCCTTTGAAAATTTATTGATTTACGGCCTTTGTCTTTTTATCCTTCCCCATTTTGTGCTTGGCTGGTCTTTGTTTCCATTTTTAGTTTGCCCCTAGGTCAAAGATCATGTATGGGTCCATATTTGTCTCCTAGTTTCTTTGTTCCTCTGGAAAAGGTTTGTATTTTGAGTTCCCATACTCTGTCCTTTCAGAAACTTACATTTTCCTATTCCCTCTATTGCCATAGTTAGAATTTGTCATTATTTTCATTTCTTCCTTAAATACTTGAATAAGAATGAGTTGATATGTCCCTGAGGAATGTATTTGAGCCTTGTAACTTTCTAAACTCTCTGTCCTTGAAGGAAATTTCATTTCCAGGCTCAAATGGTGGTTATTCTATATTTTACAGTTTGACGGGCATTTCTCCCGGTCAAATTTACATCCTTGCATCTACAAGGGATGTGGAACCTTTTGGTTAGACATGGCTTGGCTAAAAACTTAAAAAATTCTATAAAAATCCTCAACTCATAAATCTGTCCACGTGGATGAACGACGCTCATTTGAAGATTTACTTTTTGGTTTGGCCTTAGAGTAGTGTCGGGAGGACACGTAGAGGATTTTGTTACTTGGCCCAGATTTGGAAAAAAATTATGCGATTAGAGCGGTTTGGCGAAGCAGGATACATGGTGAGCTCGCGCTCATTTAGGGTCTTCGCTTTGGGCACCATCTTAAAGAAGCATCAGGATGACACGTGGAGGCTTCCACTTGCTTTGCATTTTACTTAGAATTTTCAATGGCCAAAAGGAGGCTGCCTCAGAGTATGACACATGGTTCCTTCCGCTGAGCTTCAAGCATTTAGAAAAATATTGCTGAGAATAGGACACGTTGTAAGCCCACGCTCATTCAAGGTATCATTTTTTGGGACCGCCTCAAGGTGCGCCCTGGTGACACGTGGTAGTTTTAAAATTCAAAGAGGTGGGGAGGTGGACCATTGAGGGAAACTTGGAAATTTTTCCTCTTGTATCCAAATGACTCAAAGTATCAAACTAACCCGTGAGCCCGAGGGTAAAAAGTAAAAATTCATCTGAGAAGTCAATAGCAGAGGTGTGGGCTCATGGAGGAAATTTTAAAAAAATTCTTTGGCAAAATATGATTAAAATTAGAAATGAGAGTGCTGACCCTTAGCCAATCATATGAGGACACGTGTCTTGTGGGAGGGCAGAGACGTGGAGAAGAAATGAAAATTTTTCCTATTTCAAGAAAAATGCAAAATGTGTAAAATTGAATAGAAAAAAATTCAACTTGACTACCAGTTCAGCATTCGTAAGAACTAAATAAGAATACAGTGTTGAATATGAAGATTCAACCAAAAGTTCAGATCTACACCAAGTTCCATTCAGTCAGAACAAACACGAAGTTCCATTAAAAGCTCATAACAATCACGAAGCTTCAACACAAGCTTAGAACAACCACAAAGCTCCACTACAAGCTCAACAAAACACAAGACTAAAATAGAGATTTATAACCATACAAGCAACAAGCCAATTCATTCAATACTAGTCTCGAATGCAAGTTACAGAGCTTCAAATACAAGTTCACATGAATAAAATTGATAAATAGTACAAATAAAGTTCTCAAAAACTACCATTAATAGCAATGGATTCACATTCCAAAAACCACATAGATTTCATGAAAACATGCAAGAAAAAAACCAACCACATCATGCAAAAATATATCTCAAGTGAGCAGAATTGTTTTAATGAATCATTTAAAAGAAAGAAAGAAATCTTAATGGGTAGATCCTATCATGCCTAATAGTGCCTCTGCTAATTCGAAGGAGACTTAGAGCTGAGTTTCCAACCCTTTTTCTTCTCCACGATAGATCAACAACCAAACAATTTCTCTTTCAATGCCTCTTATACATTCCCTTGATCAAAAATAGGCAGAGAAACCAAAAATAGCCAAGAAGAAGAAGAAGTCAAACTGCTGGTTTAAAGAACCAGATAGCTTCATGTAGAGTGAAATTTGCGAGGCATGCAAAACCAAACAACCTCTCACAAACCCACCTCTCGAGTTTCCAAGACGGTTTCAACACAAAAATAAGATTCATTAATGCCATAATTCCTTATTGTCACACTTATCTCTCCTTGCCACTGCCTCCCAAAAATGGCGGATGTCAATTCCAATCCAACATGTAATTCCATACTTAGTGAAGCCTCCACGTAAGCCCCACTAAAATTTAACTAGCCCTTGCAAACTGGCAGTACTTCCATGCCTTAATACCAAATCAAATCAAAATAAAATCCATTGGAACTCATTGCCAT
The DNA here is from genome assembly GCA_018340775.1 of Taxus wallichiana var. yunnanensis. NCBI lineage: Eukaryota > Viridiplantae > Streptophyta > Pinopsida > Cupressales > Taxaceae > Taxus > Taxus wallichiana. Next base: position 984,008,726 of record CM031240.1, read on the forward strand.
AGAGATATGCAACCATAGGCCCCTTTCAAATAGTTTAGGCTAGATTTCCCAAAGCTTAGGTTAGTCTAACAATCATTTCCTAAATAATTTCCTTAGGTTTATAAACATTGCCATAGGTAATACCACCTTAGGTTATGTCAAATTCTTAACCATTAGTTTTAGGCATTAGGTTAGCATAGTATAGTATCACCATAGTAATCTTCCCTTCCCTTATTCATTTAGCACAAGAGCTTAGGTTAGGTCACCCCCAACACAATAGAATAAGAAGCTTAGATTAGATTACTACCCAATTGAATAGATGTAGATAAGAAGTAGGCATTCATACCTAGTTTAGGATACTGTTAGGATTATCCTTTAGTTTTTAGGATCCTAATCCCCTTCATAGTCATAAGATGACTATATTTTGTTTACACCAATAATGTCCTGCAGAGATCAATCCCAGAGACCCAAGCACAACATACAACCGAATGAAGACACAATCACTCAAGTCCAAAGAACTTGTAACATACAAAGTTCAATCTGCTATGTCTCTCAACCAATGAATGTCAATTTACCATTCAGTCCGTTAAGAATATTTAAAACATTCCTTGGATCACTGAAATTGATCCAAGGATGAGTTAGTACAAGAGATAAGTTTGTAACTCTCAAAACCAGATTGCAACTTATCAATAAGAAGTGAAAGTGGATTCTTGCAAGCCATAACATTTCAATCCAATGAATCCAAGAGCAGAAATGATTTACCCATAACAAGCATGATTTTCAACAATCAAGGAAACACACCTTATTCAATAAAATCACATTCCAATGCTTGCAATGAAAAGATAAATATAATGATTTTTCCTAGGTATTACACACATATTTCATATTTATGTTTCTTGCTCGTTTCGCATATAGCTTGTATCATACATCATGATTTTTCTTAAAAATATCAAAATATCACCTTGTTTTATACAAGGTGGTGATTTTTTTTACTGCTTCACTCTTATATTTCAAATTTACATTATCATCTACCTTACACTAGTCGACATGGGGAATCTCCACCTTATGTTTTATACATAAGTTATAAGCTGAATTTCTTATTCTTTGGTGGGTTTTTAATCAATTTGTTTGTCACTTCATATTATAAACCCCAACACATTATGAGTTTGATTTTTAGGAAACAATTTGGGAGATTTGCCTAGGCATCTATTGTATTCATGAAGAAGAATTCATAGACCCCATACCACGAGAAAGAAGATAATGATGTGTTGTCATGCAAATGTGCAACAAGGAAATTGGTAATTTTCTAGCATGATAATGATAGCCACATGCCAAAATTATGAAGTCCTACCCTTTCTAGGACCCCAAGTCTACTCAGTCATTCAAATGACCTCCCAGATGATGTTAACTTAGTCCCCTAGGTGATTTAGGAAAGTAAATTCAACCCCCTTAGGTGATTTTAGGAGTTCTTGAAAACTACTATTTTTGGGCAGTGTTGGGAAGGGCTACCACTGGCCTTCCCAAGACCGATGCACCCCTGGGAAATAACAGAGGAGAAAAATATAATGGAGAGGTAGATCGAAGGTTTAAAAATATCATGGAATTGATTTTGGAGCATTCAGGAAGGATTTGGTGAAGTCGGGGCATTTTAACCAAAAACAGGGTTCAGTGCCTAAGCCTAAAGTGCATAGGGCCAAAAATGCTACTAAAATTTGAGAAGTGACTTTCGGAGCTCTATATGGATTTAATATAAAAAAACACATCATCATAAATTTAATTCAAATACCTATAATATGGTGAAATCATATGTTTCACAACATCTTAGCACAATAGGTATGCAAACAATTTTTCTCCTACATAGGTAGGGGACTAGATAAAAATACACTTTTTAGGGATTAAATAAAGGAATAAAGATTTTATGCCCCAAAAATTGGATTTGGAAGGCCGATTTTAGTCAATTGCAGATAAAATTTTATCAAAAAAGTCTATCGGGAGCTCAAGATATATCGTCGTTTGAAGTTGACCTCAAGGAACGAGTTCGGAATTAGTCAAATTTTGATGAGGACGCGTGTCACCTCCGAGGATCTGGCGCAATTTTGTGTCCCTTACATCCCTCAAGAAATGGTACATGAGGGATGATAAACTTTTCCCATCCCTATTAAGCCCTCTAGACACACATACGACTTCTGGATCGCTTGATTCGGCTCCCAGTGCTTGTTCACAATTCATTCCTTCAAGCATCTAGATCATGACAAGTGACAACTTCTAGCATGCTTTGCAAATTGATGGCTGTCATCTCCCTTTATGTTGAGGCACAATAGAATTTTTTTCCCATCCCTAAGAAGTCTTCAAGTCACCCATGTGACCCTCTCCAGTGCATTTTCTCACCCCGGAAGCTAGTGGAGTTAAACCTCAACCACCTGGATCTCGCCAAGTGTCAAAATGAGGCACCGTGTGTAAATTGATGTCCCTAAAGTACCTTAATTCTTAAGTAACATCAGGGACACAAAATTGTGCCCAACCCCAGCCTCAAAAATTTTAAAAATTTCTAACTCATTGCTCCTTCTTCACGCTTCTCACCGCCAAAAGAAAAATTCTAGAAAACACTTAGTCTACCATTGCTCCTCCAAACCATATCTACCATAGAAACCAAACCCTAAAATTCATGCTTTCACATAGGTATCGAGAATAAATAGTGATCTAGAAGAGCTCAAGGATTGAAGAACGGAAGAGAGAAATAGAGAAATTCACCTAGAAACCTCCATTGTCGTGAGACGAAGATTCAAACATATCACGCAAACCGATGTGTGAATTAGAGAACCACTTGTTTTTTGTTCTTAATTTTAAAAGGCCATCAAAACCAATATTCAAATCTCCTTTCCACTACATAAATTTCTGTAGCAAAGAAAGCTTCCTCTCGGTCCAATGAGGACAGAAAATTGATTTCCTATCAAACCGACAGTCGGTTCGAAGAGAAATTTCATTGGTGAAATGAGAAACAAAAACCTAAAACAATTTTTATTTTCACGAAAAAGAAGAAAACCAGACCTATAACTTTAAAGCTTTGTTAAAGTCTTTCGTGTCCATAGCTTCTTGTAGGTCAAAAATTGGATTTTTTAAAATCTCACAAGCAATCGAGTAAGTCTAAAATTTTAGAGGGCCGATATTGGGTAAAAAACCATATCCAAAACTTATTTCTGCCATGATCCGACCATTGGAAGGTCGCTTTCTAAAAATAGTAGGTCTTCTACATGGGGGACTACTATTTTGGGTAACCCACCATCTAAAAAATTTGTGAAGAAGGTGGAGAACAAAAAGGAGGTATCGAGGATAAAATCATTGAAATGGTCATCTCGGCTGAAAAAGCGACACTTACTAAAAATAGTAAGTGGTCTCACAAGAACCTACCAAAAATAGAAAACATGTCCAAAAGGCAAGAGGAATACAGTGAGAAGAGGAGATCCAAACTGTCATATCCAGTTGAGGTTGGAAAAAGCTGAACTTCCATACTTACTAAAAATAGTAAGTTGTCTCAAAGGCACTTACTAAAAATAGTAAGTCATCCTAGAGAGTGGATTTCATGAAGGGATTGTACCCGGAGTTGAACACCCAAGTTGACATCACCATTTGGGGACCAAAGAGGAAAAATCTCGACACTTTCCAAAAAAAATTGTCCTTTCCAAATATAGTAAGTGTTAAGAAACAATGAAGTTCAGATTCATGAAAGGGAAAATAATGGAGTCTCTATCTTCATGGATCTCAACAGTGTCTTTTGACACTCATAATTGAGGTGGAATTCATAGTCGATACCAAAATGTAGTCTCTTTTTGCCTCTAACATCTCTTCAAACCCTAAGCACACCAGCATATCTCCCAGTATGATTAGGAGATCACCTAAGGCATGCAGTGTCAAACCCCTCCTTTATATGAGTGTTATAAATATGTTTATCACCATGAGAGGAACAATGCTCAAACATGAATGAATGTATTAAAAGATAGAAAACAAAGAAACTAGATCTAAAGATCAATGTACCATAAGATAGAGGAGAACATCATAACCACAATGAGGAATTATATCTAAACCATAAGCTACAACCTGTGCCACCGAGAGCTGTGGGAAGTGGAGAAAAGTAAAGTGAGAATGTCCTTTTGAGTAGGTTAGCAAAAGAACTTGGAACTGATGTCGGTTGAGTTTAACCGATGGCGGTCGAGGTAATGGTAATGATTATTGTGAGATTGAAACAATGATGAGAAAAAGTGGTTGTGAATTAGAATTTGATGTGGAATCAGACCTAGAATTCTAGGAATGATGGTGATATGGCCCAGGAACACTCAGGTGAAGCCAGAATACACCAGCTATGATGAGGAGTGTGCAAGTATGAACAAAAAAAATTGATAACGTGATCTTTCACCTCAAAACGCAAACCAAGCGAAACACTAATAAACTATGATCCTAAGAGTGCCCTTTTCTATTATGTTTGTTTAGCTTATGCTTTTTAGGGACTGACACATGAATTGTGAAATAGAGTTTTTGGTGAGGATGGCTTCCTACAAAGAAGGAGATCTAAAGGGTGAGGTTTTAGGTTTGTTATGGTGGGGGCAGCTTCGCTCGAAGTATGACTCGACAGAGCAGTGAGATGGGTGCCCACTATGCCATGATCATGTGATCACCTACAAATTCTTCTAGGTAAGATGTTGTTTAAGAATGTATGTATTTGAATTTTTGTGTGGTTTGGTAAGACTCAGAGAAAGAGAAAAGGATAGAAGTGCTTTTCTACGATTCATTTTTCAACCATCAGCTAGTAATGACTTCCAAGCGTATAGGTTTCCCTCAATTAATGTGAGCTAATGTAGAAAATCAGAATGAAATGCAATGATTTTAAAACCCAAATCGAAAATGTGAAATTAGATGACACAATAAGATGAATAGGAAGAGGGATGCTCTTTCACTAAAATGCAAAAACATGAAGAAATGATTCTGTTAAAATACACCGAGAAGAAAAGTTTTTTTAGAGAAAATAGAAAGAAGGAGTGGATTACTAGGGAAGAAAATTAGTGTGTATGCTTTTAGAAGGGAAACAAACACACAATTTTTTCCTAGGAATGAATGAAATGCAAGGAACCCCGGATGGGTCCCACCGGGCATGCCAAAATGTTTCACCTTTTTCTTAGATTGTTTCTTTGAATTGTTGACGAAACAAATAGGGTAATGGGCATAGGAGGAATACTGTTCAAATGTTGGTTGATGGGTTGTTGTGCACGTATGACTTCCGAATCCACAGCTGACCTTGTGAGAGCTTCCTTTTGGCTAGGAGGAACTACTTGTAATGAAAGCAAGACCACCAGAAAGAATTAAACAATATGGGTAGTGAACTACCTAGTGTGAGCTAGATCGGGAAGTGTGATACTTCCTAGATGGCTGTTAGTCCACTGTTTTAAACAAATTAATGCTGAAAACAAGGTAAATCCTATTGTTATTTTAAAATGATTTAGGTATCTCACTTAAAAACACAATAAGAAAATAGATCTAATCTAACAGGCTAAGCTAGAATAGAATCCACGAGTCAAATGGTTGGTTTTGGGTTTTGTAGGTCTGATAAAGGTCTCGAGATAGGTCACAAGTGAGTGAGGGTGAGGTAAAATTAGGTGGGTAGGTCTCTATTTAAGGCTATGTGGGAAAACATAAAGAAGGCGCATCGGTCGGGGGTGACCAACCGCGGTAAGGTATAATCGGTGCGATTCTTGTGAGATCTGGAAACGTCACAGAATAGGGTTTTGATCTCCTTTGTGATTACACAAAGGATTTGGTTGGTCGGGACAAGGTATTGGGTGACTGGAATGGGTTTTGCAAGGTTTTGATGGGTCTATGGAGGTAAAAAATGTTGGAGATGGTCAATAGGGAGCAAGATGAACAATGGATGATAAAATAATGATAAAATGAAATAACCAGGAAAGTATGATGTTGTACTTACTTGGATTTCATTTTTAAAAGTCTATGTGTGAAGGATGGAGGTGCGATGATGGGTTTGAAGGCTGCAAGTGATCACCAATTGAAGAAAAGCTTCTGCATGGGCTGCATGCACACTCCTCTTTTGCTTGGATAGATCAGAATGTGGCTGGGAAGGTTGTGTAGGAGAAGATCCTCAATCTCCTTCCTTGGATGTCAGTTCTTGTTGGAATTGGCTCTCTGAAGATGCATTATCTCTTTGAGATTTCATTCTTTCTCGTCCACATTTTCTCCCAATGTTTTCCAACCTTGAGAATAAGGTTGTTTAGGGGATAAAAGGGGTAACCGATGGCAGTCGGCTTAACCGGCGATGGTTAGGGGAAACCGACGTCGGTCAAGGCAGGATTTTCTAGGTTTACTAAACTTAGGGAGATCCTCCTAATTTCCTTAGATCTTGTGTCGTTATCCTATGGATTAGACTGGGAGCTTCTTGTGAGCATGTGGGAATGTGGTTAGAGGGAGTGTAGGCATTGATTTTTAGGGTTTGGGTAAGTCTTAGTTAGTTATGGTAACTTGCTAAGAATAGGTCTTAGGTTGAGTTAGCTTGGTGAGGTGTCTAAGTGAACTGTTTGTGTAGATATTATTTAAATAAGATATTTAAATAATAAATATAGTGAGGATAACGCATTAATTTAATTAAATTAATATTAGTAGGGTGAAGGGGTCATGGCTAGGTAGATGTAATAAAGGGGGGCTTATATGTCGAGGGACAAAGGGGAGTGTGACCTAATTTTAGTGTCCACAGGTAGATCCACAATAACTTGTGCCCTTCCCACCTTCTCATACTTTAATTTCTTAGCTAGCTCTTCTAACTTCATAGTGGCACTTGAATCGAGGGCCATATATTCACCTTTGTTTTGTAGGCCCATTACCCTATTGATTAAATTTCCTATGATTCTCATCCTTATCCCCGCAAAGTAGAAAAGGTCTTCATGCACTTGTGACATCAACCATTTGAAAATCAGTGTAGGTTTAGCAAAACATGACAACTCCCAAAGCTGTAAAACCCCAATTGTATGCAACTCCCTCTTCTCTAAATCGTCTACCCTAGGGTTTCCTTATTCATCCAACCCTGGTAGCTCCTTTATAGATCCACCCATATTAAATCATCATAGTCGATTGTTTTGTTGTTGACAATTCATAGATTTTTCATTTGTACAACTTCGAGCTCCATTTCTCTTCCTTAATAACCCCGAGGAGTTGCATTTCCAAATAGAATTCCATGGGTTCTTCCTTTTCCACCACTAGTCTCTTTTACAAGATTTCTTGTGTGTCATATCCTTTTTCTTTCATTCTTTCATGCCCTAGGTGCTTCCAAATTTTCCTTCGTCTGCCCTAACTTGACGACCTCCACACTTCTCTCTCATGCCCCCTCCTGCTATGTTGTCTTCTTCCTTGTTATACTACAAGATCATGTCGTAGCTTGCACAATCTTCTTGGTTTGTGATAAGTACCTCACTCTTTTCACAAAATCCTCATCACACTTTAATTGAGAGCACAAAAATTGATAAAGAAAAGTTTTCAAATGACTACCTTTACCCTCTATTTATAATTTTTCAACACCTTAAAGTTCCTCCAATCAAGTGTATTAATGTCTCTTTTTAATAAAGAAATTTATTTCACTGAATCAAATCTCAAGACTCCCCTTCGCGTGTCTTAATTATAACCTTCTAACACTCCAATACCACTTCACTGCCACATATCTCCTTCACATTCATCACCATGTCAAAGTACATAACCTCTACGTTGTTCACCAAGTAGTTCCCCATGGTATTGCCTTCCTCTTGATATTTGCGTGATCATTGTTTCTCTTCTCTTTGGTCTTTAAAATTTTCTCAACACACCTTTATAACCACATGAATTTGAACACATTATACACAATACCACTCATTATTCTACCTTTTCGCTAATCATTGAGAATGAGTCTCCCAAAATCCATCTTCTCAAAGAATTTATCAACCATATCCAAACATATCTACCAATCCATCCACCCCACACCAAATGTATGCACAATGCTCCGTGCATGGAATTTCTTCCAATGTAATTATATATTGGTGTACCAACACATAACACAACAATGAAAATATTAAACAAAGCAAAAAGATGAAAAAATGAAACACACAAAAGGGAAATGCACTAAGGAAAACTTGATCTAATTGGAAATACTACCTTATTTACAAACACAAAATGGAGGGCAATGGGCATGGGGAAGGGTAGGGGTAGGGTAAAAGGGTAAGGTAGGAAAAATAAGGGTGCAAGGAGGGATTTAGGTGGGTAGAATGTCTAGGAAGGAAAAACGTTAGGGTTGGAAATTCGGGGTGGGCGGTACGATATGGTGGCCCGATGTCGGTCGACTTGTGGCCGACGTCGGTGGGTAGTGACCGGTACCGGTCACAAGAACAGTGAGTGACCGGTGCCGGTCAAAGGGAGACTATGGTCGGTTAAGGGATAACTAGGGTCGGTTAATCCTAAGTGTAAATTGGGATAAAAAAGGGAAGAGATTAAGGGTAGGGTGGGAAAGAAGTTAGGTGAGAGGGGAAGGGTTTAGAGTGAGAAAGTAGGGTAGGTGGGTAAGGGTTGAGGGTGGTTTCGGGTGAGGTTAGGGTAGATAGTTTTGGGTGGATGGGTTTGGGTAGGTGTGGGTGAGGGTTAGGGTAGATAGGTAGGGTAGATGGGTTTGGGTAGGTGTGGGTGAGGGTGAGGGTCAGGGGTAGATGGGTTTAGGTAGGTAGGGTGAGCAACAAGGCCAACGGGATGGGGGTGGGGAAAGAGATTAGGTCGGGATGTGGGGTAAAAATAAGGTAAGTTGGGAAGGTGGACTAATACATTACTTTTGTGGGATGCAGGCCCGAGACGAGCTGTGGATGAGGGCCCAGGTGCCACCCTTGTTATTGACAGTACGAGTGATCACGACATAGGTGGAGTGGTAGCATGTGGAGAGGTGGGATTGATAGGCATGCGGTGCTACCAAAGCATGTAGTTTGGGAGGTGAGTCTTATGGTTTCCCTCATCGATAGATGGGACTCGGTAACCAACACCTTCCATTTACCAACAGGTGAGATGACGATCACCCTAGAGGACATCTACAGGATCCTGCGGTTGCCCATATTGGGGGCCCAGGTTTATTCCATCTCTTCAGAGGCGTCTGAGGAGCTACTGGCACCCATTTTTGGTGAGGGTGTAGCAGACTTGATGTTCCATAGTGCTAGCCTGAGCTATGGAGCGATGTATAGAGCTCATCTAGAGGAGATGAGGTTAGTGGTACTCTTGATGGAGGTAGTGTGCTACTTCACACTGCCGGATGCAGAGGGGGGGAGATTCCGAGGTCACTGATGGGATTCCTTCATGACATGATGATACATCGGACATGGTTCACATGGGAACATGCAATCCTAACACAGTGTATAGAGAGCTATGGGCCTACGAGAGACTGTGGAGGTTCAACATCTATTGCATTGTACTACTACATTGTTGGGCATATGAGCACATTGTTTGTGTTCGACCAGTGGGGATGCCACAGGCAGATGAATTCCCATGGAAATTTTTGAGAGTTGGGTACAGGCGGTGGGTACCGGTCGTTGGAGAGGCCCGAGGTGCCAGAGCTATGCATGATGTAGCTTATTACAGGAGGTTATTGGAGGGGCTATCTGGGGTGGACATTATTTGGAGGCCATACATGGGCTTCCCCTCATACAGATAGATGGCCATGGAGCTAGCTGGGCTACAGATACATCTATGGATAGAGGGGAGGAGAGCGGGAGAGCATGAGTAGATACCCATAGAGTGGGTTAGATGTCATTTTAGATTGGTCCAGGGTGTACCACCTCTATTCCCTCAGTACGGAGAGATGATGTGGAGAGACCTATGTCTCCACCATGACCCACAATGTTGACTGGGCAGGAGGAGCAGCCAGTAGATGTATAGATTGATGATGCTGGGGTTATAGATGGGTACAGGTAGTGGTGGGTGGCACAATTGAGAGTCGTACCACCGAGGCTAGGGTAGCCAGACTTAGCCACCATCACAGTTTAGAGAGACACCCTACAGGGGCAGGTGGCTACTTTGGTGACGTAGGTGACGATCATCCAGGGTAGCTTATAGGTTTAGAGGCACAAGTTACCACATTACAGGCCCAGATAGTGACGCTGTAGGTGCAGGAAGGGTAGGGATAGGTACCTGCATAGGTAGAGGCAGGGGGAGATGGAGATGGAGAGGAGGAGATAGCCACCCTACAGGTGCAGGTGCAGGCTTTATAGGGCCAATTGGTCATAGTGTAAGGGTGGGTTACGGGTGCGAGGATAGCTTACAACAAAACAGGCACAGATTACTACCCTGCATGCCCAGATACCACCATAGGCTCTAGGGTCGACTCAAGATCTAGCACTAGTACAACACTCAATGCAGGTTCGGGGAAAGGGTCCCATTATACAGGTACCCACATAGGTAGTGGGACCCATGACACCTCCATAGATAGTGCCCATGGTCGGAGTTCAGAGATGCCCTAGGAGAGGCATGGTATTACTAGGATCATTTGTTAGTTGTCGGGCTAGATGTGCCCTCCTATGCCAAGTACAGAGCACAGTAGGCCTCCAGTGAGAGGACCAGATCCCGCACTCACAGTGTGGAGAGTATGGGGGCTGGTGAGCCCAAGGACAGGGTTGTGGTGAGGTCACTAGTGTGTAGAGGCTAGCTCCCAGGTGAGGGGCCATTAGCAGGAGGTGAGGTAGGTTCGAACCCCGAGATAGTCTGACAGAGGGTTCAGGAGAGACACAGTCACATGGAACATTCCCGACATTAGATGGGGATACGATTGACCTACTGTGGACTGGCCTATGTGCCGAGTCATTTTTGTATGTATTATATATGAGACCATCTGCGTGCTGAAGAGATTTTGTAGTGATTATTGTGTTGTACATGATACCGGCCTATGTGCCGAAGATTTTTGTATTGATTCATTCATGCTTTTTGTATATATGAGACTCGGCTTGTATGCCGATGACATTTTGCATTATATATCGGCCTGCATGCCAACATTTTTAGATGATAGCCATGATGAGACAGGCATGTATATTGAGATACACAGTTATTGATTTATATGATGAGATTCATGGTATTTGATGATGTGTTAATGTGTTGATGAGATATTGGTTTATGGCTTGTGTTAGATGAGATGTGGATGTGTTACTTTGTATTAGATGAGATATGGGTTTGTTGGTTTGATATGGGTGGAAATTAGGTGAGTTAGGCATGATAGAGTCAAGTTAGTTTAGGCATGGATTGAGTCAGGTTGGTTTAGGCATGGATTGAGTCAGGTTGTTAGGCATGGATTGAGTCAGGTGATAGGCATGGATTGAGTCAGGTTGGTTTAGGCATGGATGGAGTTAGGTTGGTTTAGGCATGGATTGAGTCAGGTTAGTTTAGGCATGGATTGAGTCAGGTTGGTTTAGGCATGGATTGAGTCAGGTTGGTTTAGGCATGGTGGAGTCAGGTTGGTTTAGGCATGGATGTTCATTTCGGTATTTTGATAACAAATGGCAATGTAAATGCATGAGATGGTGTAAAATGTGGAAAATGCTGGTTATGTATGAAAATGTGAAATAATATAAGTGGTAAAAGTCATGTGGTATATGGTATAGATGTCGAGGTTTTGATATGAACAGGAAATTAGGTAAAAAGGTGGGGAAATGGTTAGGGTAAAGAGTGGCCGAGCTAACCTTCAAGGCCCCATGCCCTGGAAGTGTTGCCTACATAGTCCCGGTGAAAAGGGACCTCAGACCAATGTAGTTCTCCCATAAGCTAGGAAAGAATATGAGAAGATAGAAGAATAGGTAGTGCGGTTGATAGTTAGGTTGGATTCGAGGTCATAAGTATGATGAGGTCAAGGTCAATTAGGTGAGGTGGAATATAGGTAGATAGGTATGGGTGATTTTAGGTCGTAGGTATAATTAGGTTGAGGGCATTGATGTTGGGGTTGAGAATAGGTAGATAGGTAAAGGTGATTTTAGGTTGATTGAGGTGGGAGAAGAAAATCTCAAAAGACAGGTGTCAAGGCTCTAGTCCTATATAAGAAGATCAAAAGGTAATGAAGAAGAGAAAAGATAAGAGGGGGCAAGAAAGCCACCTGATTGGAAAGGATCAAAATGTATGAAACACATCTATAGATAGGCTAATGAATGTAAGACCCTAAAGACATTACATGATTGATAATTCTAAGAGTGACAAATAGTCACATGATCACCAAATGTCATAGGTTCAGCAGGTCCCTTGAGGAAATATGAGGTGAAGAGACAACAGGTGAGGAGGTGAAGGTAATTGGGTCAAAAGATGGAAAAGGAATGCCTTGGGAAAAAGAGCCAAGATCGCAATAGGCAAGTCCATGATGAAAAATCTTGTTTTTTATTTTTCTTTTTGACTTTTGAGATAGACTAATCGATGTGGGAAGTCTATATGGGATGAATATATGGCTCCTTGAGGTCTTTGCGAAGCTGATCGATGCAGGAAGCTTCTGAATTTTGATTTTTGAGAAAATAGTCTTCTTTTTGGAAAGACTATGTAGAGAGTTGTGAGCTTTTTATAGTTGTCCTTCAAGGGAGCAGTCTACTTATAGCGACAATTGAAGGTGGAAGATGTCCTTTTGAGGGATTCATATTTTATATTGGAAGTTTGACTCAAGGAGTTGATCCCTATATTGGAAGATGTCCTTCTGAGGGATTCATTTCTTCTCTTTTTTTTCTTCTTTTCTTTTTTTTTTTGGATTTTAAGTCATGGACGAGACTATAACGAAGCATTTGGATCTTGTTGAGAAGGCAAGGGTGAATGACCATGGGATCTCATCTAAAAGAAGATGAAAAGTATCCATGAGAATCATGCCATGTGTAGAGTCATGGTGCACATATTTAAGAAAAGGCAAAAGGGTGATGGGTAATCACATGATCCTTGTTTAGTCGTTGGAGATGAGGTGTGGAAAAGGTAAATGGCACTCAAGGGATGAGCATGAACTAGATAAATAGTGATGTAGGACTAGAGGTCAATAGTAGAATAGTCAAAGATGCAAGGCATTGAGGGGCTTAGGTTCAGGTTTACCCTCAAGTGAGGACAAATGATAGGCACCTAATCCATAGGTATGAGTTATGATGTATGGTCCAAGCCAATTAGGAGTGAATTTTCCCCGTTTACTTTTTTCTGCTTTGGTTACGTGTTGATTTTATTTCAAAACAAGGTCACCAACTTGGAAGGTTCGTTCATGAACACATTTTTCATAAGCATGTTTGATACGTTGTTGATAAACTTGAAGGTGATCTAGAGCATTAAGATGACGTTCATCTAATAACTCTAGTTGTGCTAAGTGGTCCTGACGAAAGTCATCATCAGTAAGCATGTCATGGAGAGAAATGCGAAGTGAGGGGATTTGGACTTCAAGAGGTAGAACAACCTTGGTACCGTAGACCAGTGAAAAGGGTGTAGCCACAGTGGAAGTGTGAATACTAGTGCGGTATGCCCATAGAGCAAAAGGAATGTGTGTATGCCAATCCTTCCTAGTATCATCAACCACTTTCATGAGAATTTTATTGAGGGTTTTATTAGTGGATTCAACTTTGCCGTTGGTTTATGGGTAATACGGTGAGGAGAAACTAAGCTGAATGCTGAATGCATCGCAAAGTTTTGCAATGTTTTGTTTTTGAATTGTTTTCCATTATCAGTGATGAGGCGATGAGGGACACCAAAGTGAAAAATGATGTGATGGTTAATGAACTCACATATTTTCTTGGCTTTCATGGAGATGAGTGGTATGGCTTCCACCCATTTTGTGTAGTATTTGGTAGTGGTTATGATCCATTGATGGTGTTGGGAAGAATGAGGATTGATTTCTCTAACAAGATCCAAACCCCATTGAGAGAAGGGCCAAAGGTCACAAGTGACCTATAAGGCATGATTGGGTGTATGATGAAGGTTGGAATGTTGTTGAAATTTCACGTAGCGTTTGACATAGTCACAAAAATCATGGTTAAGGGTCGTCCAGTAATAGCCTAGGAGAAGAATACACTTAGTAATAGCAAGGCCACTAAAGTGACCTCCACATATGCCATCATGAACCTCCTTGATGGTATAAGTAATTTCAGAACTTGTGAGGCATCGTAAGAGAATACCATCAAATCCACGCTTATAGAGGAGTCCCCCTAGGATAATGAAATGGGAGACCTTCTTAAGGAAGGCGCGTTGTCTATTACAGGTGAGATCAGGAGGTAAGATGGAGAGGGAAAGGTAGTCAGAGTATTATTTATACCAAAGGTCACTTGGGTCAGGGGTGTCAGTTTCGATTGAGTAAACATCATGAGGTAAATAAGAAGGTGAATGGAGGCATTTTACAGTGAAAAATATTTTGGAATTGATAGGGGAAGCGGTATTTGGGAAGCTAAGCAAGCCATAGTGTCTGCAAATTTGTTGGTTGATTGTGGGATGGTTTGAAGGGTGTAACAATCAAAGGTGGTCAAAATTATGTCTACATGATGTTTATACTTTTGAAGTATCTCGTTATGACATTGGTACATACCATTGACTTGGTTTATGACCAATTGTGAATCACCAAAGATGTGGATTGATTTAACATCGAGGGCATAGGTGGTCTGGAGACCTAGTACGAGTGCTTCGTACTCAGCAATATTGTTGGTGCATTCAAAGTCTAGTTTGAAAGACAAAGGCATGGGTTCTCCATCTAGAGGGACAAGGATAACACCAGCTCCACCCCCATGCTAACACTTGGAACCATCAAAGAATAGTGTCATTTGGTAAGGGGGTTCATCCAGGGAAAGGGTAGCAATGGATTCATCAAGAAAGTCAAAATTAGAGGGTTGGTCCCTCAGGCAATAGGTGCGTCAGCCAGTTGGTCAGCGATAGCTTGACCCTTAATGGAATTTTGGTGAATTAATTCGAGGTCAAGATCAGCTAAAAGCATAAGCCATCACATGGTGCGCTGATTTTGATAGGGTTTGGCATACATGAAGTGTAAAGGGTCGGTGTTGGTCACAACATAGGTTTTGTGGTTGAGTAGGTAATGGCGGAGTTTTTTGGTGACAAAAACTAAGGCTAAGAAAATCTTTTCTAGGTGGTTGTATCAGGTTTCATAGTCCAAAAGAGTACAGATTATGTAATAAACTACCTACTCCCTATGTTTTTCATTGCGATGAGTGAGCATGGCTCCCAAGGAATGATCGGTAATTGATATGTATAGATAAAAATGTTGATCGTCTTTCGATGGAATGAGTACGGGTGGTTGGAGAAGGTATTATGTTAGGGCCTCAAAAGCTTTGTAACAGTCATCATCCCATTTAAAGGAGACATCCTTCCTAAGCAGATGATGAAATGGTTGACACCGATCCGATAATTGTGAAATGAAATGGTAAATGGATTGCAATTTACCTTGCAGGCTATGGAGTTGTTTGAGGTTCGTGGGTGGAGGCATTTCCAGAATGGCCTTGACTTTAGCAGGGTCAACTTCTATACCACAAAGGGAAACAATAAATCCCAGGATTTTTCTGAGAGAACCACAAAGACGCACTTTTTAGGTTGAAGGAAGACACAATATTTAATGAGGTGATCAAAGATGGTTTTGAGGACAACAAGGTGCTTGGTGTGGCATTTAGATTTAGCCAAGAGATCATCCACGTAATCTTCCAATATGCGATGCATGATATCATGGAAGATGTAAGTCATAGCATGCTGATATGTAGCGCCAAAATTTTTAAGGCCAAAAGGCATGACTTGATAGCAAAAGGTTCCCTAAGGGGTAATGAATGTGGTCTTGTGCTGATCTTCTAGGGCAAGAAAAATTTGGTTATAACTTGAGAAACCATCCATGAGTGAGAGCATCTCATGAACCATAGTAAGGTCAACCAGTTGATCAATACCGAGCAAGGGAAAATCATCTTTCGGGTAGGAAAGGTTGAGGTCTCGGAAGTTCCTGCAAATGTGAAGTCCCCCTGTTGCTTTAGTAATAGGGAAAATGTTAGATATCCAATGACGATAATCAATGGGTAAGATGAAGGAAATGGAAAGAAGACACTGAAGTTCTTTTTTGATGAGAAGGGAAATGCGAGGGTGCATTTTCCTCAGATTTTTTTGATAGGTTTGGCATCGGGGACGATTACAATATTCGGACCACTATGGTAGATTCAATACCGGGCATGTCTACGTAAGACCAAGTGAAAGTGTGGTTATGATCTCAGAGAAAGGAAGTGATGGCTTCCTGTTCAACAAGACATCTAAATATTGTCATATCTTTAGGATGTGCGGGTCATTTGAGTATGAATGTTGATCTCAATAGTCAATTCATTCAACATGGTTTGTGTCTCAGAGGGTAATGACCGATGAATATATGAGTCTTCTGCACCAAGGTAGGTGAGTATGGATTCATCATCCTGACATTAAACAACGTTAATGGTCGGTGTGTCATCGTCGATCATCTTAGGATATAGGAATGGGAGAGTGGAAGGGGCCTCACCTTTGTGTTGATAAGTCAAAGGCCCTAAGGAAATGGTGTTTATGAAAAAAAAATTTAGGAGGGATAGATTTAGGATCCATCGAATCATCGGTGAGGGTGGTGATGAAGGTGGAGAAGGGCTAGGGTCCTCAATGAATTCAATGTGGGCCTATTTGGTAGAAGGGTTGGGAAGCCAATACCACTCCGGTCATTATGTTTATGGGTGGTACATGGAATAATAGTATGGTGGCCTTGCTCATAAAATCCAAAACCAAAACCCTTCCATGCATAAAGCGGTGCAGGAAGGTGTGGGAAAAATAGTGATTGGTAAGTGATTGGAAGTCAATGGAAAATGGGCGGGGTTGTGATGGTGGTTCAGGTGTGTAGGTGGTAGTATCAAGTCCCCCATAGGTGAGACTAGTACGAAGATGAGGAGGACCATAAAGGAGGTGTTCTCCTATACGGTGATCATAGCGAGGGTGTTGGTGAAGGCTTCCATACTCATGTGGAGTAAGGAAGGTGTTGACACTATATAGGTGGTATTCCCCCAAAGTGAGGCATTGAAAAACACCTTCCAAGGGATCAGTGGTTGGTATGTGGGTAGCTAGTATGGATGATGTGTCAGAGGTCGATGCGGAGGTGGTGTTAATGGATTGGGAAGCTAATGGGTCAGCCATGGAGGTTATAGCAGCGGTAGGCATGGAGGAGGTATGTGCGGTGAAAGTAGTAGTTGTACTAGTAGGTGTGGGTGTAGGTGTAGGTGAAGTGGTATTGGTTGCGGAAGTAGACGACTTGACTGGTATGAGTACATCGTTGGGTCAGTAAAGCATGTTGCATGTTTTGAAAGGTGATGGGTCAGATGGAATGGTATAAGTGTGTCCTTCATGTTCAAACTTTACACAATGATGCAAAGTGGAGGGAACACAACCCATGACATGGATCCAGGGTCTACCAAGCAACAAGTTATATTGGAATTCTCCCTCCAAAACATAAAACAATTCTGGAACAGTGCTGGGGTCCATGTGAACATGAAGGATGATAGTGCTTAGTGTGGAGGTGATAGCATTGTTGGATGAACGCAACATGACCATATATTTTTGCATGCAATTATCAGGTATGCACATTTGAGAAAATGCATGGGATGAAATGATGTTAATGCTAGCGCCTCCATCAATCATCACACGGTGTACCCATATGTCATCAATGTGTACAGAGATGAAGAGGGCTAGGTTTGGGTCATCATTTTGGTATGGCGCAATCTCTGCCTCTGAGAAGCTGAGGGAGGCCACTTGGTGAAAAAGGTGAGGTGAGGATGAAGGTGGTAATTTGGTGAGGGAGGCTACATGATGGGGTGTGATAATGGAGGCTACGGGTGTAGGGTCATTGGGTAAAACCTCGATAGATTGAAGAACCTCCATGAGGGCTTGACGATGGGATTCTAAGGTTTGGATGAGGTCATATAAGGAAATTTTGAGTGGATATTGGTGTAATTGTTTGAGCATGGTGCGATGTGTGACACCATTAGAAATGGGGTATGTGGGGCTGTGGATAGTTATCTTAGGTATGGGTGCAGATGGTATGTTGGGTATAGGATTGGTTGGTGGGTCAGTTGCCTTTTCTTTACCCTTCTGCACACGTGTAGTGATGTGTACCATGTTGATTTGAGGGAAATTTTCAAATGGAGAGGGTGTAGGGTAAGTGGTATAACGACATGAAGGGAAAAAACCTACGGGAGGAGAAAATCCTGTGAGGTCAGTTGGGCGTAGCGACATTTGGGTGGTGGCGTGGCAAGTTCTCTGATGTGAACCATGTTAATTTCAAATTTTGTGTGTGGTTCTGGGAGCTATGAGGGTGGAGGTTGTGGTTGTTGAGTGTGCAAGTGTGGGAATGGGTGTTGGTGAAGCAAGATCCTCATCAAGAAGGTCATCGTCATCAAAGTTGGTTTCGAGGTGGACACAGTTAGATAAGGACAATTTTCAAGGCCTTGCGATTCTCCACATCATGCCCTGACACATGATGGTATGCATAAATTTTGGTATCATCAAACCCCTTTGGCTTGGGTTTGAGGGGGTCATGCGATCGGAGTGGCGGTAATGTGATAAAAGAAGTCTCAAGGAGGTTGCTTAAAATTTTGGCATAGGATTTTGTCCCTAATATCATATGCCGGGACGTGATGTTGAAAATTGTAGGGCCTTGAAAACCGTTCTTATCCAACTTTTTCCTCCTGAGCACAATTTCGATGATGACGATCTTTTAGATGAGGACCCCATTCCACCTTCCCCAATCTCCCCAAATCTTCCTCCATTACCTACTCAATGACATGTATCTCCAACCCCACAACTCTTTTATCCACCCCTGAAATTTGAAATTAACATGGTACATATTACCACCCGCACTCAGAAAGACAAGGGCAAAGAAAAGGCAGCTAGCCCATCAACCAACCCTGTACCCAACATACCATCTGCATCCACACCCAGAGTCACCATTCGAGGTCCCACATATCCTATTTCTAATGGGTCTACACATCGCACAATGCTAAAATAATTACACCAATCCTCCCTCAAAATGTCTTTATATGACCTCATCTAAACCTCTAAGTCACATCATCAAGCCATCGTGGAGGTTCTTTAAATATATTAAGGTTTTACCAAATGACCCCATGCCCGTAGCCTCCATCATTACCCCTCATCACGTATCCTCTCTCACTAATTCATCACCTTCCTCTACACCTCCACCTACTCACCAAGTAGCCACCCTTATATTTTCGGATGAAGAGATTGCCCCCTTCTAGTCTGACGACCCCGATCCCACTCTTTTCATCTCTATCTTTATCAATAATATATGCATACAATGTGTTATGATCGATGGTGGTGCTAGTATTAAAATCATCTCCTCCCATGAATACAACCAAATGCACATACCTACCAATTACATGTATGGTAGCCTAGTTATGCTGCGCTCTTTCAATAATACCATGACTTCTACCCTAGGTACCATCGTTCTCCATGTCCGCGTTGGTCCCCGTACTATCCCAGAATTTTTCTATGTCATAGAAGGGGATTTCAAGTATAATATTTTGCTTGGCCAACCTTAGATCAGCGCCATGGGTTGTGTCCCTTTGAATTTACACCATTGCCTCAAATTTGAACACGAAGGACATAATTACACCATCTCGGTGACCCATCACCTTTTAAGACCTGTAACATGTTGTACCGGCCCAATGATGTACTTGTCCTAGTCAAGGAATTTTTCATTACCCCCAATTCACCTTCATCCACAAGCCCATCCACCAAGATTGCCACCACCTCTCCCAAATCTAATCTTGCTATCCCTACTGCCACCGCAACCTTTGCCACTGACTCACCTACTTCCCCATCATCTAGAGAATTGTCTATCCCTGCTACCCACATATTGACTACTGGCCCCTTAGAGGGTTTTTTTCAATGCCTCACTCTGGGGGAGTACTACCTATACAATATCAACATGTTCCTCACTCTACAAGAGTATGGAAACTCGCATCGTACCCTTGTTATGAATCTCATGTAGGAGAGGTTTTCTTTATGGTCCTCCCCACCTTCACACTAATCTAACATATGGGGTACTTGATATTTCCACTTATAAACCTAAACCTCCATCCAAAACACAATCATTTTCATCTGACTTACATTCCCTTACTAATTTCTACTTCACTCAAACTTTCCTCCACCAATGCGCATGGAAAGGATTTGGATTTGGTTTTTACGAACAAGGCCACCATACTGTCATTTCCTATACCACTCATAAACACAATGACCGTAGTGGCATTGGCTTTGATGCACCACCTCCCAAGAAGGCTCACATCGACCTCATTAAGGAAGACAAACCTTCTCCACCTCATTCACCCACATCACCATCTTCCCCCACGGAGTCCATAGATCCCGAATCTATTCCTCCTAACTTTTTTTTTTGTAAACACAATTTCTCTGGGACCTTTGACCTATTAACGTGATGATGAGGCTCCCTCTTCTCTCCCATTCATATAACCTAACATGATTGATGATGATACACCTTCTATTAATGTTGTTCAATGGCAAGACGATGAGTCCATCCTCACCTACCTGGGTGCAGAAGATTATTATATTCACTAGTCGTTACCTTCTGAGATGCAAACCATGTTGAATCAATTGACCATTAAAATCAACATTAACACTCAAGATGACCTACACATTATAAATATTGGCCAATATTTAGATGCTAATGAACAAGAAGCTTTTACCTCTTTCCTTTGGGACCATAGCAATGATTTTACCCATTCCTATGTCGATATGCCTAGTATTGAAAAAAAAATTGTGGTTCACAATATCATAACCATTCCCGATGCCAAGCCCATTAAACAAAAGCTTCGAAAATGCACCTCGCATTACTCTGCTAGTCAAAGAAGAGATTCAACACATTCTCTATGTTTCCTTCATCCTACCCACTGACTATCCCCAATGGATTTCTAACATCATTCTGTCACAAAGGAAACAGTGACAGGGGACTCTACATTTTCATAGACTTCCATGACCTCAACCTAGCTTGTCCCAAAGATGACTTTCCCCTACCGGACATTAACAAACTAGTTGATCTCACATTGCTGGCTATGAAATGCTATCGATCATAGACAGTTTCTTGGGCTATAATCAAATATTATGCGGCTCAAGAAGATCAACACAATAATACCTTCATCACCCCTTAGGGGACCTTCTTCTATCGATTCATTCCTTTTGGCCTTAAAAACACCGGCACTACATACCAATGAGCCATGAATTACATCTTCCATGACATCATGCATCACATATTGGAAGATTATGTAGATGACCTTCTTGCCAAATCCAAACATCGAGCTGAACAGCTGACTATCCTTAAAGTCATATTTGATAGCCTCATCAAGTATTGTGTTTGTCTTCAACCAAAGAAATGCGTCTTTACGGTATTTTCATGAAAACTCCTTAGTTTCATCGTTTCTTTGCGTGTCATAAAATTCAATCCTACTAAGGTAAAGGCTATTCTAGAAATTCCTCCACCCACTAATCTCCATCAACTTTGAATCCTACAAGGTAAGTTGCAATCCATTCATCATTTTATCTCACAGCTTTCCGACCACTTTGTCAACCATTTCGTCATCTTCTCAAGAAAGATGTTTCATTCAAATGGGATGGTAAATGCCATAAAGCATTTGAAGCCTTAAAAATACCTCCTTCAACCACCAATGTCCATTACTCCTAAGGATAACGAGACCTTTTACCTATATATTTCCACCATCGACCATTCTTTAGGTGTCATGCTCGATCATCGCGATGAGCAGCAAAGAGAACAAGTGGTTTATTACATAATTTTTATCCTACGGATGATGAAAATAGATATACGCATGCCAAAAACTTTGGCTAGCCTTATTTTTTATCACCACAAAACTCCGCCATTCCCTACTTAACCACAAAATATTTGTTATTACTAATATTGACCCCTTACAATATATGTACGCCAACCCCTATCAAAATTAACATGCCACACGTTGGCTTATGATTCTTTCCATCCTTGACCTTGCATTCATTCATCAAAAGTCCATCAAGGGCCAATCTATCACTTACCAACTAGCCTATGCACCTCTTTCCAAGAATCAACTCTATAACTTCAATTTCCCATACAAATCTATAGCTACCCTCTCCTTAGACGAACCCACTTATCAAAGGACATTCCTTTCACCTTGTGGGCTTATCACACTAGTATTCACACTTTGACTACTGCCACACCTTTTTCTCTTGTCTACGGTACCGAGGCTATCTTACATCTCGAATTCTAGATTCCATCTCTTGGCATCTCACTACAAGACATGCTCAATGACGATCACTTTCTCCAAGATCGTTTGGTGCACTTGAGTTATTAGATTAATTTCATCTCAATTTTCTTCACCATCTCCAAATCTACCAAAAATGTGTTCACAAACAAACCTTTCATTCGGCGAGCTCATCCTAAAGTAAAATCAACATGTAACCAAAGAAGAGAAAAGTAAGCGGGAAAATTTGCTCTTAATTGGCTTGGACCCTATATCGTTACCCATGCCTATGGATCAGGTGCTTATCATTTTTCTTCACTCAAAGGTAAACCCAAACCTGAGCCTCTCAATGCCTTACATCTTTAGCCATTTTATTGTTGACATCAAGTCCTATATCAATTTCTATCAGTTGATCACTCATCCCTTGAGCATTGTACACCTTCCATATTACCCATTTTTGAGGATCCACAACTAAACAAGAATCATGTGCTTACCCATCACCTTTCGGCCCTTATCTTCAATATGAGTACCATGGTTTTACTCATAGCCTTATTCTCATGGATACTTTTGTCTTCTTCAAGATGGAATCCCATGGTTTTTCGTCGCTCAAAACCACCCCTTTCATAGTTAACCCCTATGTCCTATGGTTTTTACCTCCGAAAAGATCCTACTCTTTCTCTATGCTCTTGTCCATGACTTAAATGTCCAAAAACAAAAAGGGATGCAACTCCTTGAGTCAAACTTCCAGAAAAAGATGACTCCCTCAAAAGGGACATCTCTTCACTCTATTTCCACCACTATAAATAGACTATTCCCTTAAAGGATAGCTATATAAAGCCATTGAAAAAATACAATAAACATATCCAGAAGCTTCCCACATCGATCAGCTTCGCGAAGACCTCAAGGAGATAATATAATCATCCCATATAGACTTCCTACATCAATCAAGTATATCAAAAAAAAACATACAAGAAGAAAATGATAACTTTTTGTCATGAACTCGCCTATTTTTCATCGGGGGTTTCTTTCCACATAAACATGTTTCCATACACTAGGTTATGCTTAACCATCCACTTTCACCTCGTTTCCTTATGCACCCTCATTTTCTCTCTACTCAAGGGACTTGCCGCTAATGTGACATTTTGTGATCATGTGGCTTTCTTCACCTTTATAATAGTCCATTATGCAATGCCTTTAGGGTCTTACATTCATAAGCCCATCTGGGGTATGGTTGACTCATTAGGGATCTTATCAGATAAGCAACTCTTTTTCCACCTCTTACCATTCACCTTCCCCATTAGTTATTGATTATCTTATATAGGACTAGATCATCGACACCTATATTTAAAACAACTCAGCCATGCCTATGACCTACACCCAATCATGCCTATGACCTACATTCAACCATGCCTAAAACCTACCAACCCATTCCTCTACTTCATCATAATATTCCTTAGCTTATGAGATATCTACATTGGCCTAAGGTCCCTTTTCACCAGGGGCTACTATGTAGGCAACATTTCAAGGGCATGACACCCTTGGAGGTTAACACAGCACTCTTTACCCTAACCAATTTCCCCTTTCACTTTCCTATTCACACTCTACCTTAGTTAGTTTCCATTTTATATCAATAACTTGAAATTACACAAAACAAGCATCAATTAATACACATTTTTACCACATCCTAAACTCATTCATTTTTCATTTTCAGATTTCATTATAGCACATATTTTGAAATTTAAACCATAACCTACATATAAATAACCAATTTTCCCCATGTTACCAAAATCTTGGACGTTAGATCAAACTTAAATCAACCTAACCCCACCATGCCTAAACCAACCTGACTCCACCATGCCTAAATAAACCTAACTCAATCATGCCTAAACCAACCTGACTCCACCATGCCTAAATCAACCTAACTCAATCATGCCTAAACCAACCTAACTCCACCATGCCTAAATCAACCTAACTCAATCATGCCTAAACCAACCTAACTCCACCATGCCTACATCAACCTAACTCAATCATGCCTAAACCAACCTGACTCCATCATGCCTATTGACCTCACTCTGCCATGCCTACATGACCTTGACTCAATCATGCCTACTTCACCTAGTTTCCATCACGTACACACATAATAATGGAAATTAAAAAAGTACACCATCCATGCTATAAATATCATCATCTATAAATCATAAAGTTTGTGTATATATACATATGTACACAGATATAAATAAATACAAACATCTCCAAAAATCACATGTACATCCTCACTCTCTTTGGCATGCAAGACGGTATATCTCAAAATACAAAAAAATATGGAGGTACATGTAACTATCAGGCATCTCCCCATCGGATATCCTCCATGCTTGTCTCGCTTGTCTCCTCCTCCTCCTCTACTCATGTGTGGCATCCCGCTAGCATCTCCCCACCCACCATAGGTGTCGGTCTAACCTCTGATGGCCCCTCACTTGGAGTTGGTCTTTGTACACTGGTAGCCTCGTCCCTTACCCTATCTCGGGGCTCATTGGCCCCTTATACTCTCCACACCGTGAGTGCTGATACCTTTTCTCTCGACTCAAAGCTTGTTATGTTATATACTCAACATAAGATGGGACGTCTATCCTTACGGCCATCAAGTCATCCTGATAATATCATGCCTCACCTAGAGCATCTGTGAACCTAGAAATCGATACGGTCTGCAGCCAAAGCTGCCATCGGTCTTGACCCCTATACCTATCTCTCAGGACCTTATTCCACTACTACCTATACTAATCGACCCTATCCTTGTGCTCGTATCGTACCGAGGGACCCTATCATTGAGCTGTGTAGGTGCCTATGCCTCTGTAGGTCCACAATACATGTGCAGTGTAGTGGCCAAGTGGGCGGCCTGCGGACTCGTAACATGTACCTGTAATGTGGCCACCTCTGCTGTGACCCCGTCCTATCCCTATAAACTAGTAATCTGGGCCTATAATGTGGTCACTGTCTCTCGTAATGTGGCTCTCTAGACTATGTGAGGGTAGTTATGTATGGCTTCCCTAGTCTAGGTGGTGTTTCTCATAGCTGGGCTAACCACCACTGTCTATATGCATCTATGCAGCCGACATCATCTATCTATCGGTCCACTAGCTACTCCTCCTCCCCTATCGAAACTATTGGGTGTGGTTTAGGCATAGGCCTCTCTAGGTAATCTCTCCTATACCGAGGGAATGGTATTATCACATCCTCGGCTAACCAAAACTACCGTCGGAATCTATCTACTAGTATCATCTCATGCTCCCTAGCATGACACCCCTCTATCCACCTAAGTAGTTGTAGCTCATCAACTCATCAGCCATGTGACTATATGATGGATATACCACATACAACCTCCAAATAATGTCTACTCTAGACAACCCCTCCAACATCCGCCTATAGTGAACTACATCATGTGTAGCCCTAGCCCCAGTGCACACCACCTACTAGAACCCAATGCCTATAACAAACCTGGACCATACCTAGCCCAAATGAATTGTCGGGGCCAAAAAATCAGCTGCACGCACACAATGTGCTCATAGGCCCAACAATGAAGAAGGAAAGTGTAGAACATGTTGAACCTCCATAGTCTCTTGTAGGCCTATAGCTCCTTGTATAATCGCACCAAGTAGGTGGTGCCCATGGCGGGTCCTGTCCTCCATCATATCACGAAGAACTCTCATCAATGCCATGGGAATCTCCCACCCTCCACATTTGGTAGTGCAAAACAACACACTGCCTCTATCATCAAAAATACTAGCCTCATCTCCTCAGGATGGGCCCGATACATATCTCCATAACTCATGTTGGTGCTATGGAATCTCAACTCCACCATCCCCTCCAAAACTGTCAACATCGGCTCCTCGAGAGGCCTGCGATGAAATGGAGTACACCTGCGCTCCCACTATCGGTAATCTCAGGATCCTGTACATGTCCTCTAAGGTGAATTTGATCTCACTTGTCGGAAGATGGAACATTTTGGTCAAGGAATCCCACCTATCGATGAGAGAGACCATCAAACTCAAATCACACATTATACACCTATAGCGTCGAATACCAATCAGATCCACATCGGCCATGTGTCTCCAATCCTCATCGGTCGCATCTCCCCACACCACTAGTAATAGGGGAGGTACCCTATCTCGCATCCACAACTAGTCCCTCACCTGTATCCATCAAACCATAACATTATTAAACCTTGACCATACCCATATTCACATTTGACCCCCCACCTATAACTATTACCGTGCATATTTTCATTCAATAATACCTTCCTATCTCACCCACCCACCCTTACTCATCTCCTAGCCCATTTTTCTCTTAATGCCGACCAACATCGGTTCTTCTTATCTGACACCGGTCTCCCAAAATTGGTATCAATCACCCCATCCATGACCTATTTCAGCTACCTCTCACCGACATCAACCAACCATCAACCAATGTTTGTCACATTCATGGTGATAATCTATGAAACCATGCCCTATTTCTCTAAAAATTTACCATTTCTACCTAACTACCCCACCCATTCCTACCCCAATCTCACCTAAATTCATCCCCACCCCTCTTTAACCTACATACCACTTCCTACCCTTCCTCTTTCACCCATTTTCTTCCAAATTTAAATTTAATTCTCCCCCAAACCCACTTCTACCCAAACCCACTTTTTACCAACAAATTCACCTAACCAACAAAGAATGAGATCAAATCTTACCTCGTCTCGGCATCTTCTATGTGGTTGCATGGTTGATCACTACGTAGTTAGCCCACCCAAACCCTCTCCCACCTCTTCCATGCCAAAATCTACCTTGAATCTCTCCACCAGTCAAATTGGTCTACCCAATCTCGTGGACCCATCTACCTAGCTCCTCTCACCAACCGGATCTCTCCACCTCATCAGGTATAGTCCCTCATACTTTCCTCTTGAAAAGCACCAAAATTCAACCGACTCTATCATTTTCTCCAATGGTACAATATAATAATGATTATGTAAAATATGAAATTTTTGTTTTATAAACCCACCTCGAACGACCAACTCTAGTCCTATTTGTGCCCTAGCGAACCGACGTTGATCCCCTATAACCGACATTGGTCCACACTTATAATTGTTTGGTATTTCTAGACTTGATTTTTCCTACAACAATTCGTGCCCACATCCCCTTTTATCATCCCGGACACCCCTTGAACCATACCTACAAACCCAACCTACCCTACATTGCCTTTCTTATGTCTTAGGAGTTGTTATTTTACATATATCCCTTAACTCGAGCCATTTTTGCAAACTTTGACCCTCTATGCTCGTTATACCTTAGGACGTGGTTACTCGTGTTGTTCAACCTACCACCCTTACCTTTCCTATTATCATGTTGTTTATCCCGACACGACCTTTCATGTATCAGGAACATACCTAAACGTTCCTACATTTGACATCCTGTTGTGTTTCTACACCATATCTTATACCTTGGATACCATAATCAATTCAACCCTATCTGGATAGACCTATCGAACTTAGACGACGTAAAGTTTGAAAGCTCCTCAACACAGTACCATACCATGATTTCCAACATGTGCATGCGTTCAACTGCCACTACCTTCGACCCTAGCCCATTTTACTGTTTACCCAATTTGACCTTTTACCTTTACCCAATGCACCCACTAATCTTCATTTTATCAAACCACTCACCGCTTCTGTCTCTCACCTCATTGGTTCCTAGTTTGAGGGGGGTTACCTTCACCCACACTTGGGGCAACACCACCCTCACTTACACTCGACACAACCATTTCCTTTTTTTTTTAGCATCACCTACAAGTACAAGCTACACAAAAAAAGAGAAAAATTTAGACACCAAAATTGGCTTACACTCCCCTTGGTCCCCTTTCGAATAACCAACTTAAGCACATTCACCTAACCATATCTCTTATACCCCACATTAATATTAATTTAATTACTGACAATTAAATTAATACCCATCCTCACCCCATTATTAATTTAATTACTTTAATTAAATGGATGCCCACCTCACCATAGACATATTCATAGCATGTTTCCATAAATGAATAAGGCTTGGTTCAACCCTAAAAATAAATTCCTATTATTCCTCTAACCACTTTCCCGCTTATAAAAACATAACGTCCATTCTGATATGTAAATAAATGCATAGACCTGGGCCAAATGATTTTGAGATCTGTCATTGTTAGTAAACCTAGGGAATCCCTCCTTAATCGAGGTGGTCATCCCAAAAGCGACACCGTCAACCAAGTATCATCATTGGTTACCATTTATTCACTTTGGTAACCTTGTTTTTGGGTTGGAACATTCTAAGATCGAAGAGAAGAGAAGAGAGCTACATGCAAGTAGAACCAGAGCCTTTTCGTACCTACAAACATCCATAACTAGCACTAGGATAGATCCAGAGGTATTACACTCACCCACCAATCAATCATCACCACCACATAGCCATTGGACCTGCAACACCAATAAGTACATTTATCACCTGTGTTATTTTAGCCTTGTCCTATTTTAAAGGTTTTTGTCACCTTTGATGTCATTTACTATTTGTATTCCCTTTTCCCTACTATTCCTATTTATGTTAACCCAACCATTCCTCCACCCACACCATAAAACCACCTATACCTGACCTCTACATATTTCTTAGTGTTCTTAAGATCCCCATATACCTCTTTATGCCTTCCTTGTCATCTCTCGCTTGACCTCATCTTAAACCCCACTAACAAATATTATTGAGTCTTATCAGTTCACCTCTACAGACGTTGGTTACCCATAACCATCGTTGGTTCTTCCTAAACGTGATTGGTCATACCTTGACCGACGCCGGTCTCTATGTCTTCCAACACTGTGTAAACCAATAACCACCTACCTACCAAAACAACCCAAATACCTTACCCAACCTTACTAAGACACATCTCGTGACTTCAAGACCACACTGAACAACTGCAACCCGACCCAAAGGACTTGACCCACATAGTGATCTAAGGTACCCAAATAAGAATACTAGCACTAGATTCATTTATGTATGCATTTCAGTTATTTCATATTTGTTTTATAAAAATAATGGATTGACAACCTTTTAGGGAGTATCACACTTCCCGGATCTAGCATACACTAGGTAGTCCATTGTCATATATTATTTAACTCTTCTTTGGTGGTCTTGTTTTCTATTTCATGTAGTTCCTCCTAGCCAAAAGGAAGCTCTCACAATCAACATCAGATTGAGAAGTCAGAACGCATGCATCAACCTCCAACTGACCAACACATCAGGTATTCTTCCTCAGCTCATAACATTATCTATCTCATCGCATTCCAAAAAGTAAATAAAATGGTGAGACAACAACCATATTTACATAACCTCAAGGGTCATGAAAATTAAGTGACGGGGTATGTACCCCAGTTTAAATAAATTATTTATTTAAATAACCTATTAAAACATAACCTAAAGTTTATATTAAATAATTAAGAATATATTTTATATTTTAAATTATTTTATTATAAACTAAAGCTTATAAGCACTTAATATTATGTTCTAACAATTTTACAATTATCATAGAATTAATGGACATCATGAAAATGATTTCTATGCTTTAGAATGAAGAATCAAGAAACTTGAGCATCAAGGATTTATTTCATTTGTTACACAACATTCTGCTACTCACTCATCTTCAATTACTAAACCCCAATGGGTTCCCAAATTTGATCCTTCTATCTCTAGCGAGCATCATGCAATAGTCAATATTATTCCTTCTCCACTAACAAAAAAATAACCACAAGCCTCACCTAAGGCCAAACCATCAAAGGAAGAACAACCAATTCACTTGACACAAGATGTGATCCATCATCTACTTGTATTTCCTCTGTTACATCCAGATTCTGATGTTGGTCATACCCTTATTGTAATGAAATTACTTGTATAATTCAGATTATGAGCAGCAATCGAACACAACATAACACAATATTTCAAAATAATGATCTCAATAATAAATTATAATAGCTTGGCCACTTGAAGGGGAAACCTCCAAACCATATAATAAGACTCAAATGCTCCAAATGATGTTGAAGCTACTTACCTACAATACCCTATATATACTATTCATATGTTATGGACATCACCAAGGCCAACCTACTAAGCATGAGAAAGTATAAATGATATAATAAAATTATATGGTAAGCCACAAGTCGGTTACTCATATCGTAATACAAGTAATAGGTTAAGGGCGTAACATGCCCTTCCCCTTCAAAGCAACATTTTACCTAATGTTGAGAAGCTCTGAGTCTTCTTGCGGGAATGTCATATCTTCCCATGTTGCATCTTCATTGTCCATATTCTTCCACTTGATCAAGTACTCAATAATAACCCATGTCCTCAATATTTTAGTGTGTGTTTGAAGGATGCATTCAGGTTCCAAGATGACTCTCCCCTCCTCATCGAGCTCAGGTAACACTATTTGGGATGATACTCTATGTCTAATTACTTTCTTCATGAAAGAAACATGAAAGACTGGATGTATTCTAGTTGATTGTGGAAGTTCTAATTTGTATGCTACATTACCAATCTTCTGCAATACTTGATAGGGGCCATAATACTTCGGTGAAATTTTGTTATCCTTTTGTTTTTGTTTCAAATAAATTTTCTTATATGGTTGTAAACGCACAAAACCCAATCACCGACTTCAAAATATCTTTCCATGTGATGTTGATCAGCCTGTTACTTCATGCGGTTTTGTGCCATGGCCAAGTTCTCCTTGAGACTAGAGAGGACCTCTTATTGATATTGAATGTGTTCTTCTACTACTCTAACCTGCGGTTGTCCTCGTAATGATGATGTGATGGATGGTTGATGGCATCCATAGAGTGCCAAACAAGGAGAAATTTTAGATGAAGTATGGAAGGAAGTGTTATACCACCATTCTACAAGTGGCATCCATTGGACCCATCTTACTTGTTTATCGACTTGAAACAACAAAGATATCCCTCCAAACACTTATTTACAACTTGTTTTCCCATCGATTTGGGGATGATAAGAAGAGATATGAGCTAAGCGAGTACCCAAACATGAGAATAAATTAGTCCAAAATTACTAGTAAATATAGGGTCTCGATCACTTACTATAATCTTTGGTGTCCCATGAAGCTTCTAAACTGTGTCCATGAAGGCTGTTGCTACCATGCTTATAGCAAATGGGTGTGACAAGGCAAAAAAATGAGAATATTTGGTGAGTCTATCCACCACAACCATGATGACATTTTTTCCTTTAGATTTAGGAAATCTTGTGATAAAGTCCATGGAAACCTCTTCCCACCATTGGCTAGGAATAGATAGAGGTTGTAGAAGACCTAGGGATCGAACTATTTCACCCTTATTTTTCTGACAAACCATGCATTCTCCCACAAATTTTTGGACATCCCCTTTGAGCCCTTCCTAGAAGAAATATTATTTCACTCGATGATAAGTCTTCGAGGAATCTAGAGTGCCTCCTATTAGATCATTCTAGAGATTATGAATGAGGTTTTGTGTGGTTGGGTCATTTCTCCATTCGGACCTTACCTCATCCATCCAATCTTCTGTAATATGGATATGGCACATAACAATGGTGCGGTTGAGTGATCTTAACTTGAAAAAGCATCCACAAATACATTATCCTTCCCTTTCTTATAGATAATCTCAAAATCATATCCCAACATCTTTGAGACCCATTTTTATGTTCTTCGATTATAAATGTTGCTCCAAGACATATTTCAGACTATCATGATCTTTCTTCACTTTAAAGTGTCTTCGTATGAGATATGATTTCCATTGCTTTACTGCATGAAGTATGGCTAGCATTTCCTTCTCATAAGTTGGCTTTGAAAGATTCTTACCTTTGAATTGATGGCTCAAAAAAATAGGACAACATTCTTGCATGAGAATTTCCCCCATACCCACCCTTGATGCATCACATTCAATAATGAATGTTTTGGAAAAATATGAAGTAGCCAAGACTGGAGTGGTGCACATGGCCTCCTTTAGTTTCTCAAATGATTTGGTTGCATCCTCACTCCAATGGAAGGAGTCCTTCTTTAATAAAGTTGTGAGAGGTGTTTGTTATTCTTCCATAATGCCTTATGAATCTTTGGTAATAACCTGTAAGCCCCAAAAATCCTTGTAGATTCTTTAGGGTTTTGGAACCTTCCACTCCATCATGGATTTTATCTTATTAGGATCCACTTTAACCCCTTCATGAGAGACAATGTGACCCAGATATTCATCCTCCTTGAGTCCGATAGAACACGAGAGGGCTTTGCATAAAGTTGATGTTGCTCAAGGGTTTCCAAAACCTTGTTTAGATTATGTAAATGTTCCTCCCATGTTTTGGTATAAATTAATATATCATCAAAAAATAATAAAACAAACTTCCACAGAACAACTTAAAAATAGAATTCATCAAAATTTGAAATGTAGAAGTTGCATTTATGAGTCCAAAGCATTACCATGAATTCATAATGGCCTTCATGTGTCCAAAAGACATTTTTATGAACATCGTCATCCTTGATTCTGATTTGATGGTATCCCGAATGAAGATCAGGCTTTGTAAAATAAACAACACCATGCAACTCATCAAGAAAATCATCAATTACAGGAATAGGAAACTTACCTTTGATTCTGTACTTATTAAGTTCCCTATAATCTAGACACATGCACCACATGGCATCTTTCTTCCATACCATCACTACTAGAGAAGAATAAGCAATACGACTATGACAGATGACTCCTGCTTCCAACATCTCTTGTACAATATTCTTGATTTCACTCTTTTGCACATATGGGTACCTATAAGGTCTAATGTTATGTGGTTGGATCCTTAGTACTAACTGAATAACATGATCATGATTTCTCTTTGGAGGTAAGCCCTTTGGTATATTTTCAAATAGAATAGAGTGTGCATCAAATACTGTTTGCATATCGATGGTATAATGTCCTTAGAATGATGATCCTCCAATGAAAAGAGTTTTTCCATAAATCTACTTGCACCCTTTTTTAGAATTTTGTCCATCGATGAGAACTTACTATCTGTGGGGACTTTTCTATTAAGCCTCTTAGCTCAAAATTCCTTCCTTCAGGGTGAAATCGCATGAACAAGTCTTGGAAGTTCATCTCGGTGGTTCCCAAAGTGGTAAGCCATTGAACCCCGACACAATTTTTCTCCTCCCATAGAAATGGCATACATGGGACTATTTAATATGTAATATCCATGGCAAGCTTAATTTTATGGCATTTTCTAGAACATGTAATGCATTACCTCAATCAACAATCATTACTTGACATTAAGGAGCGGGATAAATGAAATAGTTTAGGTGCACTGCTAACTTATGATTGATAAATTTTTGATTACTTCCTGAATCAATCAACATTGTGACCCTCTCCTTTTTTTAGGAATCCAACCACCTTAAGGGTTTGGGGGTGCTAATACCTGAAATTTCATGGCATGAGATTGTTGGCTAGGGATCTCCTTATTCCTCCTCTAGCTCGACCAAGACCTCTGACTCTACATCTTCATCCTTCTCTTCATCTTCACTAGGCCCATCAATGTAGAACAAATTCTTTTCATCACATTTATGTCTAGGTCCAAATTTATCATCACAGTTAAAACATAACCCTTTTTCTCTTTCTTCTTCAATTTGTTGAAGTGTCAATCTAAGCTGGTTGAGGGAGTCTTTGGGGCCAAGGTTTTGTGATCTATGGTATAAGTGAAATGTTATCTCCTACTTGAAACAAATTTATGCTCTGGCCTTCTTTCCATAATAATAGAATCATAAACCTTATGAGGACTAAATATATGCACCTCATGCTCAATGTGATCCTTAATACCCCTAAGAAATAGGTCATTCATATTCTCTTCAGTAATATTTTCTACCCATAGAGAAAGGTTTTGGAATTGATGAATGTAATCCTTAATAGATCCTATTTGTCTCAACTTTGCTAATTGAATGAAGTAATTATCTGACACACTAGAACTATACTGTAATTGTAACTCTTCAGTGAATATTGTCCATGTAACATTGAGACTACTCTTCTTCCTTTAAGCACTTAACCATCGATACCAGACGAATTGGTCAAGTTAAAGATAGAAATATGCCATGGTCACCTTTTGTCCTAATGGAATCAGATGTAGTTTAAAGAAATTATCCATTTGGTTGATCCAATTGAGTAGATCCTTTCCATCAAACTTGCACATCTCCACTTTTGGAAACATATTACGGGCTGCAGAGTGCTCGTATTTGGATTGGGCATGCTCGAAGATCCACCCTGACTCATGTGTCTATTATTTTGACTTGAGGATCCACCTTGATTGATAGAAGTATGATTACCCATCATATGCGTACTAAATTTTTGCATGAACTCCTCCAATCTCTTTCCAATCTTGTCCACATCATATTTTCTAGCCACCCGAGATTCGAGGTCTCTCATGTTAAACTCAATTTGGCTTACTTTACTGATTCGTTCAAGTAAACCTTAACCCTGAGGAATATGTAGTTATATCTTCTGTCTCCAAATCCTCCACTACTATCTCAAACTTTTATGATGTTTTACCTAGAGTGATGGGATTCTTTTTACCTCTTATGGAAGGCCCCACCATGATGCCCCAAAATAGCAGGATGTAGGGATCAAGGTCAAATTTTAGGGTTTCATATTTCAATAAGATTTCGGCCAAATATTAAAAACTTAAAGAATAAACCCCAATTTTTTTCTCTTTCCGAAAATGTAACGAACTTGAAAAATTCAACAATTTGCACCCTAGGGAGCAATTTTATGAAAAACCCTAAATTTGTAATAACGTTTGTAAAATAAATAAATAAATTCTAAAATTTTCGAGGTAACCTTACTTTGCAATGTTTGAAACTCTAGTAAAAATATATCCCACCAATTCTCTATGGTTCAATATATGGTGGAAACCAAGAATTAGGGTTTTTCCTAATTTTGGCCTAGATTGTAGTTCCTAATAACATTTGTAAAGAAAATACTTGTATAATTCTCATTATGAGAAGCAATATAACACAAAATAACACAATATTTTAGAATAATGATCTCAATATGAAATTAAAATATCTTTGCCACTTTGAGGGCAACCTCCAAACCATAAAATAAGACTCAAATGCTCCAAATGATGATGAACTACTACCTATGATCCCCTATATATACTATTCATATGTTATGACCATCACCACAGCCAACCTACTAAGCATGAGAAATTATAATTGATATAATAAAATTATATGGTAAGCCACAATTCAGCTACTCATATCCTAATACAAGCAATAGGTTAAGGGCGTAGCACTTACTTATACCTACCATTATGACGACCATATATTTTCTTATAATACATTTCAAAATCCGCCACAATGGCATGGTCTCTCTCACAAAGCATCACATAGATCTCCTTCACTCGCACACTTTGGGGCATTGAAGTTTCCCCCTCATAGTAAATACGTTCTAATCAAGAGTTTTCTATCCATACTACTCATATAAACATATTTTTCTTTTTTAATTCATGTCAATATCTCTAGTATCACTTTCTTTTATCTACACTATGAGTGCACCTTACTACATTTATCTATGCTTATGGATTCCTTATCTACTTCTATTCCATTCCATACATGCTTTTCTACTCATGTTTACTTATGGATCCTTCTATTCATGATACACATACTACTTTATATATATGATATACATCCTTTCATTCACTATACATACTCTAGCTATTCTTGCTCACAATGATCACATCTATTTGCCAACAACTCCTAATATACACACTTGGGGGCATAAGAATTCCCCCTCCTCACTTTCTTCTTATACCATTACTTATTCCTATCTATACAACATAATGTTACTACTACATACTCTACCTCGCCACCTAAGACGCACTTGTGTACTCCAAGTCCATACATGACTATTGAGGGCATTAAATGAACCTTACTAGAAAACATGGGGAGATTTTCACTTTCACCTCACCGTCATTATGATTGGATATCTCTATCATATACTCATAGCTTATTTACTACACTTCATCATTTTTACTTCAATATAAATCTTTCATGCATATAATTGTTATCCAAAATAAGCTCATGCTTATTTTTGGTTAACTACACCCATTTTCCCTCCTTTAGTGTTTTAATCCAAATTTTCAGATATTAGAAGCACTTAAGGATTCTGAAAGCATTTTCATGATGTGGGAAATTTCTTCCCCTTTCTAAAAATATAAAGAAGTCCTTCTAACTCCTCTTATTTTCCAAGTTACAAGTCGGTGGGCCTTGGAAGGTGTTTTTGCCAAAAGCGGGCGTGAGCCTACGGGAGTTTTAGAACTTTTGCATTTATTGCAAATAGGGTGCAAAGTGAATTTCAAGTCGGTAAGCCCATGGGAGATCTTAAAGCCAAACGAATAAAAATTCCTAAGGCCACAAAGGAACACATGTCACGTTGAAATGTTAAAGCAGCTCGAAGGCAAGTTGTCGAACCAATTTGAAATTTTTTCCCTGAGAAGGTGTAGAGTGAAAAAATGAGCTACACCTCCGCTGATGCCTAGAGGAGACACGTGTCAAGCCTCAATTACATGCGGGTGGCATGGGAGTGTTATTTTGCCAAAATTGAATTGCAGAGCTGCGGGGTAATTTTTACATTTTGTATTTTTGGTGCCAAAAGACACAAAGTGAGTTTCGGGCCCACGGACCCGTTCTGCTAACTGGTTTTCACCATTTTTGTATAGACCCAACTCAAAACATTCAAATAGACATATCTTTCAACCCAATGCCCGAAACCCAACAAATTTGGCACCATTGGAAAGATCTCAACCTCCTCTATGCCATGGAAGCATAAAATATCATTTTTAGCGGTGTTGGTGGGTGAAAAATGGGAAAATGTATTTCAAGCCATCAATACGGATCTGATTGTTTCAACAACCCATATTTGATTTGATTTTCTATTCTTCCTTATCCAACATGCCAAAATAGACATGGAGAGGAAAATTTGACATATTGTAGGCGATGATTTATAGGGTATTAATGGTGGGTGGTTGAATTCTCAAAATAAGTCCGTTTTCCTCCTTTCTCTCTATTTTTCATCATTCTAAACTTCTATATATTGTAACACTTCTCATTTGAGAAGTAGAGAGAGATATTTTGGGCATAGGGAAAATGTCAAAATTTGTTTCCCGACTCCATTTGAGTAAAAATCCTTCTCCTACACCTGGCAAGCGGATTTGTGCCTTTGAGAAAAAATGTAATGGTCTGTGCACCTTTTAAGAGAAATAAAAATGTGTTTTGTGGTGTTCCTTCAACCCTTTATATTATTTTTTTATTTCCTATTCCTCTCCCTTTCAAATTTGTTCCCTCTGCATGTATTTCCCATTTGTAGGTGCAAGGTGTCTGTTTCATGGAGTTTTGATCATGGATTTGGATATGGGTTTGTGTCACTTCTGTCTGACCTTCCCATCTCCCTTTTTCCTCTATTTCATCCTCCCTCAATAGAGTATCTCACCCCTTTCCTTCTCTGGTGTATCACCGCTTTAGTGTAGGATTTATTTCACTCTCTCTTTCTCTCGATTCCTTGGAATGGTTAGGTTAGGATAGTTTAGCTTTGCTTACATTAGAGTAGATTGTGGTAGGTAGTTTAGGAGCAAGAACCAACTTTCTCCAGAGGTCCATATCAAGTTTTACAAGTCCCACAGCTTAAGTGATGGTCCCATGTTGTGCAATCACACCGAATGCCCAATTCACAACAAGGCCATTTGGGGGTGTTGTGATTCTACACTAACAATTTTGGCATGCCGGTGGGACAAGTTTAAAGCACCTTACCACTTCATTTCATCAAGTTGATGTGTTCTTGGTGAGATTCAGCCTTTGAAGGCACATCTAAAGCACATCTAGCGACTCCATCTGGTCAACAACCCAATCTCTAAATTTATAGACCTTTTCCATCCATTTTCATTCATTTTCTTCCACATCTTTCATTTTCTTCCATTCCATGAGGTTGTGTAATCATGACTTCATTTCCATCTTGGAATTCACACTTGCAATAGTAGTGCTATTCAGATCCATCTCCAAGTTACTTCAATACACCTCCAGAAAGGTTTCACAATGAAAATCAGCACTATGGATATCCAGGTGACCCAGATTCAAATTAGTTTGGTCATTTTCCAAACTATACAGCTATTACAGAGCATGGATATATAGATTTTGGAGGTAGTTCCACACCTGAAGAAGTTAATCTATTGGAGAAGATTCAAAAAATGGAGGCTAGCATGGTTCAGTCAAGGGCTATAATACAAATGAAGGCATTTAGGATTGGTTGCAAGGAACCTTGTCCATGGGTCGACCCTTTTCCAAGACATTACAACCCTCAGGAGAAGCTTGACTTCATGGTTGAAGTACTGCCTCAACTTGCACAATGGGTTGAGGAGATTGAGGCTTATGAGTTGGATACAAGACAACCTTGTCAATGGGTAAGTCCACCACCTCATAGCTTTTCTTTTCCTCTTTCTCAATCAATATCATTTCAGCAATGTCAAGAGTCAAGCCCCTCACTTGCTGTCCCAAGTTTTGATTTCCCTTCTCCATCTCCTAATCTTCCATCTCATCTTAATTATTCTTCCCTTTTCCCTTCCAAGAAGTCATTCCCTCCAAAGAAACAAGAAGTTCCACTTCCCTCTCCACCAAAAACAACATAAAAACTAGTTGAATCTGAACCTACCACTCCTCTTGTTTTCCCAAACCCATGTTGGGAAGAAACTCAAGAATCTAGTCAAGGAGAACAACAAGAAGAGGATCCCAACAAAAATAAATGACAGACAATCTGAAGAGTTAGGCTGCCAAATTTTGGTTCACAAAGGTCCCCTTCATGGTTAAGCCTAAAGAGGTCAGGATTGAAGAGCTAATGGTTGTTAAGGCTGAGTTTGCAGTGGAAGAAGAACAATCAACTCTAAGTCCTATTGAAAAGTAGCAACTAGAAGAGATAAAATCAGAGTTAAAGCCACTTGATGAAGAAAGCATTTTTGAAGACTTTTTTATTTCATTTGAAGGACCTGATTTGATTGATGAATCCATAATGGAGGAGAACCATATAGTTCAAGAGGCTTCAAGTATAGAGCAGGCCATAGAAGAACCTTTCATTCTTCCTCCCACTTTATCCCTTTCAAGCTCTTATGTTGAAGAAGAGTTTGATCTTTCAAACTTCATGTTTGAAGATGAGGGGAACCATGGTGAGCAAGTTTCAAATCAGGAGGAAACCATGGAGGAGGTTAAGCACATGCAGTAGGAAAAAAAGGAGGTCGATTATCTGTCTAACTTGCAGGATTGCTTTAATGGAGATCGCATCATTTTCTCCTCCATCATCAACCTTCAAAGTACATGATCTTGCTGCCATGAAGGAGAGCATTCAAAGATAGTGTTATACTTTTTTTTCCCCAGGAAAGATATTGGATTAGAGAGAGCCCACACTAAAAGAACCTGAGAAATCATGTTTGGTTCCTACAAATAGATTGCAAGGGAATCTATAATGGAAGTGGAGGGGCCTGCGAAAATCAAACAACAACGTGCAGGAGAAATCCATAAGATGGCTCTGTCGAGTAGATCCGGGCCTAAAATCCATTCTACAGGTTTTAGGTAGGCTCAAAAATAGAACAGCAGAATCAGACGTGTCAGATCAGTGTTACAAGAGAAGCCAGGAGTAAGAAAAGGAAGAAACGATGAAGACCCAAAGTCTTCGGGCTCAAAAACACTCCAGGAATGAGTCCAAAAATTGGCTAAGTATGGAGGATGTTGTAGAGAAAGCCACGTGTCGGAACGACGCTTCTCCAAGGGTGAATCCAAGAAAGGAATTTCAAACGAGCACCAAGATTCCATGCGTCTAAGGCTCCCAAAAGTTGCATGGCTGTTGAAAAGTCTTTGGCTAAGTAGGAAGGTGCTAGGTGTCGGCTTGGTGTAAATTCAAGAAGTCCCCCAAGGTAAAGACTCAAACTTGCGCCAGCCCTCCATGTAGAAAATGGTCAATAGAGGTCAAAAGGTGGATAGGGTGGGCCTCAAAAAGGGTTAAGTATAGAAGTATTAGTAGAGAGAGCCACGTGTTGGAGCGACGCATCTCCAAAGTTGAATCCAAATGCGGAGGCCCAAACAAGCGCCAGCTCGCCACGTAGCCTAGGGTCCGAAAGGTAGGAAGGAAATCGTTGAAAAGTCCAAAATCCTACGAGAGGCTTCCAAGTGTCAACCCGACACTCCTTCAAAGGAAAAATCTTGATCGGGAGTTTCAGTGTAGCGCAGAGCCTCCACGCGTCCAGTCTCTTTGAAGGGGACAGAGTCGGGTTGAATAGTCAATGCATAGTGGTAGGCCGACGGAGAGTGCCAAGTGTCCACATGGTGCTAACTCAAAGTTGAATCGAGAGAGGGTTCTCAAACAAGCATCAGACCACCGCGTGTCCCTGGTCAAGGAATATGACCCTGCCGAGCAAAGGACTTAGCCGAGAAATATAGAAATTGAGCAGGCCAGTGGATGAAGCCACGTGTCATCCCCTGCACCATTCCAAAAGTAAGATACAAAGGCCACCCTCTAACATGCACCAACCAACCACATGTCCCATATTAAAGAGGGGGCCCATTTTTCAAACTATTTTTCCCGCTCTGTTGTATGAACCCGATACAAACTTTGAAGGGGCATATCTTTCAACTCACGACTTAAAAAATTACAAATCTGACACCATTGGAAAGATCTCAGCCTCACCCACGCCATGGAGATCTGAAACTTTAAGTTTGGGGAGGTTAGGTAAAGAAAAATAAGGAAAACATCTTCAGGGCCATTAATACGAGATCTATTTGCCTCAACAACCAGATCATATTCGATCTTCTCCACTATTTCCTCCTCCTTGAGGTGCCAAACTAGAGACTAATATAGTCAAGGACCTGATTTGGGGAAGATTTTTAGGAGGCATTAATACGGTGGTTGAACTTCAACTTGCTTTTCCATCTTCGCTCTCTTTCTTCTCTCTGATTTAATCTATAAATACATATTTGAGACTCATTGTAAAGGGTTGGACATTATTCTATTTTGCAGGCTCCCTTCTTCTCCTTGGCAAGTGAATTCGTGGAGTTTCAGACCTCCCATATAGACTGTAAATGCAAATATTTCCTTGTTACTATTGTAATGCATTGTATCAAGCCATGAGAGCAATAATACATGTTCTATGGGTGATCTTCATCCATTTCTATGTTAATTGTTATCTTGATCCTTCATTACAACTATGGTAATTTATGCGTGTTTTTGTGTTACATTATTTTAGTTTGTGTCTTTCAAGCAAAACAATTTTTCAACACTCCTTTGGTGTATCACTGGTAGCTTTAGTTTTATTTTCTTTGTATCCCTTCTTTAACTTTGTCTCCTTGGTAAATTAGAGTAGGATTTAGGATAGACCCTATTTGATTTTATGCATACACCTAAACAGAGGAGTAGGAACTAGCCTTAATCTAGAGAGTTTTTTTTTTACTTGCGAAGTCCCACACTTTAGAGGAAAAACCTCAATGTTATGAGAATCACACCAAATGAATCTACTTTAGAAAAGAAAATATAATGACTTATTTGGGGGTGATGTGATTTTGCACTAACAAATAGTAACCTGCATTTCACAACAACCCTCTAGAACCAAGGTTGGAAGACAAGAATATTCCATGTTCTTCACAAGAGGAGGAAAAGAAAGAGCAAGAGGATGTCATCATCTCTTCCACACCATCCATCTAAGAAGATCTACCAGAAGACTCCATTCTTGGAGTTAAATATCATAGCAGTGGGAAAATTCAAAGGATCAAACCTTGCCCAATCAGGTACTTGGCTTCATTGGAGCCAAGGGAGAAGCAAAACTAGTCATGCTTACTTTTGAGCATGAGGATGAGTTTCAAAGTACCAAGGATCAACTGCAATACCTCTTCAATCCAAATATAGAGCAACTAAAAGAGGTATTTTTCTTGTTTCCAATTGACACCTTGATGATTTGGGTAGAGGACCATCTTATAGTCATTTTTTCACT
Source organism: Taxus wallichiana var. yunnanensis (assembly GCA_018340775.1). NCBI lineage: Eukaryota > Viridiplantae > Streptophyta > Pinopsida > Cupressales > Taxaceae > Taxus > Taxus wallichiana. The sequence goes on from CM031240.1 coordinate 984,051,054, forward strand.
CATGCAAGCAGCCATATTCAGTGTCAAATCATTTGCATGGCTTCCCCTTTTGAGAAAGGGAAGCTACTTCTCCCTGCCAGTTGCAGGATTTGTTTGAGCTCTCTTTCTCTCTCATTAAGATAGAGTAGGTAGGTTTGATTTTAGAAAAGAAGTACTTATGCACACTCTGTATATCCCACTTGGGGTGTGTATGATTTCCAATTTTGTACATAGTGTGTTGTGGTGTTTTGTTTCTCTTGAAAAGTGCATTGAAAATGGCATTGGGAGAAATCGACCCCAATTTCAGTGGTTTCCAAGTGGCTCAGGGATCAGATTTTCAAATTTTAGATCAGATTTGTGTTTACCAAGAAGACTCCATGCCCAATGGATTCTTCAAGGCCACTGATCTTTTCATCTAGTAGGCAGATGTCCCCTATGAGTTGCCAAATTGTTATCCAAAATAAGCTCATGCTTATTTTTGGTTAACTACACCCATTTTCCCTCCTTTAGTGTTTCAATCCAATTTTTTAGATATTCTAAGCACTTAAGGCTTCCTGAAAGCATCTTCATTAGGTGGGAAATTTCTTCCCCTTTCCAAAAATATAAATAAGTCCTTCTAACTCCTCATATTTTACAAGTTATGGGCCGACAGGCCTGGAAGGTATTTTGCCAAAAGTGGGGTGGCGGGCTGCGGGGAGTTTTGGAACTTTTGCATTTTTGCAAATAGGGCGCAAAGTGAATTTTAGGCCCGTAATCCTATGGGAGATCTTAAAGGAAAATGAATAAAAATTCCTAAGGCCCACAAAGGGACACATGTCCACATTGAAAAGTCAAAGCGAGAAGGCGGGTCGTCGGAGGCAATTTGAACTTTTTGCCCGAGAAGACGAAGAGTGAAAAATGAGTCACACCTCTGCTAATGCCTAGAGGAGCCATGTGTCAAGCCTCAATTACATGCAGACTGGAGGGCCTTGGAGTGATCTGTTTCCAAAAGTGATTCACGGGGTTGTTGGGAAATTTTTGCATTTTGTATTTTTGGTGCCAAAAGACACAAAGTGAGTTTCGAGCCCGTAGACCCGTTCTGCTAACTGGATTTAGCCATTTTTATACGAGACCCAAATCAAAAATTCAAATAGACATATCTTTTGACCCAGTTCCCGAAACCCAACAAATTTGGCACCATTGGAAATATCTCAACCTCCTCTATGCCATGGAAGCATAAAATATCATTTTTAGCGGTGTTAGTGGGTGAAAAATGGGAAAACATCTTTCAAGCCATCAATACGGGATCTGATTGTTTCAACAACCTAGATTTGATTTGATTCACTATTCTTCCTTCTCCAACATGCCAAAGTAGACATGGAGAGGCAGATTTGACAGATTATAGGTGGATTTGCAGGGCATTAATGGTGGGTGGTTGAATTCTCAAAACAGGTTCATTTTCCTCCTTTCTCTCTATTTTTTCATCGTTCTAAACTTCTATATATTGTAACACTTCTCATTTGAGAAGTAGAGAGAGACATTCTAGGTGTAGGGAAACTCTGTCAAAAATATTTCCGACTCCATTTGAGTAAAAACCTTCTCCTTCGCGCAAAAGGATTTGTGCCTCTGAGCGAAAAAAATGTAATGGTCTGTGCACCCTTTAAGAGCAATAAAAATGTGTTTTGTGGTGTTTCTTCAACCCTTTGCATTATTTTTTTGTTTCTCATGCCTCTCCCTTTCAAATTTGTTCCCTATGCATGTATTTCACATTTACAGGTGTAGGGTGTTGTGTTTCATGGAGTTTTGATCATGGATTTGGATATGGGTTTGTGTCACTTCTGTCTGACCTTCCCATCTCCCTTTTCCTCCATTTCATTCTCCCTCAACAAAGTATCTCACCCATTTCCTTCTCTGGTTTATCACCACTTTAGTGTAGGATTTCTTTCACTCTCTCTTTCTCTCTATCCCGTTGGAATGGCTAGGTTAGGATAGTTTATCTTTGCTACATTAGAGTAGCTTTTGGAAGGTAGTTTAGGAGCAAGAACCGTCTTTCTCCGAGAGGCCCATATCAAGTTTTGCAAGTCCCATAGCTTGAGAGATAGTCCCATGTTTTACAATCACATCAAATTCCCCATTCACAATAAGGCCATTCAAGGGTGTCATGATTACGTGCACTAACAATAATCTCAATCACATACAATTCCTTTACTATCGATGAAAAACTCTTGTTTTATGGTTCATGCTTGACTATTAAGGGTGCAATTCCTCTATAAACCTCACTTGTAGCATATTGTCTACTCACACTGTGCTTCAAGTTTATCTTTATGAGAATTACCACATCTCTAGTCAATATACTTTACTTTCATTACTCAATGACGTATTGTTGTTATATGTTTCATGCTTGACTATTGAGAGGTGTAATTCCACCATGAAAATCACTTATCACAATTTGGCTAGTCATGCTCAATCCTTCTTGTTTATCTTTCTAATAATTACCACATCTCTAATCAATATACTTTACCTTCATTACCCAATGATGCAGTCTTGTTCTAAGGTTCATACTTGACTATTAAGGGAACATTCCAAAATGAACCTCATCTCACGCACATCCGTTGGGGGGAAACATGGCCCCTCTCATCTACATACCTTGCATATCACAGCACACCATAACTTATATACAAAATCTTCACATCTTGGTTGTATTTACTCTTGTTAGCTTATATTATTTACATGTTACACTTTGTTTCCTATGTTAGTTGGATACTTAGTATGTCATTATCTTTTCTATAAACACATACACATTCATGTGGTCTCTTGAGGTGAATGCAACACTTTCATAGATTCTCACATGATGTATGATGCTTGACACTACCTTTATTACTCTCATACTACACACTCATAGGTTCTATTGTTACAAAGTATCTATCACTTATTGTCATTTACTCTTCATTTATATATACATTATTTGACATACTACTTATATTTATAACATGTTAATGGGTGTTTCATGTGTAGAATTTCCTTGAAGCATACTATACAACCATGATTATATATGACTTCATGTTACTATTGTTTTGTTAGATATGCCCTATGTTATGCTTAATCATTTTTGCTTATGACCGCTTCAACCCTAATTGTCTTGTGACATTGTGAGAAATGTCCCATGTATGCAACCCATATTTTGTGGTACATCTTGTCTTCATATTTACTTACTACATTATCTTCTATTACATGTTGGATCTGTTACACTAACACTTGAATACTAGTCCATCTTTTTACATTTTCTTTGGTTTCTACCATGCACATCCCCTACTCCTTACAGGTATCCACTCTTATATATGCATAACAAAATCAGGTCCTCTCCTTTGGGCCATATCCTCCTACATTCATTACATGCACCCCAAATGAGGGGGGACATCAATTGGGAGAAAAAAACACCTTACAGCAAATCAAAGCTCCAGAATAGAATAGAAAAATATAGAATTAGCACGGGAACATAGTCACTTAGTGGTCCAAAATCAGACTTGGGTCATAAAGACAGAGCATATACTAGAACCCGGTAGTAGACAAGAACGGTGGGAGCTTGTTTCCTTAGGAAAAGTTAGACAGAGTTTTTCAAGTCGGTAAAGTTTCTAATAGTTTACGAATGAATCTGAGTATCAAGAACATGTAGATTCAGTTATAAAATTCACTCAATCAGTTATAATTTGGTTACAAATTGGGATGTTCCAATCCACATTGGAACTTATTTGAGAAGCATCATGAAAGGAGAGAAAACATACCTATCTCCCCAACACTCTTCTCTTGGCATGATATTGCAAAAACAACTTGTTCTCGGGCGAGATTGCCCAAAATATCACTCAAATCCAACAACATCTTCAAAGAAAAACATGACAAATTTATATCCTTTACTCTCTCATACATCAAGTGAAAAATTTCCTTAGCTAGTACTTTTACACACTTTTTACATACGTTACTCTAATTTTTCACCTATGGGAATTTGACTTCTCTTTTCTATTCTTTAGCAAGTTTTTCCTTACAAGAAGCAAATCACATATACAAGCACAAGATCTAGTAGCACACCACTATGCACAAGATTGACTATTTAATGAACAACATAAAGTGGGGAAAAATGTAGACACAAAATATATGCACTTAGGTACATTTATAGGTCGTAAATTATACTAATATATACATGATTCATAAAAAAGAAAACTAGTGGTTGACAACTTCTTTTGGGCCTTTTTGCTTTATCTCTTGCACTTTTATTGGCCTTACATATCTTGCAACTCTACCATAACTTTACTTATGTATTGTTTATGGTGTTGGACACTAGTTCTTAGTTAGGACAAAATCTCCCAGAACTCCTATCCCTCCCGGGTTCTCCTACCCTTCTTTATCTTCTTCTTGCTCTCTTGGGTCTCTTTTAATTCTTAGTCACCTTTTAAAACTTTGGGTCGGACTTATAGTGTTCAATTATGAAATGAAAACAAGGGAATCATATATTTACTTAGATATTGCTCTCAAATAAGAGGCTAAGCACTCTAAGAATTATTTATCATCACCTAAGCTTACAAAAAGGAATAAGATAAATAAAAGAACACATCTAGCATTTTCATAGAAGGGAAAACGGATGTATTTTTCTGCATACACAACATAGAGGGAGTTCATTCTATTCCATCACACACATTCTACATACTAGGTAAATTCTAGATCTAGCCTATTATCATCGTGCAACTTGCATAAGGGAGACCTAGGGAATCATTGCACACACAAGCATGTATAACTACATGAATTATGAGATGTAGTACAATGATCGAGTCACAAGTTCACTCGTCGGGTGACTATCGGGTTAGTCTAACTCCCCATTCTATATCTTCTTTATTAGATTTTAGGTTTTTTGTGGGCATATACAACTAGTCATCTATATTACATGTTACAAGTGCGATCGAAACCCTAACAGAGTAGGAGCGGAAAAAAATATTGGAGCGAAGAATTTCCAACACAAAAAGTCATAACCTAAGCATCTAAGTGGACATTAGTGCCCAGATCGGTCACTAAAACCTGGGGCACTCCTATTCTCATGTTGGCATTTTTATCCTGCATGTTTCTATATTTCTGAACACTCATTGAGTTGTAAAGAAAATGTGTCCAACCAGATCCATTAGATACTCAATCCATATCACCCCCAAGTTGCATGGAATCGGCTAAGTCATCTTATTCCTTCATTTTCTTAGGGTAAAACATTATTTCATGCTTATTTCTTGTCCATTACTGCATATTAGCATTTGTATATCACTATTTATAGTATGTTACTATTAAATAATGGTTTAAATATATTTAGATTAAATTGGTGTTTTATTTTGTTCCATATGATTAACCTATATTCTTTGAAATTTTATGTGCATATTTGAGTGGCATTAAAAAAATTTGAGCTATAACTAGAGGAAATTACCTATGGACCAGGGGAAATGAAACTATGACATTACTAGCAATAAATATGCATGATCCAAACATGGTACAAAGGATAAATATTTGGATAAGTTACTGAGTTTACAACTTTATTTATCCCAAAAGAATATGGAGAGTCTATTGTCATATGCTAGTTTTTAATATGACTACTAAATATTTTTAATCTAATCATTTTTTGTTTCTAAGATGCCACTATACATAAAAATGAAAAATGCATTTGTTATTTTTCTATACTATCTATTTACCGAGGGTATGTCTTTTTTTGGATTCTATTGCTAGCCCAAAAGTTAGTATGAGCATATTGTCAATTTTTCTATATGTTTTGAGTAGAAAGGGTAAGCGACCCTCTTGATTTAACAAAAATAAAATTTTATGTGAAACTCTATATTGTAATGTAGTAGAAAATGAAAAACAAAGTATAGTTTTGACCTAAGAAAATAAGTAAAATAAATTCAAAACCCTAAGTGCAAGAGGGATGAAAGAATACTTAATTGGTTCATAAATAATCCTAGATTGTAATGAGATGAAGAAGCTGATAAAAGGAGGAGGCAAGTGTCACACTCGAGCTCAAAAAATTGTGCAATCAAAGGATATAACTAGATTGGGGCACTGGACTAGGTTAAGAGCGCTAGGCAACTTTGTAGACCTCCTCTACGGGTGTTGGTGACTACTCGAACCTAACAAAATTATCTTCGCAGTAGGTCATAACATATTCGCTAATTTTCACCTTTGGTTGTGTGTGTGTCATTGTTTGATCATCGAACCTATCTAAAACGTGTTAAGAGAAAGAGCACACTGAAAACCCCAAAACATATAAAATCCTAAAAATAAAATATGTAAATGGGGAGTTGGACTTGTTGGTACCCAAATTTGTTCTCCTTTTCTCGTCTCGAGCAAAGATCAAAGATATGGCAGGAGCTTGAAGACAAATGGATCATGGTGTGTGTCATTTTGTAGCTAGGGATATGATCTAACCGACACTCAAATTTGTGGAGAGATGGTAGCACTCAAATAGGACTTGATCTTTTCGATTGTTTTAGGTTCTCGCCTTTTAACCAAGGTAAGAGAACCTATTTTGTAACCCTCAAATGGTGAAGGAGATGAAGATATCCCTCAATTTGTATAAATAGTATGAAGGGGCCTTGGGAAAATATGATCAACACTCCAAATATGACTTTCACAAGTTGTCACTTCCAGATTATGGAGATACTTTCAATGTAAGACAAGGGTTATTGAAGACATTTTGAAATCCTGATCTATTCTGCATACTTTAGCAAATGGATTTTGATCTTCTGTGGGTATACAGGTCAAAACATGGGTAAAACAAGGTAGGATTAGTTGTTTTGAATGATTTTGGGTGGGAGTTTAGATAAGACAAACCAATTTCTTCCAGACTCTTTGAGGATTTCAACAAAATATGGAGAAACTTAACTGCAGAAAGTATCAAAATGGTTGAGCATTCCTTCAACCAGGATATGTGCATCAAATGGAGGCCTAGATCTGCACTTTTCCACACAATATTCGATCATCTACCACAAAATCTTGAGTTAGAATGAACCAATGAAGCATTTAGCAATCACTATTTAATCATGACCTAAGGTGCACCCAAAGGTTTACAAACAATCTACGAATTCAAGGAAGGTAAAGTTATTTTAAATTTTTTTCTCTTTATCAAATGAAAGCTCTTCTTAATGTGAGATTGCAAATGCCACTAAACTATCACAAGAAATGATACCATGTATGATCAAGAGATATTTTAAACACAAAGCTATGATAGGAAACAAGAAACAAAAATTTGAAATGCATTCGAAATGTAAGAATTCGATTTTTCCAAAAGACAACACAAAATAACTCAAAATTGATCAGATTTATCAGCAGGGGAATGTTTGAAAACAATCTCAGAGCTTGTTAATGGCTATACATGTGTAACCAACTTAAAATGATTTTCTCAAGTGGTCACTCAGAGAATGGGCTTCTTCCAAGATTTTCCCATGAAATTTTTGGTTTTCCAGGATTTTGTAAACTCTTCCAACCCTTTGCATGATAAATTCATGCAATATATAGCTTTCAATCTCCTTCGAGCCTTCTTTCCCAAGAAAAAAAAAGCCAAAGGATCAAATTTTTTAGAAAATTCTCTCCGGATTGCAGACAGAACGTTTAAGGGACGTGTCTAAAAAGTTACCGATTGTCTCAAAAAGAGATGAATCATCACAAAATTCACATCATTATCCATCAGGAGGCACGCTTTTCATCTTCAAAGCATGCAGACCCCCTTCCTTTCATTATTTCATCCTTATCCCTCCAAAATTTGACTCTGCAACTTTTGGATCTGATATTTCACATTTTTGGACGGGTTAGGGAAAAAATTCATTTCAAAAACATCTCTGATCTTCAAATTGATCCTCAAAACTGATTGCATTGGTCCTTGTAGGCACAAACGACATGAATTTTTCAAAAATTCAATGAAAATTGATGCAAAAAATGCATCTCCAAACTTCCTGGAGTGTTCTAGGGAAAAATGGTGGTAGAGCAAAAAATGATGCACAACTACCATTGATTTGACATTCAACTTTTAATCTACACCCTCCACGTGGAGAAAAACCATTGGAGACGGGCTTTGGAGGTGCCTTTTTCCACTTTGCATTTTTAAAAGAAACGGCCACATGGCGAGATTTGATTCAGCACGGGCATGGGTTTCACATTTTTACCCTTTTGACCTTTTTATTCTGAGTAGCCACGTGGCACCATTCCATTGGATGCGGACCTAGGAGCTTCATTTTACCTTTTAAACTTTTCGGAAAAAAATTGGAAAATTTTGATATTTTTCCCACACCTCCACCTCATGAAAATGGGCCTGACACGTGTCCCAAAGTGGGCCCCATTGGAATCGCAGACCGATTCTACACATTTCCACCTTTTTGGAAAAAGGAAATTTTTCCAAATTATCCTCGAGACCCGCACCTCCGATTCTGTCTTTGGCTCTGAAGCCTCCACATGTTCCATTCTAATTCGTTGCGGGCCCTAGGAATTTTATTTGCACTTTAACTCTTTTTCCAAAATACCTTAAGGCACAAAAATATCCGTTGCTTCTCATCCAATCAAAGGAGAACACATCATCATTTTTAGGAAAAATTTAGAAATTTTCTCCGCCACTTGAATTTAGGTTGATTAGGACTTAGCGGGGCCATAGGGCAATTTAAAACTTTTATCCAAAGTAGCTAAAAAGAACAAGTTCTCAAAACGACCCACCACTTCTCCTCTAATCAAAACATGCCACGTAAGCAACATTAGAACAAATCAGAGTAAAGTGGATCCATGGGATCAAATTCACCCTTTTGCCAAAAAATCAAAAAGTGATAAGTTAAAATAATTTTCCACTGTCCCTTAGCCAATTAGAACAAGCCACATTGCCGATGAATGTTGAAGAATAAATTGATTGGCAAATGACGCCTGTCTAACTGTCAAAACACAGAAAATGCCAAGGATGCCTTAGAATTCAATTTTTTCACTAAGGATGACAAATTTCTTGATATTTAACCAACTAAAACATGTTTTCAAAGAATTTTTTACCATGGAATTGGATTTTCAATGGCATATAAGTGCAAATCGATCAATTTTAGACTTCCACGATCGGACAAAAAGGAAAAACAGAAGAGCTCGCAGATTTTAGAAAAATTAGGGCACAAACAGGCACACATGTAGATTTCTTTCAAATTGGGGCAAAAAACAAGTTTGTGAGCATTTCAAGGCATTCGACTAGAGAGAAAAGTGTAGACCACCAATTTGAGAGAAAAACATTTCAGAGCACAAAGAATGAACAAAAATTTAGGGCAAAGCAAAGTGCAAGCTCAAAAATGGCACAAATAGGACTGACCTCGGCGGTCACATGACTAAGTGAACTTATGATCTAGGTGCTACACTACATTTTAGATTCCATGTAGTTCTACGTGCATGTGTAAAGAATCGTATCTTGTGGGTGGATCTTATACGAGACACACTTGAATAAGGAGTAATAACTAGATGTATAAGATGTAAATAGATGTGTGCATGGAAAAATGAACTTCCCCTCCTATGCATGTATGCATAAATAACAGTCCCTTGTCCCTTGTGTGAAGCTAGATGGATGCTTGAATGCTCTTGTAATGGCCTTTGAATGCAACCTTAGGTGGTGATAGTAAATTCTTAGTGCTTGGTCCTTTATTATGGTCACATATATTTGTATTTATATGATTCCCTTATTTGAATTTTGTAATTAACCACTAAAAGGTTGACCACCAAGAAAATAAGATGCCCAACAAAGATAAAGGAACCAAAAGATGCGAGAAAGATATGAAGAGGTCAAGGGCACCTAGAGGGGATGGAGGTGCTTGGCGTTGGCATCCTGCTAGACACTCGGTGTCTAGACTGAGAAAAAAATGAAGTGTTAAAAGTTAGAATGGGAAAGAAAGTGTGTAATACAAAGAAGGAAACTAGAAAGAAAGTAAAGAGTCCAAAGACAATAGTCAATTAGTAATTTTCTCACTTAGGAATCATATGAATAGTGGTATGTGATTAGGACCTAGAAATGTACCCAAAGTGCATGATTTAGTGTCTAAATTTTCCCCACTTTATGTTATTGAGTGAATTCTTGATAACATAAAGTAGATAAGAGATGCGTACCTAATAACCATGTAGATCAATGGCGAAAATCATACCGAGGAGACAAGAAAAGCGTGGGTGATAAAAATGAAGTGTGGAAGATAGAGAAGAGGAAGTGAAAATGACCCTAGGGGTGAAATCATATGTGTTATGTCACATTGTACCTATTGTTGATGTCACTTGATGCTTGATGATTTGATTGTTACTTCCCATAAGATGGGACCTACAAAAGAGAAGAGAAAATGAGTAGTCAAATACGTGTATATGAAATATTCAATCCAAATGAGTAAAAAGTGTGTAAAATTTGAAAAGGAACATGTGCACTTGATCCGTGACGAGTGAAGAGTGTAAAAAGGATCCTGAAAATGTTGTAGAAGAGTCTTGGGTGATCTCACACAAAGTGTGGAAGAAGTGTAGGGAGAAAGGTCTAGTGTTATTATCCAACCTTTGACTGCTTCTCAAAGTGTAAACACCATTGCAGATGGTGAGTTGAAACATGATCAAATTTGATCTAGTTCAATCCAACGTGAAAATAGAAAAGAGGTAAAAACATGCATGTTGAGTGCTTTGAAGGACTATGCCTATCCTATAAAGCGCGTTTTGTAACTTGATGTAAAGCGTGTTGATTTGAGAAGCGTGTAATCGCCCTAGTCATAGGTTTGTAGGAAGAGTCAAACGTTCTTAGGCACTACTTGTCTAGTGTTGGGTGCTGGTGTCTATGTTGTGTTGAAGACCCAAGTCAGATTTTGGGTCATTTTTAAGACTAAAGACTGTGTTGTACTAGTACCGAATTGTGATGTACTATTACTATAGACTATTGAATGGGGTGACTAATTCACCCAATAATTCCCCCTCATTTGGGGTGCATGTGACATCACTTAGGATGATACGGCCCAAAGGAGAACCGAATGTTGAATTGTGACTCATACCCTATAGGGGAGGGAATGTGCTTAGTTGAAACCAAGGGACATTCAAACAAAGTAGTTGGAAAACATGTGTTAGTAGAGACAAGATAAAAATGCATATAGAAACTAGTGTGTAAAATATCATTCTAGAAGATGAAGTAGACCGTGAAAAAAATGTTTCAAACATGGGAAATCACTCATAATGTCACAATACATTCAAGGCCGAAGCATCCAAAAGCATACAATTAATGAACAAGCAATACATAGGGAAAATTCCATAAACAATGTCATACAATAGCAAGAAATGGAAAATAGTGAAAAATAAATAATTTGACAACCATGGTAGAAAATAGACATGCAAATAAAATTTTGTACATGAAGCACATGTTAGAATGTTAGAATGATAAAATGTATGCCAAATCATGTAATTTCCGATATAATAGTGTGCTAGTATGAAATATGAAATAGTATAAATCGAAACAATAACACTTGTGATGAGTACGAATGTGGATGCCCCATGAGCCACTGTGGGATTTGGTAAGAAGTATTGTGCCAATAATTTGTGCTCCACATAAGGATCCATGTAAAATATGCATTCACAACTAGAAGGAAAGTGAACGTGCATGTGTATATATAGAAAAATAATGACATACACAGTATCTTTCTAGCATTTGTAACAAAGTGTACATGTAAGAATAAGAGAGCAAGAGTAAATGCGACCAAGATATGCAATATCCTGTGGATGTGAATGGAATGGAATAAAAATTGAGTGTGACGGGAGAGCAATGTGTCCCCGAGAGAGTGTGAATGAGTATGTATGCGATGAGGTTCATTTATTAAATACACCTCAGAAATCAACAATGAACCATAGAACAAGAGTGTATCATCAAGAATTGGTTTGAATTGTGCACTAGACAGATATGACCAATAAAGCATAGAGGATAGAGAGTGAGTGAGTGTGGTGAGGTTCATTTCATACTTGTACCCTTAACATTCAAGTATGAACTGTGAAACTAGAGTGCGTCATTAGGTAGTGACGATGTGTGAGAATGTGCTAGAAAGATGTGTTATGAATGTATAGAGTGTGAAATGTGTGTAACAATAGATGTCAGAAAAATACATCATAAATGTTATCAGTGGGAAGTGTGTAGTTTTTGAGGTTCATGTATGTAGTATGCCCTCAACAGTCAAGTGTGAACCATAGAACAAGAGCTTTTCATAGGATAATTATGATACAAGTGTATCAATAGTGTCCGAAAGACTCAATACGAAGTGTAAAGTGAACAAGTAGAAATTCGAGATGCCCGATTATCCTAGTAGGGGGAACAGAGTAAGCATGATGCCTCCTAAGTGTATGATGATGAGAATGATCAAATAATTTCATCTAATAGATCATCATTGTTGTGGTCAAAATTGAATGGAGATGCGTCAAAGACTTGACAAGAAAAAATATGTGGTTGATCAAGTAAAGAGTCATTGCGACATAGATCAGACGTGCCCATTTCATATTCTTTGTCAAAAAAAGGTGTTGGTGGACATCCATATGTATACCAAGGAGTGAGATTCTATGAATAGTTGAGAAAGGAATCATTGCAAATAAAAACATGACTAAAGGGCATAAGAAATGTAATATCGATATGAGAGGGATCTAGAGTACCACCGATTTAGTCAAACCAAGATTTCCTAATAGTAAGTGGAGAAATGTAAGAAGTACGTGCAACAAAGATTGAAAGATGAAAGATAAAAATACCATAAGCAGAGGTGATACCAAAAATCCATGGTAGAGATGAGAAGATTGTGGTAATGGAAATAGATCATCAAGTGTATATCCTAGCCAAGCCAAGCCATCATATGTGCATATAATTTCAGAAAAAGTGAGATTGAATAGAATGTAATGCCAATAAGAGTTATTCATAAAAATAATGTATGTTAAAGGAGGGAGAGCATATGCATGTTTCCCATGAGAAGATGAGGAAGGTAATACAATGTCCAATGTATGGATAGACCCATGATAAAGTACCATAGCATTAGTAGAAGGAGTGGGTTTCTTGAATTGATATCCACCAAGACCCACTGAAAAAAAGGTATCATTGAAATATGATTCATTGATCTTAATAGGAGTGAATTTAATATTGTGTAATGTTTCATTGTTTAGCTCTCGACATTGACCTCATCATAAGAATCATAAGTGTTGGCATCTTCAATTAAGATAGTATCATCATAATCATCAGTAGGAATGGTGCTAGAAGTAGTAGCGAGAAATGTCTCAGAAGATGGAATGACGGTGGTGACCGAAGTAGAAAAAGTGGGTGAAATGAGATAAATAGTGTGAATGGGAATGGATGGTACACTTGCGGAGGTGGAAGAAGATTGTGAAGCACTAGATTGACCAATATCATATGTGTCGAGATTGTTATATGGAATAGGTTGTGATGGAGGAATGGGCATAGTCGTGGTAGGTTCGATGTTCCAAAATTTGAATGGATCAGGGTCTACTGCAATAGTATGTTCATAACCATCATGTAAGAATTTAACACACCGATGAATAGTAGATGGGACAACATGCATTGCGTGAATCTAAGGTCTACCGAGAAATAGATTAAATTGAAATGATGCATCGATGATGAAGAATGTTGTAGGAACAGTCTTAGGCCCAACTTGTATAGGTAATGTGACAAGATTTGCAAGGAACGTGCAATTAGTGGAGTCATAGCCACGAATGAGAGTAGAATTCTTAGAAATGAGATTATCAGTAATGCCAATTTTCTTTAAGAGAGAGTAAGCGCAAAGATTAATTACAAATCCATTGTCAATGAGCACACGTTTAATACAAGCGGTGTCAATGATAGCAGTGATAAGCAGAGGAGCACGTGAATTATCAACCGCACATTGTGGTATGTCCTCATCAGTAAATGATATAGTGTGTGGCATATTTTTGAGTGATTAAATAAGGTGAGAGAAGGCCACCGGTGAATTATCACTTTTAATATTAATAGAACGAAGGGAGAACTCTAATGTGAGATGAAAATCAGGTGCACTACGCAATAAATCATAAAGGGATATCTTAGTTGGTGTATTCTTAAGTTTCTCTATGATATCATAACCCTTAGTAGTAGGAGTGGTAGAAGTGATAGGTGGTAGAATAAAATCCAGTTGAGCGATAGGTGGATTAATGGTTACCGCATTAATATTTGGATCGAGTCTTAGGTTTAATAAAGTGATGAGGATGTTGAGTAGAAACTAGCATAAAATCGCCAGAGTAGTAGTAACCATGCCAGAAACCTTAGTTGGGGAAAAAGAAGGATAAGAAGATTGATCCATGACTTGAGAAGAAGAAAACATACTCAGAAGTTAGGGTTTGAATGGATAGGTTCATCAAATGATTTAACAAAAATAAATTTTTATGTTAAACCTTATATTGTAATGTAGCAAAGCAAATGAACAAAAAAGTATAGTTTTGGCCTAGGAAAATAAGCAAAATAAAAACAAAACCCCGAGTTCAAGAGGGATGAATGAAGACTTAGCTAATTAAAAAATAATCTGGATTGTGTCAAGGTGAATAAGCGATGAATAGGAGGAGGGAAGTGTCGCACTCAAGCTTAGAAAATTATGTGATCACAGGATCTTCCTATACTTGAGTGTTTAGATTGGGATATGGGTGAATAGATGGTGTAGACCTCTTATGGGCACCGATGACTACTCAAAACCTCATAAAATTATCTTCGCAGGGTCGCAAGATGTTCACTAATTTTTTCCTATATGTTGTTGTCTGATCGTTGAACCTGTTTGAAACTTGCAAAGAGAAAGAGCACCTGCAAAACCCCAAAACACATCAAATCCTAAAAAGAAAATATGTAGATGGGGAGTCATGCTAACTATGGAATTTACCTAAATAAGTGAACTTACAATCTGGGCACTATGCTACATTTCGTGCTCCATCTAGTTATGCATGTGTGTGTAGAATCATGACCTAGGTGGCTCTTATGCCAGATGCACTTGAATATCGAGAAATAACTATATGTAGAAGATGTAAATAGATGTGTGCATGGAAAAATTAAATTACCCTCCTGTGCATGTATGTAAAACTAATAGTTCCTTATCGCTTGTGTGAAACTAGATGGATGATTGAATTCTCTTATAATGGCCTTTGAATACAATCTTATGTGGTGATAGTAAATTTTTAGTGCTTGGTCGCTTATTATGGTCACATAGCTTTGTATTTATACGATTCCTTGTTTGAATTTCGTAATTAACCACTAAAAGGCCAACCACCAAGAAAATAATATTCCCAACAACTAGAAAGTATGTAAAAGATGCGAGAAAGATACAAAGAGGTTGGGGGCACCCAGAGGGGATGGTGGTGCATGGGCTTTGGCGTCTAGGCTGGGCGTTGATGTCTAGACTCGGAAAAACTAAAGCATCAAAGGTCAAATAGGGAAATAAGGTGTGTAAGACCAAGAAGAAAACCATAAAGAAAGAAAATAGGGCAAAGATAGTGGTAAATTGGTACTTTTCTTACTTAGGAATCATATGAATAGTGGTATGTAACTAGGACCTAGAAATGTACCCAAAGTGTATGATTTAGTGTCTACACCTACAACCCTCTTATTTACTAGTTAAAGAATATTGGTTAAAAGCTAATATTAAAATTTATATCATACAAATTAAATAAAAAAGAAAATTAAATAATTTTAAAAAATGAAAATATTTCAAAATCATATAATACCCATCCTCGACACAAAATACATTATCTCTTGTTTAATAAAAAAATACATACTACTAATTAAAATTATAAAAATTAATAAAAATTTGAACAAATAAAAATAATCATAATTTTTAAAATGGTAATAAGATTTAATTATATTTAAAAACTAAAATATCTAAATTCACTATTCACCTAGTTCGGACAATA